>OZ007569.1:69189919-69414919 GCA_963931925.1 Onchidella celtica
TTTACAAAATATCTATGCTGCTCCACACTAAGGAGTATACAGCTGGGAAATGAACATAGTTCAATCTCAAACACAATCTAACAGCTCATTACACATCTAGTAAACGTATAGTCAATGTCCTTCTCTTCGTCACACTGGGGTGACGGAAAAACTGTCACAGTTCCTGGCACGAACACCTACCAGGGATCTCACCTTTTCCCCGCTCGCTATGGTTTTGCGAGCGAGAGAGTCCAATGCAAGCGGTGTGCACACTTAAGCCTGGTGCACAGAGGCTTCGTCACTGTCCAGGTCTCTCACAGTGCGAACCTTTCTGCCTGTCATCTCCACTCAGGTAGAAGGTCCCCGTGACTCGTCCTTTCGCCAAATGCTCGAAATATGAATCCACTGATCTTAGTACGTGTGTTAGCTTTTATACCCCCCGATGGTTACTAAGGGTCTCCCTCCCGATTGGACGATCAAGGACCTAGCCACGACAAACACAAGTTTATCTTTCAATTAACCCTAACTGCTTTCTCAAAAGGATATGTACACAACTCAAAAACCTACGCTCGAACTTCTACAATCCTACTATGTAAACAAGATAATCTCACACGCACACCAAAATCAAAGGGTTAACTTAATGTTTACAAACTTCACTCACACATCCCTCATCACGAAATCCGTGGCTCGATTAATAGCTAAACGCGTTTCATATTCTCCCAAAATAAACCAACCCATGACTAACAGAAAAAAGAGCTTATGCGGCTCGTGACAATGAGGCTCTTTGACCTTCTATGTGTGGCTCTCGGAAATATGTTGACTAGGTTTTTTTTTTTTTTTTCATCATCGTTGATAAGATAAAGAAGAAAAAATTTCAAGCTTTATAATTATTTACTGGGTATGAACTGAGGCCCCACTGAACTCAAATTCATGGTTCGTGAAAATATTTAAGAATTTATATCCTAATTTTAATGCAGAGGTTGATAATAATGTAGCCTTACCCTTATCACTGTCACGAATGAGTTACTAAATCCCGCCAGGGGTGTTCGAACTGCGAGACCTCACTTACAAATTTAGCATTTGAGACCTTCTTTGATATAGAAACCCCAACAAAGTACATCTTTCTTGAAAACTGATTTAATTGGCTCGGACAGCACATGAATGAACAACAACAACAACAACAAAAAATGTCAGTTTAATTGTCTTATGACAGCAACATGTTAATCACTTTTGTCCAGGGTTTCTGACTGGGGATGCTGTCATTTTAAAGGCGGCCCAAATAATGATGAGCCAGTGAAATAAAGATGTGCTCCAGCAAATTAAACTATGTTGAGTTTTTTAAACTTTTTTTTTCTCCCTCGACATTGCTTTGTTCGCAGTTGAACATACTGTACGAGTTTTTACGGACGTATTTTATCAATGGATCAAATTGTTTAGCTCCCACATTTCATGTACAATCCCGGGCATAAAATTGTTCTGACCTTGTGGGATGAACTTTTTAGAATGGCATTTGCCCGTTTTTCTTAGATATTCCCATTGCTCAATACCTCATCTAATACGTTCAGTGCAGTTAAAACAATCATCATTCAAGGTTTTGGAAACATCTGGTATACATGTGTGCTTTGCGATTATCGAAACTACATGCAATAAAAATTAACAGTTTAAAAAAAAACTGCGTACATGAGTAAAATATATTGTTGCTTGTTAATATTTAGATCAAGTTTTTGTCACAAAAAATGTAGGTAACAATGAGAACGTGTGTGAATTTTGTTCATATCTTTTGGCTCTAGAACATCTGAAGTTTATAGTATGTGGCTCTTACAGGTTTGGCCACCTCAGTAAAAAGTGAAAAATGTGAACAACAAAATTCTTCTTGGTAAGTAGGCCTACCCTTTTTTGTTTAACTTTCCCTCCTTCCCTCATTCCCCCGTGCGACAATTCGACCACTGTCATGGTGCATGTGCATGAGGACTTCATATTCTAAATCTTTGAGAAATATTTTGTAGTGATCGATTGTTCGCCCGTGCAGATGCGGGGCCCTCTTGCAGAAGAGGGATAGCAAAGAATACATCTGACGTGATACTGCGTGTCGTAAGAGGCGACTAAAGGTGCAAAGGTCCTGGTCTCCCGAGAAGAGCCAGTTGGCGGTGGGCCAACTACCCACCCTGTAAAAATAAACCAGTTACAGAAACACAAGCAAATACTTTAAATCAGTCTTTTATCTTGGGAGAAGGGGGAGCATCTGCACCTGTAGATTCAATGAAGGACAATGGACAAAGCCGAAAGGACTCCACTGGCCTGACTGCTCCTTCATCAAACAAGTCACTCCGGATTGCGTCGTGGAATGTCCGCTCCATGTATGAAGCAGGAAAGAGTGCCCAGGTTACAATGGAGATGAGGCGATACAGACTGCACATACTTGGAGTTAGCGAGACCCGCTGGATACAGTCCGGACTGAAACAACTTAATTCTGGGGAAAAGATTTTGTATTCTGGAAGGGAGGACAAAAAGCATACAGAAGGAGTAGCGATCATCTTGAGCAAGCACGCCCAGAGGTCACTGAGGGGATGGGAACCCTACGGAAGGAGAATTATATTGGCATCATTTACTACAAAGAACAAGAACATCAACATGAACATTGTGCAGATATATGCCCCAACAAATGAAGCAACCGATGAGGACAAGGACGATTTCTACAACCAGCTCCAGGAAATAGTTGACACATTGCCAAGAAAAGATGTGAACATTATAATGGGAGACGCCAATGCCAAGATAGGACAGGACAATACAGGGTATGAGGACATTATGGGGTGCAATGGTTTGGGACAAATGAATGAGAATGGAGAGCGGTTTGCAAGTTTCTGCGCATTTAACAGCTATGTGATTGGAGGTTCAGTATTCCCACACAAGAGGATCCATAAGGCCACTTGGATTTCACCGGATGGAGTAACTGAAAACCAGATTGACCACTTTTGCATCACCCGACGATTCAGACGCTCACTGGAGGATGTCATAGTACAGAGAGGAGCTGATGTTGGATCTGACCATCACATGCTGCTGGCAAGACTCAAACTCCGCCTCAAGAAACAAGGCACCAGAGCAGGAACAAAGAGGAGAAAGTTTCAAGTGAGCCTTCTGGATGGAGACAAGAAGGAAGAGTTCCAGCTGACACTGAGGAATAGATTCAAACCCCTTGTTGACCTTGAAGAGACAGTAGATTTGGAGACTCACTGGGCTAAGGTAAAAGGAGTACTTACATCGACATGTCAGGATGTTCTTGGGGAAAAGAAAGTGGAACACAAGGAATGGATCAGCCAAAAATCACTGGACTTGATAAGGATAAGAAGAGACCTAAAAGAACAGGTAAATGCAAGTCGTACAAGAAGCTCAAGAGTTGGTAACCAGGAAGAGTACCGAGCATCAGCTAAAGAGGTCAAAAAATCAATTAAAAAAGACAAAGAGGAGTTCATAGGAATGTTAGCAGAGAAAGCAGAGAAGGCAGCAACAGGAGGACACATGAGGATCCTCTACCAGACTACAAAGACTCTTGCTGGAAAATATGGAAAACCTGAAGTTCCTGTCAAGGATTACGACAGGAAGGCTATTTTTGGAAAGGAAGCTCAGGCAAAAAGATGGATAGAACATTTTAACAGCCTCTTGAACAGACCTCCACCAAGCAACCCACCCGACATTCTACCCGCAAGAAATGATTTACCGATCAGTTGCGACCCTCCGACTAAAGCAGAGATTAATGATGCCATAAAGCAGTTAAATCGAGGCAAGGCAGCTGGACCAGACCAGATCCCACCAGAGGCACTGAAGGCAGATGCTGCTGGGGCTGCAGAGGGTCTGCACTCACTATTCTCGAGGATTTGGATCGGAGGCAAGTTTCCAAAGGACTGGAAGGAAGGACACCTCGTGAAGCTTCCAAAAAAAGGGGACCTCAGCAATTGTAGTAACTACAGAGGAATCACACTTCTCTCCATCCCAGGAAAGGTTTTCAATCGGATTATTCTCAAGCGAATACAGAATGCAACAGACCGAAAACTTCGTGAGGAGCAAGCTGGTTTCAGGAGTAATCGATCAACCACCGACCAGATCGCCACGCTGAGAATCATAGTAGAGCAGTCGCTAGAGTGGAACTCCCAACTGATAGTGAACTTCCTTGACTACGAGAAGGCCTTTGATAGCATCGATAGAGAAACACTGTGGAGAATATTGAGACATTATGGAATCCCAGAGAAGATGGTGAACCTTATCAAGAGCATGTACGAGGGGACAAGTTGCAGAGTCGTACACGATGGCGAGCTTACTGACAGCTTTGATATCAAGACTGGTGTTAGGCAGGGTTGTTTGCTGTCCCCATTTCTGTTTGTCCTGGTGATTGATTGGCTTATGAAAGAAACCACCAGTGGAGGAAGAAACGGCATACAATGGACCCCATGGACACAGCTGGACGATCTAGATTTTGCAGATGACTTGGCACTATTGTCGCACACACACGACCAGATGCAAGCAAAGACTACAGCTCTAAACAAAATTTCAGAATCTATTGGATTGAGGATACATCCTGCGAAGTCGAAGGTCCTAAAAATTGTTGCACCCCCAAGCGCACAAGTCAGAGTAGGAGATCAACCACTGGAAGATGTAGAGTCCTTCTGCTATCTTGGTAGTATCATTGACAATAAGGGAGGAACAGAGGCAGAAGTCAAAGCACGAATTGGAAAGGCACAGGCAGCTTTCACGTCCTTAAGCAAGATTTGGAGAACCAAGGATATATCTCTAAAAACAAAGCTGAGGATATTCAACTCGAACGTGAAGTCAGTCCTGTTGTATGGATGTGAGACTTGGAATGCGTCCCAGGCCTGCATAAAGAGAATCCAAGTTTTCATCAACAGATGTTTGAGGAAGCTACTTAAAATCAGATGGACAGACAAGGTCAGCAATGAAATTGTATGGAAAAGAACAAGACAGAGCCCAGTCAGAGAGGAAATTGGTAGGAGGCGATGGAGATGGATCGGCCACACTCTCAGGAGGCCAGGAAACAGCATCACGAAGAAGGTATTGGATTGGAATCCCCAGGGCAAGAGATCAAGAGGAAGGCCGCGTGGAACGTGGAGAAGAGCCAGAGAAAATGATGTGCAACGAAGCGGAAAGACTTGGAATAATGTAAAGAGGCTGGCCCATGATAGAGAGGGATGGAAAGTGTTTGTTGGTGGCCTATACCCTGATCCAGGGTGAGAAAGGCAATGATGATGATGATGATGATCGATTGTTCCATTAAAAACTGTTTTTTTTTATTTTTTATATTCCGCTGTTATACAGTGAACAGCTTACTTTGTCTTCTACTTTAAAAAAAATAAAAAATTAATTACCATAACTGAACGCCTATGTACACTCCCCAGGAACACTGTTCCTGCCCTTAACCACAAATGCTTGTATTTTCTGTATATTGCTCTTCACTGAAATCTGCACAGCTTCATCTTGAAAAAGTATTGCATTATTTTGATCGTCAGGTACATCTCCAAGCAAACAAAAGTTAAACAAACAAAAAACGTCACATAATTCCTATGAATAATGACATATTCAATATTTTTTATATACTGAGTGATGTCATTATTGGTACAAACAGTATCAAGCATGTATGTAGAACTCTCTGAGAAGTTTGTAATGGACTAACACTCTTTGCAAAGGTTTCTAGTTACAAAATATAGCCTACTATGCAAAAGATAATGTCAATAGACACGATTCGGCTGCGGCGTTTTCAGCTGACAACTGGTGTTGAATATTATTAAATGAGACCTTAAAGATTTCGTTAAATCAGAGTAAAGCTGCCATGATCATGAACTGGTTTTATAGAAGTTAGCACCCGGCCATCTACAACTTGGTAAGTGCAAAGTGCCAGTGCATAGCACTCGGTTGGGTAGTTAAGCCGTCCAACGAGCCGCCGAGGGGATTACTTTCTGACAGAGGTATTGAAATCCTGTCGCGAGGGGCACTTCTCGTGCAATGGTGATGGGAAACATACTCAGTCAGTGGCACCTCTGTGGGTCTCCCCCCCCCCCCCCCCGCCCCCAACCAAGCTTTTTTTTTCTACTTGTTTTGTTTTTTATAGAGCTATCACAGCCTCGGCTAAGCCCCTGCCGCTTGTTCATTTCTCCAAAATTTTTCATTTTCCCCAGAAAATATGTAATTGCGTTTTACTTCAGGGCCATTTTTTTTACTCTCAAGTGGTTATAACCGGTTTCCTAAAAGTTCGTCACGACTGAGACCTCGGTATTGATGGGCGGTGGCGAGTTGTGATTGTTCAGGTGGGCGGTCCCGGAGACACCGCCCCATTACGTCACTGAAAAACACTTGACTTACCCTCACAGAGATATAAAGAAGCCCAGCAAGTGCTTAAGAAAAAGGACAGGTGTAAATGCCAAGAGTAGCGAACCTCCATAAAGAAAGATCTACAACCTAAGAAAAAGGACAGGCTTCTCCAGTCTTCTGAGGCGCCCCTTGATTTCTCGAAAGCAACTGAGTCCTCCATTTCTTCATATTTTCGCCATCAAGTGCCATGACATTCATTGGGTGATCTTGTGTCTCGAGAATCAGGTAAGCCAAAAATAAAATAAAAATATTTACACGTAGGGATGCTAGAAATGAGAACCTGAATGCGGACTGTTAAAGTGAAACTAAAATGTGCGAGCAACAGATTAAAAAATCATTCAACTTGCCTAGACAACGGGAAGTTAATAGGCTATGTTTGAGCGGCAGGATGGTGAAAGTTCGACTGTTTTTAAAAAATTTAATTATGTGCATCATATGCAAGCAGATGTCATGTTTCAGGGGTTTGTTTCCAAATGCCAAACATAATTATGCATTTGATTATTTTGATCTCTCTTTCTAAGGGTCATTTCTATGATCCTGACGAGGATGTCGATGCTTTAAGTAAACTTGTATTCCTCCACAAGTTTCTACCACCCCATGTTTAATTGTGTTAAGCTTTTAAAATCTTTACAACAAATTTTGTTGGGAGTCAGATACGTTTGGTCTTTAGTTTTCCCTTAAATACACTGTCGGCGGAGACGTCGTAAAGCTGGGTTTCAGATGCCCTCAAAGATGTGACTAGATTCATAATGACACATTTACAACTTTGCACTTTGAGGCACCGAAGAACTTGACCGGCAATGTTTGCCGCCCAAATCCAGATAAAAATGCAGCACGCCGTAAAGCCGTCTATTTGTTGGTGCACTAAATTGTCCTTAATGCATTCTCCAATTAATGTTTTTTTTTGTATCCGTCCTATCTCCTCAAACTTTGCACCGGAATTATCCCTATGCATTCACTTTTAATTTTATGTTGGACATCATGTCTTGGTACATTTTTTTATAATTTCTCAGTTCACACAAAATTCTAAGTTGTGGGCTTGTTAAAAATTGAGTCACCATTTCCTAGCAGGATGTCATTATGCTAACAATCTGAGAAGATTAACGCAACGTTGTCTCTTCCTAACAAGTTCAAATTTCTTTTGATGTAACTTTGTTTATGGGCATGTGTGCGTGCGTCAACTTTGAAGTATGGAAGACAAATTCGTGATTTTTCATTACGAAGTGTTTATCCGCCGTTACTGTCAAATATAATTTCCAATGAGCGAGCCTCACTAACCTCAACGGAAGTCGCATTTTATCAGTTCTGAGTTATGAATATCACCATAAAGTATGAAATCGTATCTTTACTGTGGTGTAAAAATCATTGCAGTGCTCCTTTTTATGGCAAAGTTGTGGGTTTTTAAAGACACTAACCCCCCGGTAAAAAAACGGAAACAACTTCCGAGAAAATCGCCATTAAAGATGGAGGAACGATTTTCGCTCTTGACTTTACTTATTTTAGATTTATTGTATAACAAAATTGTGAATTTTAAATGTGTTTACTAGGTTGGAAAAGGAGATTTTTAATTTTTTTTTTTACCTTATCTTGGGATTCTTTATTGGGAATTCTTGGGATTTTTTATCTTCACCGCTAGAGCTGCTTCTCTATCTTCCCCCCTCGTTATGTTCACTCCATCCAACATTCTTATGCTGTGCAGGTGTTGAAAACGATGGCGTGATTGAAATTGGAGAGGCTTTTCTGAATGAAAATCGAATTTTATTGATTAAATGGATACGAAGGTTAAAGTCTTATCCGTAGAGATGGCTTTACCCCCTTAGTTTAGTCATGTTTATTTTTCAAGAATCCCCTCACCATTGAACAGGGTCTGCAGTATGGTAGTGATTAGCCTATAAGTCAAGGGAACGCGGTTCCATTCTCATAGGGGATATCTTTTTTCTCATGAAAGTCTTTTTATCAGGAATCAATCTGTTTTTTTTTTCTTTTAATCCAGCAACGAAAATAGGGAATAAATCCATGTGTTTTTTTTAAATCTCTTTGTACCTTCGTCTGTCAATGGGGGCGGGGGGGGGGGGGGGGTTAATTTTCAGCTGAGCAGGTTACCTCTTTTGTTTCTTTTCTTATAAACCTGTTTTTTATTAGCAATCAATCTATTTGATATTTCTTTAATCCAACAACAATAATATTGAATGAATTGATCTATCTAGCCACCGTGAACTCCTTTAGGTACCTCTCTAAATTAGTTTTTTCTTTTGTTTTGTTCTGGTTTTGAGTGTGTGTTTTTGTGTGTTTGTGTGTGTGTGTGCCTTTTTTAAAATTTGCTTTCTGCTTTTTCAACTTCTTTAAATTATATAAACCAGTCCTATTTAGCGACCGCTAATCACCGAGTCATGCACGAAATGAATTCATTGCAAATCACATTTGAATCTGAGCACCTCCCAAAAAAATGTGAAAAAAAAAAAAGAAGGAATAAATCCATTTTTTTCTTTTTGGTAGTCAGCACTAATACAGGCACGGATAAACCCGGGTAGTATCCGTCGATACTGTTGGCGGATAATGGCGGCCTTTTCATTGAGGCAGTGGCTACGTTTACGGCAGCCGGTGAACACAACTCATCATTTTTCTTTGTTCGGCTTTACTCCCGTTCATACAGCAACGCTTCCTTTCTTTGTGTTTTTCTTTTGGGTATAAGCGTAATCTGCCGTAAACGTAGCCACTGCCTTTCATTAATGGCAAACTTTCATGTGAAAGCCCGGGGTGGCAATTATTATTTCCCTCGTCGCCCATGACCCAAATACAGAAAGAGCCGACATAGGACCACGTACGCTGTAAACCTTGTGCAGTTGCAAATACTAAGGGGTGAACCAGAACAAGATCTGGCGTAATTTCCAGCTTGGTGGCTTGCCACCCAATTGTTATGCATCACACCAAAACATTAATTACTGCCGACACCATGACGGTGTGGGTCTTACCTAGTATGTAAGTGTGCTGCATAATAATTAGGCGGCGAACCAATAGTCTGGCGCCTAGACTAGCCTTGGTCTGATTCACAGCTAAAGGTTGTTATAACAGTAGCTCATAATCTTTAAACTTGATCTCCACGGCGTCAAAAACAAACGGCTTGCGTTCAAGCGGCCCCAGTTTGTAAGACTCTTATATAAGTCTGTCAAGGCGAAAAGTGCCAAGTAGTATATAAGTCTAAATCATAACTACAAATACGACGAAACAACACACATATTAATTGAGTAACATGCACCCTCCGTTTTAATTTCGTGATCATCAAAGTCTGACACCTGGAGATGAACCCTATTGTTTTAATCAAGACAAAGAAAAGAAAAAAAAAAGAACGTATGCAAAGGTTTCCATTGTTTACATGATTGTGATCCATCCATTCCTCAGTCCACATCATCCATCCACCCACCCACCCCCACACAGGCATATCAAATTTGTTTATTTCCGCCAAATACATGTCAACTGTACTCGTACAATATCTGTATTGGAGAAACAATACATCACATTGTACAGAAGCGGAAATACTTGCTATGGTCAATTATTTTCATTCTTGCCGTCCAAATCTGCTTCTCTGGTTAACATTAGAGGAATGCAGTGGCGCTGATTTTTTTTGTTTGAATATTAATATAATGGAAAGAGATTAACTATAGACAGTCTCTTCTTTTTTTTTTTTACTATAACGTGATAGAATAAGCTGAAAGAAGGACATAACACAATATTCTTTTACTTTATACTAGGCTCCCACTGTCGTACTTTCTTGCTCGCAGCTTCCACACATTAAGAGAGCTTATGCCACTGCTAACACTGCAGTATTTTGCCATAAATTTTGATTCGATTTTACTCAGACCAAGTTTACATAGTCCAGTTTTTTACCCGCTTGTGGACGTGACCTAATGACCCAGGATCGAAAGTATTATTCCACAGTAGTATCCTGGTGAATTAATTTCAAGACATATTACTTGGCTGATTTCGTCTTGACGGACGGTCAGCAGCTAAATTTACTCCTTTCTCCCTCAGCTTCTCTATGGCTTATCCTACCGATGTTTGATAAGCAGCTCCTATTACAGTACTGGCAGGTAAGAGAGGTGCCGCGAGATTGTGGGGGTTTCTCTTTTCTTACTTGACACTTCTCAATTTGGTCTGAGATGATGTTGTTCTCGAAGTGTTGGACTCCAGCACTCACTGTGGATCTCCAAGCTGAACGGTCTTCTGCGAGTTCTTCCCAAGTTTAAGGGTGATGTGCTGCCGTCGGACAGAACCGTACCTTTCGTATCTTTTGTGGAACGAGATGATAAAGTTCCGTAGATTTGGGGGGCATCCAATGTTATGTAGTACTAAATACAGTCCTGATCTACTGGCTGTGTCAAATTTATACTTTTGTATTTGTATAACTCTTTAATCCCATTTCGAAAATTTGCCTTTGTGCCACTGTAGCTCAGTCACAACTGAAGAAGGCACGTCGTCGCCACAGTGCAGCGCCGGTCGGCGTTTTTTTTTTGCGGGGGGGGGAGATGAGGGAGGGAAGAGTAGGGAATGGTAGGGATGAATTTTAGTTAATTATGCCCGGGCAGAGGCCTGTTCGGCCTGCTCTTTATGATTTCTAATTGCCAAGGTATCTTTAACGTGCGCAACGTGCACACGGGCCCTGCGAATTTTTTCGTCCTTATCCGAGAAGACTAGGCACTCGATCCTACTCCCTCAGTAGGACCAGGGACACGAAAATATGAGAAAAATCCCAAATCTTCCGACATGCTTGCACCGGCCAGATTTTGAACCCGGTACCCTTGGTATGAGAGGCGAGTACCCTGCCTCTAGACCACCTTGTCCCCTTTGTGAGGTCTACAAAAGCCACGTGAAGAGGGAGATGTTGTTCCCGGCACTTTTCCTGTAGTTGGAGAAGGGAAAATATCATGTCCATTGTTGAGCGACTTGATCTGAAGCCGCACTGGCTCTCTGGCAAGATGCGATCTGCCAATTTCTGCAGGCGCCTGATGAGGATCCGCGCAAATGTTTTTTTCAGTTATACTTAAAAGTGATATGCCTCTGTAGCTGTTGAAGTCTCCTTTGTCACCTTTGTTCTTGTACAGGGTTATTATGTTGGCATCTTTCGTGTCCTTTGGTATTTCCCCCTGTCTCCAGCAGACAATCAAGAGCTTGTACAGGTACGGAAGGAGGAGCTCTTTGTTCTCTTTCAGTATTTCTGCTGGTATTTGGTCTTTTCCAGGAGACTTTCCTCCTTGTAGATCGTCGATTACCCGAATCAGTTCTTCCTGTGTTGCTTCCTCATCCAGTTCTGGCATTTCTGCAAGTTGTGGAATTAGTGCGTCAAGGCTGTCATCTACTGAACGATCTGGTGAGTAGAGTCCAGAATAGGGTTCAACCCATATGTCCATCTGCAAGGTCTTATCTATGATTGGGTGGCCTGTGGATGATTTGAGAGGTGCCGACTTGTTGATCTGTGGGCCGAGGGGAACTCTGATTTTCTCGTACATCCTCCTGATTTCGACAGGGTCTGAAGCTGTTGAATTTCACTTCAGAAGTTTTTCCAGTTATTAGTTGTTGGCCTGTATTCTCGATTCTCTTTGAAGTTTTGCTTTTGCTGATTTCAACTGATTCTTTGTACTTTCTAAAGGATTGTTCGAAATAATAATTATGGAATAATAGTCGAATTGAGGCAATAAGTGTTTATAAATATTATTACTTAATGTTAAATTATTCCCCTTGCATTGTATTTCTTCACTATAATTTGATTGCTATTCATTTTAAACTGCTAGACTGTTTTTACGCTTTTGTTATGATCCGGCGAGCGAGAATTAGAGGTAGTCATGGGTTTCAAGTCGCCCGTGCAGATGCGGGGCCCTCTTGCAGAAGAGGGATAGCAAAGAATACATCTGACGTGATACTGCGTGTCGTAAGAGGCGACTAAAGGTGCAAAGGTCCTGGTCTCCCGAGAAGAGCCAGTTGGCGGTGGGCCAACTACCCACCCTGTAAAAATAAACCAGTTACAGAAACACAAGCAAATACTTTAAATCAGTCTTTTATCTTGGGAGAAGGGGGAGCATCTGCACCTGTAGATTCAATGAAGGACAATGGACAAAGCCGAAAGGACTCCACTGGCCTGACTGCTCCTTCATCAAACAAGTCACTCCGGATTGCGTCGTGGAATGTCCGCTCCATGTATGAAGCAGGAAAGAGTGCCCAGGTTACAATGGAGATGAGGCGATACAGGCTGCACATACTTGGAGTTAGCGAGACCCGCTGGATACAGTCCGGACTGAAACAACTTAATTCTGGGGAAAAGATTTTGTATTCTGGAAGGGAGGACAAAAAGCATACAGAAGGAGTAGCGATCATCTTGAGCAAGCACGCCCATAGGTCACTGAGGGGATGGGAACCCTACGGAAGGAGAATTATATTGGCATCATTTACTACAAAGAACAAGAACATCAACATGAACATTGTGCAGATATACGCCCCAACAAATGAAGCAACCGATGAGGACAAGGACGATTTCTACAACCAGCTCCAGGAAATAGTTGACACATTGCCAAGAAAAGATGTGAACATTATAATGGGAGACGCCAATGCCAAGATAGGACAGGACAATACAGGGTATGAGGACATTATGGGGTGCAATGGTTTGGGACAAATGAATGAGAATGGAGAGCGGTTTGCAAGTTTCTGCGCATTTAACAGCTATGTGATTGGAGGTTCAGTATTCCCACACAAGAGGATCCATAAGGCCACTTGGATTTCACCGGATGGAGTAACTGAAAACCAGATTGACCACTTTTGCATCACCCGACGATTCAGACGCTCACTGGAGGATGTCATAGTACAGAGAGGAGCTGATGTTGGATCTGACCATCACATGCTGCTGGCAAGACTCAAACTCCGCCTCAAGAAACAAGGCACCAGAGCAGGAACAAAGAGGAGAAAGTTTCAAGTGAGCCTTCTGGATGGAGACAAGAAGGAAGAGTTTCAGCTGACACTGAGGAATAGATTCAAACCCCTTGTTGACCTTGAAGAGACAGTAGATTTGGAGACTCACTGGGCTAAGGTAAAAGGAGTACTTACATCGACATGTCAGGATGTTCTTGGGGAAAAGAAAGTGGAACACAAGGAATGGATCAGCCAAAAATCACTGGACTTGATAAGGATAAGAAGAGACCTAAAAGAACAGGTAAATGCAAGTCGTACAAGAAGCTCAAGAGTTGGTAACCAGGAAGAGTACCGAGCATCAGCTAAAGAGGTCAAAAAATCAATTAAAAAAGACAAAGAGGAGTTCATAGGAATGTTAGCAGAGAAAGCAGAGAAGGCAGCAACAGGAGGACACATGAGGATCCTCTACCAGACTACAAAGACTCTTGCTGGAAAATATGGAAAACCTGAAGTTCCTGTCAAGGATTACAACAGGAAGGCTATTTTTCGAAAGGAACCTCAGGCAAAAAGATGGATAGAACATTTTAACAGCCTCTTGAACAGACCTCCACCAAGCAACCCACCCGACATTCTACCCGCAAGAAATGATTTACCGATCAGTTGCGACCCTCCGACTAAAGCAGAGATTAATGATGCCATAAAGCAGTTAAATCGAGGCAAGGCAGCTGGACCAGACCAGATCCCACCAGAGGCACTGAAGGCAGATGCTGCTGGGGCTGCAGAGGGTCTGCACTCACTATTCTCGAGGATTTGGATCGGAGGCAAGTTTCCAAAGGACTGGAAGGAAGGACACCTCGTGAAGCTTCCAAAAAAAGGGGACCTCAGCAATTGTAGTAACTACAGAGGAATCACACTTCTCTCCATCCCAGAAAAGGTTTTCAATCGGATTATTCTCAAGCGAATACAGAATGCAACAGACCGAAAACTTCGTGAGGAGCAAGCTGGTTTCAGGAGTAATCGATCAACCACCGACCAGATCGCCACGCTGAGAATCATAGTAGAGCAGTCGCTAGAGTGGAACTCCCAACTGATAGTGAACTTCCTTGACTACGAGAAGGCCTTTGATAGCATCGATAGAGAAACACTGTGGAGAATATTGAGACATTATGGAATCCCAGAGAAGATGGTGAACCTTATCAAGAGCATGTACGAGGGGACAAGTTGCAGAGTCGTACACGATGGCGAGCTTACTGACAGCTTTGATATCAAGACTGGTGTTAGGCAGGGTTGTTTGCTGTCCCCATTTCTGTTTGTCCTGGTGATTGATTGGCTTATGAAAGAAACCACCAGTGGAGGAAGAAACGGCATACAATGGACCCCATGGACACAGCTGGACGATCTAGATTTTGCAGATGACTTGGCACTATTGTCGCACACACACGACCAGATGCAAGCAAAGACTACAGCTCTAAACAAAATTTCAGAATCTATTGGATTGAGGATACATCCTGCGAAGTCGAAGGTCCTAAAAATTGTTGCACCCCCAAGCGCACAAGTCAGAGTAGGAGATCAACCATTGGAAGATGTAGAGTCCTTCTGCTATCTTGGTAGTATCATTGACAATAAGGGAGGAACAGAGGCAGAAGTCAAAGCACGAATTGGAAAGGCACAGGCAGCTTTCACGTCCTTAAGCAAGATTTGGAGAACCAAGGATATATCTCTAAAAACAAAGCTGAGGATATTCAACTCGAACGTGAAGTCAGTCCTGTTGTATGGATGTGAGACTTGGAATGCGTCCCAGGCCTGCATAAAGAGAATCCAAGTTTTCATCAACAGATGTTTGAGGAAGCTACTTAAGATCAGATGGACAGACAAGGTCAGCAATGAAATTGTATGGAAAAGAACAAGACAGAGCCCAGTCAGAGAGGAAATTGGTAGGAGGCGATGGAGATGGATCGGCCACACTCTCAGGAGGCCAGGAAACAGCATCACGAAGAAGGTATTGGATTGGAATCCCCAGGGCAAGAGATCAAGAGGAAGGCCGCGCGGAACGTGGAGAAGAGCCAGAGAAAATGATGTGCAACGAAGCGGAAAGACTTGGAATAATGTAAAGAGGCTGGCCCATGATAGAGAGGGATGGAAAGTGTTTGTTGGTGGCCTATACCCTGATCCAGGGTGAGAAAGGCAATGATGATGATGATGATGGGTTTCACGTGGAATTGACAGTGTCTGCGTGAAGATTTGACATTTTTTAAGGGCAGATTAAGTAATGAGGAGGCAGTGAAACAATGATAGGCCCCATAACTTAAAACATGTTTAATGTGTAGCTTTCATAAATCTTGTGCAGGGTGTCTGTTTGATATCTTTAGTATTTCCGTGATTTTGTTGGTGATTGTGCTGTTGATGTTGAGAAAGAATTACAAGGAATTCAAAGCTAAAGGTTTGCGGCTTTAGTGATTATGATTTTGGTGATTGTGCTATTGATGTTGAGAAAGAAATTACAGGATGTTTGTCATGTGCAATCCGTGCCTTGCACTTCTCTTCATTAAGTGGGTTAAGCATGGATGCGCTGGCTGCGATCTAGTCCTCTTCTGAGATTTTGCCTGTGCCAAATGTTTGGGAAGCTGCATCGTATATGGCCGTCTTCAGGCTGGTCCACATCTCATCAGGGGTAAATTTGTCAAATTTTGGGAGCAGTTCCTCAAGTTTTGTCTGAAATTTGGTCTTCAGCTCTGGGTTGCCGACATTTCTAGCATTTATATTTGGTTTGTTGGGGGGCCTGGACTTGAATATTTTTCTGGCAGTGATTTTCGTCTTTGCTAGGACCAACAGGTGGTCTGTATTGCAGTCGGCACTGTGGTATGATCTTGTTGATTTCACTGAGTTGATATGACTTCTTCTGACAATGACGAAGTCGATTTGATGCCAGTGGCCAGATCTTGGGTGGCGCCATACTTTGTAGTGGTCTTTTTTTTATATTGCAGAAGGTACTTGTGACGCGTAGGTTGTTATCTGCGCAGAAGTCCAGTGGCCTCTGGCCATTCTCGTTGATCTTGCCAAGTCCAAACTGGCCCAAACAGGTTGGCCTCGCCTGATGGTGAACAGTAACTCTTGCGTTAAAGTCACCCACTATGAAAATCTGGTCGTTCTTTGGAGTATTATAATAATAATAATAATAATAAGTACACTTATATAGCGCTTTATGCCTAGACCTCAAAGCGCTTTACAAACGCGCGAAGCGCTCAACACACTACACTGCTTCTTTCTCTCTCCTTGTCTCGCTCACTCACTCTCTCTATCTCAGAGCAAATTGTAACGCAGCCTGTTAGGCGCAGTTTGTTACGAGTTTGGTTATTAAGAATTATAAGTGTTACGACTGCAATTAAAAATCGAGAGGTATTTAGGAATTACTCTTTCATACCATGCCACATACTAATAACAATCTGAATTGTTGTATCAACAGACCTGCAGGGCCACAAATTTATTTACTTATTATTCCCTAACAATTTCGTCTAGCTCTTACATACTAAAAAGACAACAGCAGCATCAAATGAAAATCCAATACTATGTCACTAGAAGTCTCCTCTAGATTCCTAAAAGATTATATCATTCTGTCTCACTCACAATTTAAGTATTACTTATCTAGTTCTCAGATATAGTCTGCCTACTATCTAACAAATAATATTCTAATGTCTCAGACGACAATGTTATCTCAGTTATTTGTGCCTACCGCTTATAATGGATCAAACTCGTCAATACAAACTGACGTAGTTAAGTTAGATCTAGATCTGCTCTAGGATGGGCTGGCAATCCCCAGCCTCATCCAGACACATCAATTTCAATTTACAAATGTGTATGCCAGACATTCATGCTAGATCTAGTTGCAAGCTAATATACATGGAAGTCTTGCATTCTTCGGTAGCACTCCTACTGGAAAATTAAGGTCAGCTTCACGTTCATTGTTGAATCAACAGGCAGACACTTACACTTGGTCCCTGATCAGAAATCAGGGAACAGTAGATAACAGCAGTGGGTAATTCTCACTAAGAGCATATGGTCTCATTTCAGTGTCTATAATGGACATAGACATGAATATAACAGTCTTCTGATTCTTCTGGCAGAATCCCGCCGACCGCCTGCACAGATGGATATTTCTGCATGGAGTGTCCAAACATAAGAATGGCCACGCTTATATACTGTGCGGCCGGCTGCAAATTAACATGTCAAAACCCTTCCTAAAGTCTCTAAACCCTCTACGTTTTATGTACGAATTTACTATCTCCCTTTACTCACCCCTTCTCTTCCCCTGTTAGAGTTCATCAAAATCACGGGGTCGAGAATCGCACCGTCACTGCTAACTTATCCATTTATTCTATCTTGCCCCACTTTCTTTCCATCTCTAAGAAAAAGCGTTACAAAAACCAACTGCCTACGAAAACAGTTCAAGGACATTTACGCTGGCTATAATCAACGAAACCGTGAAAACAAACAAGTCTCTTATAAATGTACTTTAACCTTGACACAGTTCACAACTCACAACAGTTCACAATTCACAGCAGTTCACACAACACACAACTCAAATAATATTTGAATATTTATTAATAACAATATATATTTAATAATGAATAATAAATTCTGACCGGGGGGGGGGGGGGGGGGATGATATGGATACATTTTAATCTATTAATTTCAATTTTCAATTTTGCCCGGGCAGCGGCCTTTCGGCCTGCTCTTTACGATTTCCAACTGCCAAGGTATCTTTAACGTGCGCAACGTGCACACGGGCCCTCCGAATTTTTTCGTCCTTATCCGAGAAGACTAGGTACTTGATCCTACCCCCCAATAGGACCAGGGACTTGAAAATATGAGAAAAATCCCATTTCCAACATGCCTGCACTGCCCGGGTTTAGAACCCGGGACCATAGGCATGAGAGGCGAGCACCTTGCCTCTAGACCACCTTGTCCCCTTGTATTCCGAATTACAACGGTATCTTTAACGTGCGCAACGTGCACACGGGCCCTCCGAATTTTTTCGTCCTTATCCGAGAAGACTAGGTACTCGATCCTACCCCCCAATAGGACCAGGGACTTGAAAATATGAGAAAAATCCCATTTCCAACATGCCTGCACTGCCCGGGTTTAGAACCCGGGACCATAGGCATGAGAGGCGAGCACTTTGCCTCTAGACCACCTTGTCCCCTTGTATTCCGAATTACCCTCTGCAAGTCTTCATAAAATGCATTTTTTTTTCATCGTCAGCATTTAGAGTAGGAGCGTAGGCGCCGATGATGTGGGCTGTTCCAGTTTTTTGTTGCTAGTTTAGTTGAAATGACACTCTCTGATGTTCCTTGAGGTGTACTGATCTTGTTGACGAGGCTGTTCCTGACTGCAAAGCCTACTCCGTATAAACTATTCTCATTTGCTCCCAAGACTTGCCAGTAGAAGGCGCAATTGTTCTCTGTCACTGAACCTGAGCCTGCATGCCTGGTTTCTTGTAAGGCAGCAATGTCTACATTAAGTCTTGCAAGTTCCCTGTTTATGATGGCAGTCTTTCTTAGATCGTCTGTCTTGTTCAGGTCTTGGTCAAATCCGGTTCACATTGTCCTTACATTCTATGTCCCAAGTTTCAACTGGGAAGGCTTCTTTTGTTTAATGCCTGGTGCGGGTTTTAACTTCCACTTTTCGGTTTTTGTCCTATCTCCACACACCTATAGGAGCAGGCAGACGTGGCGGATCAGCACCCTACTGGCTGTGGGCTGCCCAGCTTAAGGCGGGCGGTAGCAGCTGCTGATCAGTGCAGCTGAAAAGCCACTCCCACCGTCGAAGACGACCAGTGGCGCTATCTCTTTACGCCAATAAGAGAAAGCCTACAACCCGTAACTGTCGTTTTCCGTGTTGGTTCGCTACTTCACAGTAGGATGAAGTGTCCTCTCCATTGTCCAAGTTGCTGCTATAGCTGTAGTTGAGCATGGGTGTGTACACTGGGCTTGCTCATATTTACAGTGTCCTCCCTGTTTTGTGCTGCATGCCTGGGCTGTGAGTATGGAGAAAGTGCCTAGCCCATGGTGCAATTTCTCTCTCTCGACAGTGTTGATTTGATCCATTGGAACGACATGGTAGATACACTTGGAATCAACAGTGTTGCAGGAGCTGCCAGAAGGCAAAGGGGATAGTATTTATCAAATTTTGACTGATAGTGATAGCACCTGTCAATGGAGCATCGAATGGAATGTATTTCAACAAGTTTTACTGAATGGGTTTATGACTGAGATATCAGGTCTGTTTTGTGAGTGGTTGAAAAATGTCTTACTACACTGAAAATCTGCTGACGTGAGCGACGTATCCTTAAGAACAATTTTATTGAAAAATGCTGTTTCCTTATTTTGTTTGTATAAAGTGAACAATTCAGTTGTTTCGTTTCTGGTACATAGTCTTGAATTTTGTGTATCCATATTAATTATTATGTGAGGCAGTTTCTGAAGTATGGTTACACAGTTTACATGTCTTGGAGTACACATTAGGTTAATAACGATTCATTAGCTTTGACACGGAAGTGGTTGTAATCGTTCCTTAGTAATAAAAGTTATTATTTTGTCAGGAATGTTGTGGCTCGTCTCGTCTAAAATGACGGAGAGAGAGAGAGAGAGAGAGAGAGAGAGAGAGAGAGAGAGAGAGAAAGAGGGAGAGAGAGTGAGAGACAGAGACTGAGAGAGAGAGAGAGAGAGAGAGAGAGAGAGAGAGAGAGAGAGAGAGACAGAGACAGAGGGAGAGACAGAGAGAGAGACAGAGAGAGAGAGAGAGAGAGAGAGATATGTTGTGGGATTCCCGTACAATACTTCCCCGATGTTACGATTTGGGGTATGCCCTCAAATGTTACGGGGTGGTATATTATGGAATTTAGGTGTTCGACTGCATTTAATAAATATCGAGAGGTTTTACAGATTACTCTGCCATCCCATGCCACATACACTAATAACAATTTCGTGTAAGTTATATCAAGGACCTTGTAGGGCCACAAATTTATTACTTAAAATTCCTAACAATTTCGTCTATCTTACATATTAAAAAGACCACATCAGCAGCATCAAATGAAAATACTATAATACATAACTAGAAGTCTCCTCTAGGTTCTCAAAAGATTAGAAACTCCATATCATTCTGACTCATTCACAGTTTACTTAGTAATTATTTATCCTCAGGAATATAATCTGCCTACTATCTCACAAATACTATTCTTATGTCTCAGACGACAATATTCACTCAGTAAGTTACTTATAAAGGATCAAACCGTCAAGACACACTGACGTAGTTAAAATAGATCTAGATCTGCTCTAGAATGGGCTGGCAATCCCCAGCCTCATCCAGACACACCAATTACAATTTACAAATGTGTATACCAGTCACTCATCCTAGATCTTAATTGCAAGTAAAAACATTATAGTCTTGCATTCTTTCGGTAGCACTTCTACTGGAGAAGTAAGGTCAGATTCACGTCATCGTCGAAACAGGAGGTAGGACTTACGATTAGCCCCTGACACGAGATCAGGGGAGCAGTGGACAATAGCAGTAGTTGATTTCATAATAGCTTATGGTCTCACTCCGATGTCTATCAATGGCATAGACTTGGCTTTAACAGTCTTCTGGTTCTCTCTGGCTGAACCTTAGCCGACACCCTCGCAGGATGGAATACGCTGCATGGAGTCGAGTAAACCCAAGATGGCTCCGCTTATCTTCTGCAACCCCAGCGAACTGCTCAAATTTGATTGGTGCATCCATTTCGAGCTCAGCTCACAGTCTATTAATAGTAACAGACAAAGTTAAATTACTATGTCAAAAGCGTTCGCAAAGTCTCTCCACCCTCTACGTTTTATGTACGAATTTATTCACTCCTTATTCGCCCCGTCTTTCCTTGCTAAAGTACACCCAAACCACGGGGTCGAAAACTGCACCGTCACTGATAATTTATCCATTCGTTCTATCTTGCCCCACTTTCTTTCCATCTCTAAGAAAAAGCGTTTCAAAAACCAACTGTCCACGGGAATAGTTCAAGGACGTTTGCACTGGCCAAAATCAATGATGACATGAAATAAACAAAGCGTGACCCAGCACGGCAATTCAAATCCTAACCCTGACACCCGAGATTTCTTGGTTTTTCAATTTTCAGTGATTTCGTTTAGCTGAGTTTTCTTGTAAACGGCATAAAATAGTATGGCATCTTCGCTGACTGTTCATATCTCTTCATCTATGTGAAGTTCGAGGGCATATTTGTTATTTCTTTCGGGTAGCTTTAGGTTCATTCTGGCACACATTTCGTTCAAATGTAACCATGCTAATCTCTTCCAGTTTACTTTAGACTCTGTCCTAATTATGCCTTTTTATTTGTTTTATATCAAGCGAATGATGTTTCTTCATCAGTCGCCTTTGCAACCCTGCCTTTGTCCATGTGCAACTTTAGTGATGTTTCCGTTGTTTCTCTAACCTATGGATCGTCATTGTTTAACACTGGTAAAATGCTAGGTGTTTTGCATAATACATTATACGTGGACCTAGTAGTCCTAGTCCTTCATATGACTTTGTTGTAAACATGAAGGCTCTAGTAGCAGAGTTGTTAAGATCTAGCCATTCCCTGACAAATTTAGCGATGAGATCTTAAAGATGATTTATATCCTTTTTAGTGAAGGTGAAGTTTGGATAGTAGAAGTTCATCTTTTGATTGCACATTATATTGACTGCTTCAATGTTTGCGCTTGATAGTAACAGTGTTTGGTCAATATTACAGCTAACATAAGAAACATTTGAAAAAAAAATTATGCGGTTAAATTTGCCGTTACAAAAATTCCCTCATCAAAAAACTACAACAACAGCCATAACAAAAAACAAAACAAATCAGAACAAAAAAAAAAAAAAAACTAAAGAAACGAACAAACAAAAAGCCAAACTACAAAAAGACACTGTCAAATGTGGGGAATCTCGGTCTCTAAAATTAAAAAGGAAGTGCTGCTGGAGGAGAGGGACAGTGCACAGCCTCCGGGTGAAGCCGAACAACAACAACAAAACTGACTTGTATTCACTGTTCAGCAAAGTTTTCTCTATCTGGCTTTACACTGGATACTCTCCCTATCAAAACACTTCCTAAATTTAAAAAAAAAAGGCGAATATTTTGCCAGGTCTGCAGCAAAATCCGCCTGGACAATAAAAGGCCTTTCCGTTGATCAATTTCATGTTTCCTGCAAGGTGTACATTACAGCAAATTTTTGTTATGGGCCTAGGCGGCTATGGCGTGCTTGATGTTTTCAGTCACTCAAGCAAATCTCTGTTGTTTTTCATTGAGAGACATCCGGCCCGTTCCATTCTACTTCTACTTCTAGCTAGCTGTCTTCTACAGTGCACCGGTCTTATCGTCCTGTTTTTGTCACGGTAGCAAAAACGATTCGTCATTTGTTTAATTCAAATATGCCTTTCTTTATTTCCCAGTCAAATAATTAATTCTTAAATTCGTTCTTGTAAGAGATCTTTGATCATCTTGTGGAAATCTGAAGAATGAAAGGCCTAGACTGTTTTGTCTTCCATTCATGCAGTTGACTGCTGAACACCACCGACTTCTAGACTCTTTCTTTCTCGCTGAATGAACATTATCAACTGGTATATCCATATCCATGACTTACACCACTTGATGTTCAGCAACAAAGCTGTTTGCAACGCAAAAACGCCTGTAAATGCGCCGGTCCCCATGTTCAACACGATGGCAGCATGCCTTTGTTTACGTTGATACGCCCCAGGCTATTTTTAGATCTCTCTGCTCGGCAGACGGAAGTGCTGGAATTGCACCGTATTGTTATACTGTGTCTCAGGTGGTTCTATTTTCTATGCATCCCTGATAATTTGCATGCTGATCTATTACAGCTGTGCACCGCGTGCCGCCTCTGCTATTAATGTACAATATTGATTCTAGCTGATAGGTAAGATTTCAGGAAATATAAAAACCACAGAAAAAAAATGTGGGCTCGCAGCAAGGCTATAGGCAAAGGCAAAATTTAGCAGAAAGAAAGTGTTGTTTGTAGCAAAGCCTTGCGTAAGAAATAATACCCAATCGATACAATGAAACGCAAACTAAAAGAGATGACAGAAAACGACTGATATTTCGGCAACAGTCTTTCTCAAGGAAAAAAAAACGAAACGAGAAAACAACAACCGAGAAAAAAATTGGAAAATTGAACAGATACAACAATCGAAGATTTCAGGAGCATGCAGTTGTAAGACTTTGCAAAAGCAAAGTGATAAAGCGCAAGGTCGATTCACTTTTTTTTTAAGCTCTGCCCGTCATTGTTTCATTTGCACCAAAGTCTGCATGTTAAGATCGTGGCAAAGTATTTATTGTCTGCCAGAATGTGAAATACTGAAAGTTTAGCTAAAAGTAATCATTTTGGTCACTTACGTAGTCCATGGTCAGTTATCCACTAAAAATAGAAATAAACACATACATGCACTAAGCTTATTTTTAATTGCACCTTCTTGATATGTGTAAAATACCAACAGGTTAAACTTTAAATTGTGAAGTTTTAGTTAATCATGACCACCGGACAGTTAGATCATCACCTAGGGTGGGCAAAAACCAGATGAAATGGTTATACATTTTGTTACAAAAGAATTAGGAAGGCGACATACCAACTATCGGAGCGCCTGTTGTCATTTTTTCAATTCAATGAATATTTCTATCCATGCCCTTCAAAATAAAAGAAAATTGGAGATCATTATTAATATTACAAGGAGTGTCAGGATCAGCTGGTAAAGTAGTTCATGCATCCCTTATAATTGTTGTATGCCCACCCACTTTAACTGTACAAAATCTGTTGTATTTGCATAACGTTGGTCCTGATGTATCCTGCGAGTCTGAGATCCTTTGGTTTCTCGGGGGCCTCAGCCTAAAGCTATCGGCCCCCTGTTCTTGATTGCCGTTTCTTTATTGTTTTCTTTTCTTTTCTCTCCTTGCCTTGTTGTTTTTGATTTCCTATCTTTTTCATCGCTGTCTGTAGCTGACCTCTGTTGTTTCGTTGTGTTGGTCGCCAAGAGAGGTGCAGAAGGAGGACAGAGCTAGTATTAGTGTGAAGGGAAAGTGGAGACAAGTTCCTTACCACTGTCATTTTAAGGAGTTTGATCCCTTTATTTGCCAAAACAGGCCAAGAGTTGACTATTCCTCTGGAGCCCGGGGTAAAGGCCAGGATGTAGTGGCAGTTCTGTCCTCCATTATTTAATATTTTGGTCTACCGTCTACTTTTATTTTGACGGCCAGGGGCCTAGCGGGTCTCCAGGGTTTCCGAATTTTGATTATTTAGTTCTGGAGGCACCCAGACTAATCCAGCCGCAAAGTATACTTCAAGGATCTTTTTATTAAAATTCTGCGGTGGTTGGTCCCAGATGCAATAGGCATCTGAGACCATTTTCCTCTGCCCGTAAGGCTAGTCCGACAGAACAGGCCATCGGATCTGGCAGATTTAAAACTGCTGTTTAAAAGGAACACTATATCACACATATTCTGTATACATATATTTATTTATAGACTTAAAATATTGTTCTAATGTTTAATTTACATCTATATAAAATACGGATATCAATGTCTTTCCGCCATCCATGAGGGTACGTTTATTGTGCATCGGTACCAGCGTCACCTGACCCCCGGCACCCTCCGGCGGTCGACCTTGGCCCTTTGAGTTATCGATAGGTAATGATACTTGTATAACGTTCGCTAGGTCACAAGGTCAGGGCTGCCAGCTGTGTGACTGTCATTATATACATTTATTTTATTCACTAGGGCCCTCTTTTGTTTTTTATTACTACTGTTTGTTAGTGACAAGATGCCGGTCAAAGTAAATGGCTTTTTTTGTTCTCGAAATGTGATTTTTAATGCATCCCTTTCTTTTATCCTGCGAGTGTAACGATCTTTGCTAAATGAAGGACTCCCCCTATGACTTCTCTTCGGTTAATCATTCTTGAATTTCTTTTCTGCCGGTCATTACTTGACCAGAATACGATTCTACTCATAATGCACTTCCTCCCTCCTCCCTGCCCCACCCCCCCTACCCATTGGAATGCCCTTCCCGTGGGCGTGTGCAGTGCAGCCAACATTTTCTGTCTTTCTCTTTCAGAGCAAAATGTTTAAAAAGAATTAAAAAGATACGTTTCAGACATTTAATATTAAAAAGTACCTCTTCCCAGCGTACCAAACTAAAGTGTTTGAATACGTTTCTATGTGTGTGTGTTTGTGAGGAAAAGGAGGGGGCGGTTATAGCTAATGATAAGATTGGCCGACAAGATCATTACGGTCTTTCATTGATGGTGTCATGAACAGATTGTATCATAAATACCCTGCGAGGTCACGACTTTAGTGAATTAGTTTTTCACGACCTTGTTGATTGTAACCAGCGTAATTTGTCCTTGAGCTGTTCTCGTGAACAATTTGTTTTGAAACACTTTTTTCTAATAGATGGAAAGAAGGTGGGGCGAGTTAGAATAAATGTCTAGCCAGGAATGACAGAGCAGTCTTGACCCCGTGATTTTGATGAGCGACAGAAGGGGAGATAAAAAGCAATATGCTAATTAATTTAAATACAGGAAGTTTGCACTAGGAATAGAAATCTTAGCAGATTGATAATTGTAAGAAAAGTAAGGATAGACATGTGTGTTGGTAACTAGTAAAGAACTAAATAAAAGCCGTCAAGGCTTAGAGGGAAAAACAGTGCCCCAGTTTTGGTTTGAAGAGGGAACTATATTTTTTATCACGTGATCAAAGGTTAACCGGCTGGCAAATTAGGCTTCGCGTAAGAATCGCATAAGCGCAAGCGTGCGCGCAGCACGTAGTTCTTCACTCCATGCAGATAACTCCAATCTGTGCAGGCGTCAGCGAGATTCTGCTTGAAGAATCATAATTTGTGTAATACTGTCATGTCTAGTTGACTATAGACATTTGAGAGAGATCCATATGACTCAATTGAATATGCACACAGCTATTGTCCACCGTTCCCTGGTTTCTACACCAACGACTAATCGTAAGTGTTAAAGTCATTTGTCTGTTGATGGCTCGACGAGGAACGAGGCGAAGAGCATGACACTATTGACAGTGATCCAGTCTTGCTGCATTAGACCAGGAATGCTTGCCAATGAATGCAAAAAGGCAGAGCTGAACTCGTCTAGAGCTGGAATAGTAATTAGTGGTTGAAATACATGATTGTGAATTGTGATTCAATTGTCTGGGTGAGGCTGGGAATTGCCAGCCCATCCTAGAGTTAGATCTCTGTACTTAACTGGGCCGACGTCATTTTGTCTTTGACGGGCTCGATTCATTGTAAGCGTTAGGCACAAGTATCTGAGATGACATTGTCTCCAGAGACCATATTAGTATGTTGATTGCCATATAGTAGGCAGACCAGATCTTAGATATATATAATTAGTACGTAGATTATTAGTGAGTCAGAAGGATAAATGATATTATAGGAATCTAGAGCTAGACTTGTATTGAAGTATTATTGATTTTGGATTTGATGCTGCTGATGTTTGTCCTTACCACATATATCTAGTCATAATTGTTAGGGTAATTAATGTAATAAATTGTGGCCCTGCAGGTCTGATTATTGAACTTACTCAGATTGTTATTAGTATTTGGCATGGTGTGAAAGTAGATATTAGATAAATACCTCTCGATTTAAATGCAATCATACTAACACCATCCTCCCCGATATAGGCCAGACCTATGACACTGGAGGGGACTTCTATAATTATCCCCAGAAGATCCCCCCCCCCCCCCCCCGTAACAGATGGTATGATATTTTCAAACTGTAAACCTTGTGATGTGTAGATGGGAGTCAGCGCTGACCCGATCTGGACTATAATTGAATTTCTTTATGTGGCAGGCTGTGATCGTCTATAAATAAGGATTGTCAACACGCGTTTCTTGCATGTTCCTGGGGGAAAAGGACACGCTTATCCAGCCCTCTGAGTTTTCTTGCAACCAGTGTCACTTCAATCCGCAAAAGCTGCAGTGGGAGAAATACTGAACTTGATTTCTTCATAAAGCAAGTGCCAACACGTCCACTGGGAAAATCTGTGCATTCAAGACAAACAGGTAAGATTGTGTCTGTACTGCTATTTTATCTGTCTTTGTCCTTTACTGCAGGGTATGCTCAACTTGTGTTCCGTCACAAATACGTGATTGCCACTCTCTTTCACTGATCTATGTTTTGCATAACTTCAAAATATCAAAGCGTTCATTATGCCGTTGTTCAATTAAGAGAAGACTTTCACCTCTGGGAGATATTAGGTGCAGTTTCTCAAAAATTAAGTTTCTTGCATTGAACATTTTCGAAACCGGAATCTAACACACCTCATTGCTTTCTACAAAGTTTATTTGAAACTGTCGACCTAGCTGTGCTTTTTTGAGTCAGCATTCAATTTTCCGCAGATTGGCTAATCCTTTAATGTGGAACATTTCCAGATTTTTCTGCCTTATAATATCCCCGTTAAAACTGACAAAACGGTCAGCCTTTTCCTTCCTTCTCTGTTTCAAAATTGTGTTTGAAATTTCGAGGACATGAATCCACTGGGACAAGGATCGGGGGCGAAATTATCGATAGAAAGCAAACTGAAAAAAAATACTTAACCATCCTTTGAAGTCTCCAGATATAAAAAAAAGAACCCTGTCCAGATCAAACGTATGCATCTTCAGAATTTCTCGCAAAGGCGGGCTGTATGAGCGGCGCTAGGTCTTATTATATGTCGCGTGAGATTTAAAAAAAAAAATTAAATCTTTTTTAATATGTAGATTTAGAATAATTGTGCGGTGCCGTGTACAGACTAACGGGATGCAACCAAAATAAAAGTAGCTGTTATAAAATAACCTTTCGGAAAGGTGAGAAAAGTTTGTGACTTGTTGTTAAATGGAACCTTGGTGCTGCGAATAATTTAAAATAGTGGTTTGGGAATGTCTGCCATTTTTCCTTTTTTTTTTCCTTGAGGGGGTTTTCTTATTCCAACTCTTACTGGCAGCGGACGCATAAATCAGGATGAACTGATACTTCGCGTGCGTAGTATGCAAAAATTAGTCTGTGTGACAAGTACTATAACCCCCCCCCCCCCCCCTTTTCGCCCGGGATAAACGTACTTCCGCTCTTCTCTACGTAAACTCTGTCTCTCTCCCTCTCCCCTCCCTCACTCTTTCACACGCTCCTCTGTTGACGACAAAGAAGATCGCTGATCGAATGTCGTGTTACAGATTTCATGTAAACAGGTCACCACGCATTCCATTCTTGGGAGAGAAATCATTTATTGGGGAGCCAAGCCGTCAGATGGCCGGGAACCTTGCACAAAAATATATACTCCTGATTTTGCTATAAATGTAAGAACCACTTTGGGCTACATTGCTTAGCGTGGCCTAAGTACACCCTGTTTGGTAACTGGGTGTATATTGAAAGATTCCTGCTGGTTTTGAATGAAAATTAAATTCTGGTTCCAGATCCCACCGATGCCACCTCAAAATTTGAACGATTTTCAATATGTGACGAATTCTAAGATAGCCACCATTGAAAAGGTCCGGTGTCCTTAACATTACAATTGAGAACTTCCAAAGTGTTTTTTTTTTTTTTTTTCAGTTGGAAAAAATTGATTTTTGTAAAAAGAAGGAGAAACATATCAAAACAGACATACACACATTTGGTGCCAATTGTTTAATCTTAATTCGAACAAAACCATTTTTGAATGGGTGAGGTGTGATGCAGATGCATTAAGTCTCTAAAGACACCTACAAACTGATCACCGCCGTATCAATAGATGTGTAAGTGAGGTCATTAATGATATTCTTTCATGTCATCACTGTTTCACCAATGCCCCATTACTTCAACCATATTAAAATTCAATGGGACAATTCTCATTTTTAGGTGAATCACATCCAATTTTTTTTATTCACCGATGAGGTAGGAAACTTGTTTTTAGTGGTCTTCAGCTGGATTCGTCTCAGCTGCTACATCCTTAACAGGATTGCCATAGAGGTTGTCTCCTTTCGTTTGCACAACTGAATACAGGTCAGTACATTAGCTTGTGCTGCAGCTCGTTTTGCAACTGCAGCTAAACCGGTTAAGAACCTTTTTGGTGCTCTCAGCTGCATCTCCACAGACCATGTATTCACAGTGCAGAGAGCTGAAGTTTGGAAATGAGCCACCAGCAACTTTCTACGGTAACACCTGATGCTGAACGTCCAGACAATGTGCCTGATATTGTTCATAGATAGTGGAAAGCTGAGCAGATTTGGTGTGACATACCTCTTAGCTGCAATTTTCATGCTGAAAGGTGCATTTACCTCAAGGATGCCCCCGTCGCCCGATGATGCAGCAAAGCTATGAAGTGAAGCAGAATTCTATGATTTCTTCCTTTGTTTAATACGTGTTACCAACTCTTGGAAAACCAGAGAATATAACATTTTTAACTTGATAAGAACTGTATTGTTTTCAATGACAGCAAACGAGGAAACAGTGTCCCGCCCAGTGAGGACCTGGATTGGCTTCGGGGATGCTGACAAACAGTATTAACGGACATGACATTACTGATTGGCAATAATACCTTCATGAAAGGTACTATATTGACCAGACTTCCATGCATTTCCACATGCACGGGTGTTAGCGAGATATGGCAGTACGTCTGTGTCGTCTTAGTTGACTTTAATGTTATAATGCCCATCACTTATTTCTTGAATCATGTGATATACCACAATAACACCAGCTTTCTCGTGATTGATAGATGTGTGCTGAATTCCACCTCCCAAATGTAATGGTTGTGGGTCTGGGCCTATGACAATGCGATGTGTATTAACTGAATGCTACAGAGACCTCACCTGGCTGATAGTCATCCGTCTGGTTTGTTCTTAGGACTTTACAATGCAGGGGACGCGACGGCTCTTCAAAGTATTATATTAACAAAAAAGACGATTCAGTCCTCTCTGGATGGGTGGGGGAGGGGGGCATGCAGCAGGACTTTCTACTTAGTTTGAAACACTGATCGAAAACCACATACAGAATACGAGCATTCTCATCACAAAGGACAAGTCTCTTGACCGCTGAAGTGATAAAGTCAGACATTTTGTTTGGGGAAACTTGTCGTGGCATGGGTTCTTGGGCAGCAAGGATGTCTACATCTAAAACTCCATGGTGAAATTTTCGGTAGAAATCTTACACACTTTGTTTCAACACTGGCTTGCTGGTGGATTGCATTTCCACCATTTGTCCAAAGAGAGATGACGACAGTGAGTGAGTTGTTATGAGAACAAAGTCTCTATTAGGCTACAGACGCGTGCACAGTTGAATTCAGGATCAATATTTAGCTCAAGAGTGGAAGCCTACCATGAATCGCACAATAATGTGTTCTCACAACTACAAATAACTCTCTTTTGCCCAATATTCTACACATTGCATGCAAAAATTTCATTTTTTTTCTACCAATGAAAGAAAAGTACAATCTTTCAAATATTTACAGCTAAAAACGTAAGAAGATAAGCTATGCATTTGACGAAATTTGTTTTCTCCCTCTTGTAAATCTGTCCTTTGCACTTATGCAGTTGCATATGTGGTTACATAACTTTGCCACCGATAGTTTATCAGTTTTCTGCCAAATCAGTGTGAAAAAAAGGGGGGGGGGGCATTGAGGTTGTTTCAATGAAAAGATCTGACCAAACGCTATGCTCTTATCGAGGACAGGATGAAGCCCTGTACGAAAGGCAGGTAATAGTCTGCAGTGTACGACGCTAATGTGATCTTCTGCGAACAAATATGGCAGCATCCTCCCGCTGCAATCAAATGAAACGGCCAGTCATCTTCCCTCCGCCCCCCGCCCCCCCCCTCTTTTCTGCCAGTCATGATGGACAGACACTGCGAAACAGTTTGTCCACGATTGCGTCAGCATGTCTAGGGTCCACCATCTTAACGAATTTTAGTGAATTTGGTGGTGAATCCTCATCTCAAGAGGTCTTTGACGACTGATCTCAGTGCCCAGCTCGCCGCAGGTTGGTCAGTTAGTTTACCGCCCTCCTGTCAGCTGGAATTCTTCCTCATTCAATATTTCCCAAGATCAAACAGTATCGTGGGCAGGATCATCGATATTCGGCATCGATGCTGTGACGTCATGAGATGGAACATTAAATGATCGCTAGTGTTGCAGTACCGTGGGTGCCTAGTATCGGTACTTATGAAGGCATTGTTACTCATAGTAGCGAAACACTTTGGCCTCTCATAAAAAAATCTCGACTGGCACCATTTGGCATCAAACTGAACCGACATCAATAACTATCTGACAACCTAATTCAGCAATAAAATTTTCCATACGTCTAATCGCTAGGCTCAGATAGTTTTACATAGAAGCCACACTCGAACTATATTGCATCAATTTGAGAACAGTTTGTTGTTAGAGGTAACGATGGCACAGCGAGCAATCAAAAGGAAAACATTTGGTAACAGATTGGTAAAACTACAGAAATTTATTACAGTGGTATTGCTTGTTCTTAGTACTCAGAATGACGGAGCAGGAGAAATGAGTGCTATAATTCTTGTATACAAAAAATGTTAGGACGTTTAGAAATTCTAAATTTATGTTCTTGAGGGATTAATGTTACAATTAACAAATTAAAACATGTTTGTAACATCTTTCTAAGACATCTGATAATTGACTCTTTTCGCCTTGGCCCACTGTCAGCAGCTAAATAGTTTTTGTGCTGCATGCTTGGGCTGTGGGTATGGAGAAAGTGCCTAATCCATGGTGCACTTTCCCCCTCCCGACAGTGTTGATTTGATCCATTGGAACGACATGGTCGATACGCGTGGAATCAACAGTGTTGCAGGAGGTGCATTCCTCCGTGTAGTCAGCCTTTAGGGGTTCACCCAATTTTTTAAATAATTAATAATGAATACTTTTTTTTTTTTTTGGTTGGAGATAGGGGGGGGGGGGGGATGATATGGCTGAATTTTAATCTATTAATTTTTAGTTTCAATTTTGCCCGGGCTGCGGCCTGAACGGCCTACTCTTTACGATTTCCCACTGCCAAGGTATCTTTAACATGCGCAACGTGCACACGGGGACTCCGAATTTTTCATCCTTAAATCCTAGAAGGCTAGGTAATCGATCTCACCCCGCAGTGGGATCAGTGACACGAAAATATGAGAAAAATCCCAATTGGCAACATGCCTGCACAGCCCGGGTTTAAGACATCTATGGTAAAAACATCTAGCTAATACCATATTAGACACTGTAAACATGGATCCGAAATGATTTATTCGAAATTTTCAGATTTGTTAATGTGTACAGAGTTCCGGGCCCATGATATGCAGAATAATGAATAAATAATACATTAAGAGCTTTCAATTCCTGCTCTGTCTATTTGAGAGTAAGTGTGCAGTGTATCAAAGCTTTTTGGTAGAAAACCAAGAAAGTAGTGAATATTTTCTCACCCCACCCCTGTTAAAATTGAGCTATATGACATTGAAGACAAAATCGCGTCTACATACGTAACGCCACCCTTTAGCCAAATATATCCGGCAGTTTCTTACGTCCAGGGGATCACTTTAAATGAAAATACAACAAACAAGAGTATATTTTTTAGTGCAAGGTTCAACGCTTATTTGAAGAGATAGAGCAAGTTACCCCCCCCCCCACCCGCCCCCCCTACTATATACTAGACTGGACCTATACTAATTAATAGTCTCCTACGCACAATATTGCACTATTCACGCTGTTCCTGTTATTAGGGGAAGGCGCACCACACTGAACGCTCCTGAAAGGCCCTCAAATTTTAATCACGGCCCTATGTCAAATGTAAAAGTAAAAGAAAAAACAAAACATTTTTTTTTAAACAGTTAACCAAGAAACGAACAAACAGACGGGCCGCTAGTAAACACAGTTTGAAGGAACAGGGATCGATGGAGCAGATGTTCAGATTTGATGCATTTTGAAATCCGATTTATGCCAAAAACTTTGAAATAATAGATCATCACTCTGGTTGCAAGGACAGGAGCTAATGTTATATTATATGAGTGAACCAGGCCGTGAGGTGTTGGCAGCCCAATAAAGCAGAGGGCATGTCAGCCTCAGCAAAGGTTGAGATAACTCACGTTTTGATGGTACACTACAAGTGACATATTTTTTCTCAATGTCTTTCTGTTTCATTTGTGTATCTTTATTAATGTCTTTTTCCTCCCTGTTTTTCCATGCCAAATCCCGACTCCTTAGTTAAAGATAGACAGAACATTAAATTTGCTAACCAAATTTTCAAAATACACAATAAGACTTGTCAATAACAACGTCACATAGATCGGTTCGCCCGGTTGACGTTGCACAAAATCTCACTTTTACCATAATTGAATATGTCCTTGCCATACAAATTAGTCATTCTTAAAAATTTGGAAGAATAAACTAAATCCTCTGCATCATTTTAATGTTAGCGCGAACTTGAATTTGAAAGCGATATACTTAAAAGTACCGTATATAATGTATATACATATATATATTTATGTATTTAGACAAAAATAAAAGCGGAACTTTACAACATTGATCTGAAACGTTGCACTCTTCAGACACTTTTATAGAAAGTATTACATTATATACCATGTCAATTCTTGAAGAGATGTTATTTTGTAGCATAACCAGTGTCACTAAAAAACAGCCTTATATTCGTGGTCGATCTTTACGAAATTGAACAATAAGGGTGATGAAGCTATAATTAAAGTTTGATGACTACAGAACAAAATAGAGTGAAAGCGCTATCACATTATTACAGTCCTATCGCGGGGTATTTATAGATAAGAATAATTATTATTCTTTAGCAGAATACTTTGCAATATGTTGAAGTTTAACATCCACTGAATAATGTGCTTCTTTTTTTTGTATCCTATGGTTATTTAGGAGAGTAAAACCTGGTCTTGTATATTTCCATGATATGGTAGTCTGCCGTCTTTGCTATATTTATGTGACATCACACTCTCAATTAGCTTAATTAATCTACTGTTGGTTTAGTCCCACTGTTTTGTACAGTGTGTTTCCACATAAGCATACTTTAATGTTTAGCTACCTAATGTTTCTCACTATTCAAATGCCTCTCCAAGACAAACATTGAGAAAAATGCTTGCAGCCTTCACTCTTTCGCCTTCAGTCAGTCAGTTTTTCACTTATCCTCCTTTTCACTCCTTTACCCGAGCTCCTTCATCCTCAAGGTTTTTTTTTTCCACATAAATTGTGCACATTGTGGTAAAGGAACCAAACTTTGGGGGTGAATAGAGTACCTGAAAATGTACAGAATGTGATATAGAATCACTCTGATGGATCTCAAATAACGAGATCGTTGGAAGTTGACATAATTTCTTTTTGTGGGCATACGTGAAACAGAAACACCCCGAAACTTATACACTGCACAACATTGCACTGTAACCCAGCTTCATCAAACATATCGTCGAGTTGTTTGGAGCAGAATCAAAGACTCCGTCCTACCTATTTCAAAAACCATTAAAGTAAATGCAGTCTTTTAGTCTAAAACAAAATGTGGGATGACGGCAGGGTTTGGGACAAGGCTAAAACAATAGAATAAAAAGCAGGTCACTAAGCCCGCGTTAAAAACAACAGTAACAAACCATCCAATGAACTCCAAAAGAATGACTGCGTTTTTATTTCTTTTGGAATTTAATTGTAGTTTTTCATTCTTTGTTTCTAATGTTGGGTTTTTGTGACCGTGTTTTTCTTTCTGGCCACATGTAGTTTGTTTAGTTTATTGTTCAGTAGCATTCAATTCTGGATCTCTGCAGAATTGGGTAAAAATAAAAAGTTACATTAGTAGGACGATGGATCTAAGGCTAATGATATTTTTATCAACGCATTGTTTAATTTTGTTTGAAATGTAATTGTACACTGTCACGAGGCGGGTGTGAAATTGGTGTGTTGGAGCAATCGACTGCTACATTTTCACCTGAGGACGATCAACAAAAGAAAAGAAAACAACAAAACACAAGAGATTGTTTTCGACAAGCCTGCAGGGCCATATGATAATAATTATGATAACGACACAGAATATTATTATATGAATACACTCATACTATTGTGTATAAGATCTAAATACGCTAATGACGGGGGTAGGGAAAGTATCTACAAAAGTACTAGACCCTCCGTCTCTACTGACACACTTCTCCTACGATAGACAGACTTATTCCCTGCTCTATAAGCAGAATTACTAATACAATCCAAACTACTAGGGCTCAGTACAGAAGCAAAGCTCTCTACATTAACACACAATAATGACAATATGACTATTAGTGGGACGGGCTCGTCCTCTCTGAAGGTGCTCATTGCTCTCGGGTTAGCTGCTTCTACAATGGATTTACATTGTCGCCCAACAAGAGGTGGATGGCAGGCAAATAGCGCGTGCGGACTTCGTAACATGACATGGGCTGTATTGTCTGACTGCAAGGCCCGTCGTCAGTACGTGTTACATATAACGGCGTAATGTCTTTTGCAAGGCCTGTCTCAGGCGGGGCAAGCCGAGCCTCTCCGTGCGTGGATACTCTGTCACCTGAGTCTGGCGTCCGCATGCCAGCTCAGGACTAGGCTAAGCTGACTGCAGTCACTCTGCTCTCGCGCATGTGCGGAAGTGTAGTCTCAACGCTCCGCGCACTTTAGTCACGGTTACTACTCACTTAATCTAGACTCCTAACAACAATAATTCTCGTGAGCACAGTGTTAACAACACGCCGGGTAAACTCGATCCGTGACACACACCCTGCCGACTGCTGTGTCATAGTACTTCATTACCATAAACTTTTAACTTCCTAGGGTTAGAATTATACAAAGGTTCTTTAGCACAAGCTGGAAAATTATCCATATAAAATCGCCAACGAACACATCACTTAACTCAATGTTCAGTGACCAATGGGTATCGATCTTGCTTGATGACATGTCTCTGACGTTGATAAGTATCTGGTGTAATTTTAGTATTGTACACTTGCAAAGGGGTAAATTTAATGTTTGGTGATGTCATGACACAGGTATTTCGATACAACTCAAATACTGAAGCTTTCTCCACAGGTCTACTAGACGATTGATAGACTACCATTAATATGTCTGTCTTCAGTACTGCATCGAAATCATAAGAAGTGACTTATTATTAGCAAACACCACAAAAACACCTGGCATAAATCACCCAGTTATATTTCACAAGACCTCACTAACATCTTTGTACACTACGGCATGCAGTTGTTGAGAGAATAAAATCACAGACAACAAACATCAGTGAATCAACTAAAGCGGAATGGCAACAGCTCTTAGGGAACAAGCTCGACGCAAAACAATGCTGGAAGTAAAGCATATCTTCAAAATGCAAGGGCAAACTCCAGGCTTTTTTTTCATTCTCAGCGGTACAGTTCGGCCCAGACTTAGGCTGCGGACATCGTTGAGCTACGTTTACCCATGAAAATCAAGCGTACCCTCCTTCCTTAGCACCTAAAGGTCGCATGCTGAAGTGTGATAACAATTCAAATCTACTGGAATGTCTCTCTCTCTCTCTCTCTATCCCGTAGTCCTGTGGACCTTTTGGGGCGCCACAGGTAATCTGGCAACCAGCATCCTCCAATCCTCTCGGTTTTCTGACCTCCGATCGTATCGCTCAACCTCAAGTCTGTCCATTCTGGGATATTGTCCTCCCATCTCTTCCTCTGTCTGCCTCTCCTTCTTCCTTCTTGCACTGTGCCTTGCAGGAATGTCTTGGCAAGCCCTGATGATCTCATAACATGGCCATACCACTTGAGCTTGCGTCTCTTGACCAAGGTCAACAGGTCTTCGTAGGGCCCAATGATTTGCCTGATCCTGTTCTGAACTTTTTCGTTCGTGATATGAGCTTTGTAGGAGATGCCCAGGAGTCTTCGAAAGCATCTCATCTGTTGCCTGTATTCTCTTTTCTATCTCAGCTTTTAAAGTCCACGATTCACATGCATACAAGAGTATTGATGTCACTAGGGTATGTCACCAACAGGTCAGGGTGTAATATCTACTGGAGCAAATTCCACCAAAGGAACGAAAGCCAAATACTACCTGCATGTTTGCAGGTGGTTCAATCGTTTCTTAAATGCTTTCTCCAAGAGGCATCACAGCTTTTTTTGATTGTTCAAAATAATGTCATATATCTTAAAGAACGCGCGAGGGTTTCGGTTGCTTGTATGGATATCATTTTTGACAGCTATCTTGATAGTAACCTTATGAATCGTGAGAAACACGGAGCTAGGTTCCAAGAAAGACCCATTACCACTTCCGAGATGCACGCTGAGGAACTGGAAAGACTTTCTGGAAAACCGAGACAGGAGACCCGGGCTTTTCAGATATGTAGCTCAAGAGATTACTCTGACTTGCGCTGAATTGAGCATTGCACCAATAAATCACAAAGCAGTTTCAAACCATTTTGTGAGTTCTACCATTTCTCTAATGTGGGCAGGAAGAAGCTGACACGAGGATGTTGCTTCATGCCATAGGTGCCTTTCATGAAGGCTACAAGGAACTTTTCAGGACTATACAATGTCCTCATTCTGTCTTTTGCCCTCGCTGCACAACTCTGGAAATATTTTGGATTGCTTTTGGATTATGCTTGTGTCACTTCATACTGTCGTCTCATTGATTCGGTAGCACACCTTTGGTTGTGGAATTTTTCTCCAAAACAGGACCAAAAGACTAGTCAGCATATCATGCTAACACTAAAACATAAATACGAAATGAACATGTTTAAAATTAAAAGGCAGCAATATAAAACAGACTGAAATTCTTTGAACGAGAAATGCACCTCGTTCATGACATAGAAACACATTATTCCTTTTTACGATGACGATCACTGTGTTTAAATTTGGGAGAAGAGTTTTAGTCTCACGATATTTAATGGCAGAGGCAATTCAGAACACAAGTCTTAATTGAGAGGTACATATTTTCCTTTCAAAGCTTTACAGGGACACAAAATGTGAACGTTAAGACAAAACACCTGTGACTGTATGCATGGACTTGGTGTAAATCCGCCCGTTTTGCACCATGGAGCAGGCTGATACAGTGATAGCTTCTGTACTTTGAAGTGTTAGACTTTTGGCGAAAACTTCGACAATCTCCAGTGCATCAATTTCTATGAAACTTTGTATGCGACCTTATATTTGGAAAAACGTTCATAATTTCTGTTTTTCGAACTCGTAAATCATTACGATCGCAAAATCCTTTATTTCCGCTTAATAAAAACCACAATCTTTGTTATGGAAATCAAGAAAATAGGATAAATTTTACAGTAAACGATAAAATTGAACATATTTTATACATGTAAAGGCGTATCCATTCATTTTAGTAGAAAGATCCAGAATGCTCGAAGTGTTGACATGGCCCATTTTATGAATGCATTCAATTAAAAATGGGAAATGTAGAAAAGAAGTAAAAAAAAAGTAAACATTATTTCAAGTAAAATAATTTATACTGCTATGCAGTTTCCATATATTACTTGTTACTTCTGTCGCGACATCATTACACTGCTGTTAGATCTATGCGTGCTCCATCCCATTATACTGGCTAACGGGAAGAGAACGATGGTGCCAATACAAAGTCTGATTCCTGGTGAATATTAATGTCTAAGCTAAATGTTTTTAGTCATGCCGTCCGATATCCTGTTGCACAATTCACAAAACACAAATGCAGTGGATCAAATTATTTTAATGAACTTCCAAATCAGAAGAGTCAAGCAAGTTCACAATGGTGATAGGTTGACCAGGATGGGTCAAGCCGTCATTCTGTCGGCATTTGTTTTCTTCCTCAATCGCATGCTGGACACATTTTTCCCAATAGCCTGTTTAATGGCCGCCATTGCTTCTTCGGCCATTTGTTTCACATTGGTGAGTTTGAACGTCATGCTTTTGTCAGCAACAGTATGTTTAATTTTTGCGCAAACCATTTCAGTTGGGTTTAAGGGAGAGTGGTAAGGTGGAAGTTTCAAGCATGTATGTCCAGCTTCTTGAATTATCGTATCTATCTGAAATATTTTTATTCTTCTTTATTTTTTGGCAAATTGACAATAACTCCAGCTTCAAACTTGTTTCAGAAAAATGGCAGGTGCTCTTTTTCTTTTCAGCCACGCTTGAATATCAGCCTTTTTAGTGCATGATGTTGGAATTTTATAATTAATATTAATAATAATAAATAGAATTTCTATAGTGCATTTCTAATAATATTATTACTCAATGCGCTGTACATTGCATCAATGATTCATGCGTACACTTTCCAAATCTCATACTAAAACACGCACTTTCATCCATACACACTGTTTCACACACATAGACGCTGTTAGTCACATAGCATTGATTTTATATTCAGTCATAACATCAAAGTACAGAATAGAATTTTGAAAATGTAACAGTTTTGGAGGAAAAGGTGATGTTTTACGTTTTTCTTAAAGCTTTCAAGATTCGGTGATTCACAAATTTATGTTCATGGGTATCTGGTTCCAGATGAAATGTCCAAGATAATTGAAGGATCTATGGTCTATAGTTTTATAGTTTTTAGATGGGATTCTTAAGATTGTTTTGTCACTTGATGATCTTAGTGAACGAGATGGTGTGTAGACGTAAAGAATTATTGGATAGCTGGATACGTTGTTATTTAAACATTTGTAGCAACTAAGAGCAATTTTGAATGTAATTCTTTCTGTTATGGGAAGCCAGTGCAGTTCTTTTAACAAAGGCGTAACGTGGTCAGCGTGTTTTTCTTGGTAATCAGTGTCATTCACATGGACATTATGATAAGCAGCATTGTCCATCACGATACAAGATGGCCTGTCTAGTGCTGGCAGTAGAGCATCTGAAAGCCACTCACTGAATATTTTACAATTCATCTCTGCATGGTAGTCGCGGTTGTCGCTTGATTTGGATTGGAAAATCATTTCAGCACCTGGGATAAATCCAACCTGATGACCATCAGCATGCGCTATGGTTAATCTTTGACTTTGCTGCTTGGGACATGGCGTCGTTTTTGGCGGTCAAGTGGCATCCATTCTTTCTCTTTTGTGTGGTGTGCATGTATCCAGGATTCGTCAAGATATAACATCATAGCCATCTTGTCGCATTTACTTTATTTCTCGCAGATATTTACACTTGCTTGCAATTAGGTGAGGTTTTCCACACAACACATTCTTACCACCAATTTTTTTTCTGAATGTAAAATATCATTTTCATTTCTAAGTTTGATTCTGTTGTTTTTTTTCATGGTAATTAGTCCTTTATTATCAAACATGTTTAAAATGGAGTTTTGAATGACATCCCGGTCAAAGTCATCACATTTCTGTTTTTTGTGACCTTTCCTTGTATCATTAATTGTTGTTGAAGACTGCTTGATCCATCGATTAAATGATGATTTTGATATACTTAGAGCATGTATTACCCGATTTACCGGGCGGCCAAGGTTATAAAAAATCGTCTTTCTTTGTATACCCAACAGCAACAACTATGCAAAGTTTGTTGTCTTTACCATCAACGTGCACAATTTTGCTACTATTACTTTCGAACTAATTCATTCCTCCAATAATCCTCAGGTCTTTCCTTTCTTCTTCCCCTCACTCTCGCACTCAATCACTTATTCATTCAATCCCTCACGCTCATTCACTCATTCGCCAATACACTCACCCAGTCAGTCATTCACTCACTCCCTGACTCGCTCACTCACTCTCTCATTCACTAATGTACCAATAAATCACTCACCAGATAATATAACAATGAGCTCTACTGGAAAAGAGATAGACATCCTCATGGTTGGTAAAACTGGTCACGGAAAAAGTGCAACTGGAAATTCCATTATAGATAAGAACGCATTCTATGTCTCGGGAAAACAAGCATCAGTTACCAAGAAAGCCTCCCGTGACTTCGGACAGTTTGAAGGCTGGCGTATTAAAATAGTGGACTCCCCTGGTGTGGGGGATACCAATTGTACCAGCATGGAAGGCATTCAGGTGGTGATTGATGCAATGGTTAATGCTATAGCACTCAGTAGTGATGGATTTCATGCCATCCTGATTGTGAAACCATATAATGCACGATTTACTGATGACGAAGTTGTCGTCATTAACATTCTTAAAAGAATTTTCGGTGAGGGATTTATTACATACCATGCCATTTTATGTTTGACCCGAGGGGACGACTTTAAGAGTGAGGAAGGGGAGAAAACAATTGGTGAATGGTGTCAAGAACAAGATGGGAATTTTGCTACGCTTTATACTGAATGTCAAAAGAGAGTGGTCCTGTTTAACAACAAAGAAACAGATGTCAAACTCAAGGCGAAACAAGTTCGTGACTTACTTAAAAAGATAGAGAAACTTTCTGCTCACGGAATACGCTATGCAAATGAACGCTTCCAAAAAGCTCGTCAGAGGCGAGATGACATCCTGAAGGATCCAGCTCAGGCTTTCCTTACTGAAGACATCATAAGCGAGTTTGGGCTCATCCATCAGCAACTTTTAAAGACTGACTCATCTGACATGGATGAGAGCCTCTTGCACGCCAGGCAACTGAATGATAGAGCGGAGAAATTAAAGGAGAAGATACAACAAAAATACGAGGGTCATCGTGTCCTGCCAATAGCCCTGGCCTCTTTACTAGATGTACAGACACCAATATTAACAAAACTAGGAAAGCTAGAAATGCAGGTGGAAATTGCGGGAAAAGTTAAAGAACTCGACCGCATGAAAGAGCAAGACAGACGCGAAAAGGAAGCACTCCAGGAGCGTATCAGAGCTGCCACAGAAGAAAACGACCGCAGAGAAGCACTTCTGAAAAATGAAATGAAGAGAGCTGATGAGGCTTACAAGAAACTCAACGAAGAACAAAACAAGGGCCTTATTAGGACATTGTTTTATTTAGTTAAAAGAATTTTCTGGTAGATGTGATTGGGAAACTGCTTAACGTCCTTAATGGTGGTTGATCTTTTAGTGCGCATTATTTTGCTGGTGTGTTGATTTATTACTTACCCAATAGTTCCCGGAGATCTTTCGCAAACAGTTCATAACATAATATATATATTAACTACATGGCTTGAGGTGAACCTATCAAATTAGTTATCTGAGAAGGCTGAAATGAAAAATCAGATATCTATTTTATAGGTTTTACCACCACGTTGTATTATCCATATTATGCTTAGGGGTTACTGGTATGATGGAAAATTGACTGTTAATTGATTTTACATTGCATTATCAGCGTTTTATATTTCCATTGCTGCAGAATAAGAAAAGAAATGAACAATAACAACAACAACAACAAAAGTCCCCCCCCCCCCACCCCCTTCACCTCATACAGTACTAAAATTAGTTAGTTCTATGATAAAACATGCAATTTTGGGCTTTGTCTGTGAACACGCGTATTTAGCATTCTATCAACAAATAATAATTATTATGTATGTTTATTTTAGAAAGCGTTCCTGTCCTCAAGCGCCCCCCCCCCTCCCATATTTAATGGGAAGCAGACCAATGCCATGATTAAACTAATGACAGAAATAAAGGCGACTCCCCAACGATCACACGATGACATCACGAAAAATCTCAGGCAGTTTTGCCAAACAGATTACACCGTGGAAAACTGACGTTTTGTGAAATGATGTTATTTATTATTTAAGCAGTAACATTTTGTAGGCTTGGTTTAGATGTCAGACGGTGAACAAAAAAAAAAAAAGCCACTATATATTAATTTGGCATGATCAGTGACGTGCCATTTGACCAAAAAATATATTCCTTAACGGTCATTTGGAGAAGTTCTATCTATTTTAGAGAATAAATTTTTGTATTATTTTTCTGTAATAAGTGGGGCTCTGAAAATAATGCAGTCCGATGCTTGACAACTAAAAAAAAAAAAGATAAAGTATTATAGGGTTTGTATTTTTTGTTTTGTTTTGTTAATTTTATGCAGAAAGGGGAGAAAAGAAATCGTCTACTCCATATCTGCTGAATATTATTTCATTCTCCACAGAGACAGAATTTGGCTATGAATGAAATGTTGGGAAATTTAGCTTAGGCCTGGGCCTTGTTCTGACCTGTGGACATTGGACTTGTGGGGAACCCGATACGTGATAGACACAACTTGGTGAAATTTGGCATATATGGCACCAGTTTCTCTTAACAGAATCTTGAATTTCAGAATTTTCCATTACGACTAAATACATTGTCCCTTAATCGCTAAAAATTGGGTTTCTAACGCCCTGACTCCCTATTCGAAAGTAAATGAGATTCACAGAATACATTGTTAATGTTTTCGGTCCGCTGCAGTGGTCACCGTATTTGGATGGAGCCAGAGACATGCTACTAACTATTATACAAGGAGAGGCTAATACGCCGAGCATGTGCGTGTTCAGTTGTGCGGGGGCCTTGAGGCGCCTTGCATGCGCACCGTTCAGTACAAACAGCCAGCAAGGCAGCCCTGAAGGCTGCCTGCTGGCAAAGCTTGGCAGCGTTGCGAGTTGCCTGCCAGTTTCCTAATATTATAGCGCCCCCGACAGAATTCAAAATGAACGCAGTTTGCCAATATGGCGTCCACCAGAGGATTCACAATGGCGTAGTTTTCCAATATGGCTAAACCCATAAGATTCAAAACAATGGTCTTAATTTCACAATTAACATCTCAAAAACCTTTGCAGAGCCACCAATCCTCTCTAAAATACTGTTTTACAATAATATCATGTTTGTTTCTTACGTTTCTATAGTATATCAAATCATCTTTCGATTGTCTGCCTTATATTGACACACTATTGGAAAGTGAAGTAGAAGTAAAGCAGACCGTTCAGTAGAGTTCCTGCCAGGCATGCAGGAGACGCGCAATTTCTCAGAAGGCTGCCTTTGCAACTGAACATGCCTCTGATCATATAATTCGTTGCTCCAGATTACTACCTTTATTTATTCCTGTTCCATGAAAGGGACGGCTGCTAGTTACAAATAAATTTTAATTTAAATCAAATGTTAAACATGTAAATGATTTTTTTTTTCAATTAGTGTGCACAGAAAATTGCATCACTTTCTTTTCGATAAGTTAGATATCCTGTATATATAAGAACAGAAAAATAACAGAATGAGATCTGTGGGAGTAACCGGTGAGACATTATGGCAAAGGGAACATGAGTGAACGCTGGGCTGACAAAAAAACAGCGGTGAATGAAAACAACACAGCCATAGGCTGTGGCGCATAATAGTGTGGTTGAAAAACAAGATGGAAGATGAGTGAAAGTCAACAGTAGATAAGAAATCGTTTATGCAGAAAATGTATTTAACATAATTGCACTGCCAGATCATAACCATCATTTTTCACATGGGCTCCAGAGGCTGACGGCGTGCATACATTTTAAATTTGTTAATTTATGTGTTTAGGGCTTTTCAAATATAACCATTTTGTTTCGCCAACTATCGACTTACATGCGGCTTTTCTGTGACTCTGCGCTTTGTTTTTGCCATATTGGGAAAAAGAGGCCGTGCTCCACGACTGGGGTTCACTTTGCCTGCCGCGAACCAAAGGGGGTACGCAGTCTAGTATTAGGGGTAAGCCAGACGTTGGCCCCAAATTGGTGGCTCCCACTAAAGCATCACTCACAGCCATAGATTTAAATCTATGCTCACAGCCCACATCGCGGCTTGTGATGCATAATAATTAGGTGACAAGCCACCAATCTGGGGCCTATGCCAGCCTTGGCCTGAAGCGTGTACAGTTGTGGGGGCTCCTTGAGGCGCCTTGCATGCGCACCGTTCAGTGGGAACAAAGTTACTAGACAGATAAGATGAATCAGCTCAGGGTTTTCGCATGCATGAGTTCCGCAGCGCCACCCACCGGCATGAGCGTAAACAACGGTATTTTTAAAAAGCCGAATAGAGGAAATGATGACTTTTGTCCACTGTTCAGCCCTCACAATGGACCTTGCTGGAAGTCTCATACTTTGTAAATGTTAAGTAATTCGTTTTAGGAAACCTCTGGCTATTTTTTTTCTTTTTAATGTGGTAACACCGTCACAATTTACCATCACATCGAAGATAGTTTTTCCGTTTGTGACGTAACTTGCACGCCCTATCTTCCAGCGACAGATGCAAAATAAGAAAGTAAACAATAGTGGGAAATCGGAAGGTTTTTGAAAACGTTTAAAAACTTTCCTTTAACAACAACGGACTAACCTTAGATTTTCCTTTTTTTTCTTTTTGCTTCTCCAAATTCACGAAAAATACGCCACGGTCGATAAACACATCAACTGTTGCATCAGAGATGCATGGCAGTTCTAACAGTAGTATTCGGTTTTCAAGAGTTTCAAAGATGATTCGTCACGGGAGAGGGCGGGGAAGCTGCAGTTAATAGATCTGGGCCTATACTATCACCTAAAAAATCATCTGTCTTTATTGTGCTTTGCTTTATAAAAAACTCATTATCAATTAGATATGCACATTTTAAAAAAATAGTTTGGCTGTGAAATTGCCCCTGGAAACGAAATCTATCGGTGCTGTGTCTATGCCAATTCCTTGTAGGCTACGCAGCGTTGGCTGTCACGAGGTGGGTGCACTGGGGATGTCAACTGCTCACACGCTCACCTCTCAAGAATAAAAAAAAGAAAACAAAACAACAAAACACAAGAGATTGTTTTGGACAAGCCTGCAGGGCCATATAATAAAAATTACAATTACGTATTATGAATAAAATATAGTTACAATACTATTATGCATAAAATATAATGACGGGGTATAGAAGGCAATGAATAAACCCTCCATCGTTACTGATATACTTGTACGATGGACAGACTTATGCCCATGCTATATAAGCAGTGATTATTAATACAATCCAAAACTACTAAATGCTAAAGTCCAGTACAAAATGCAAAATTCTCTACATCAACTCACAATAATAATAACAGCATGTAGATGACGTCTCGTCCTCCCAGACGGTGCTCATTGCTCAACGGTTCGCTTCTGATACAATGAGCGTACACTATCGCTCACAAAAAGGTGGACGGCAGGCAACGGCGCGAGTGGAACTTTCTTCTTCTAATGACATGGGCTGCAAGCTCTACTTCAGTGCCCGTCGTCAGTACGCTCTCTGTCTTCTGCTCTGGCCTCTCTCACACCGGGCATGCCAAGCCTCTCCGTGAGTAGATACTATTTCACCTGAGACTGGGATCCGCGTGCCAGCTGGTGGTTTTTATATGTGTGGGAGCATGGGAAAACCCGGCATAAGTCGGCAACATGACATTTTGAGTTCTGTACATATAATAAAAGACAAGATATTTCTGATAAATTGAAGTCAGTGACCCCCCTAAAACAAGATTTTGAGAAAACAGCATTTAATATTGGAGTGATTGCTGTTAGGAGACCGTAGTCTAATAACTAAGCTGTTATAGAGATCATAGTGAGTAGATCGGGTCTTATTCGCAGATGGGGGTTTCTTGGTTTTGTGGTGTCTACTATGGAAAAGTTCCTCCAGCTTACTGTGAGATGCCGTGGCGTAATGCCTACCGTCTGCGGTTATCAGTCGGAGACTATGGGTTCAATCTGTCATGGGTTCAATCCCACGCCGGAGCTTTTTTTTTTAAAAACCTACTGCCTCTTGTTATTAGGAATCATTTTGTTTAACTAAAGATTTTGCAAAATTGATGTCGTAGGTAAACTGATCATTATTAGTGTGCTCCAGATTACTTCTTTTATTTATTCCTGTTCATTTTATTCATTCCTTTTCATTGAACGGAGCAGTTACTAATTAGAAATGTGTAAATCAAATTTTAAACATGTAATAAATGATTTCTTTTATTCAGCGTGAACTGAAAATTTCGTCTCGCTCTGTCGTGACTTAGATCTATTCTGTATTTATTGAAACTATATTTTGGGGATCTTCTGCTTCAGCTATTCGTCATGTTTTTTGTTACATGTATTACCTTTCTGTTTGCATGGAAGTTTAATTCATTTTTATCTGCTGTCTTTCTCTGTGACTTCACACCCGACAAAAAAAAGCCTAGTCACAATTTTATACCATGGAGCAAAACAATGATGGAGGGGTGTAGGAGGGGGCTGGGAAAGCAGCAAAAAAATTAACAATTAAAAAAAGACGTCAGCTCTTGCAGAGATTCGAAACTCCCTTACCAGCTTGGCGGGACAGTTTACTTAGCATGCCACCTGAGAACCTGAGTAAAAGCCTTACCAAGAAGGGCCTCTCTAAGTCCGAGGACACGATAACCGATAAGTATCACTAAGAAAAAGACCAGCTGGTGCATAATTACCTTTAGGAAACATCATGCGTTACTCCGAATTGAGCCATCTTACCAAGCCTAATTATTCGGCAGAACAAGCCAGAATTGTGATCTATAGAAGCTCTTCCCAAATAAAGTCACAAAACTAAAAATCCGTCTGCAAATAAGATTCCGATCATATTCACAGTCGTCTGCGAATAAGCGTGGCCTTTATTAAAATAAGTGTTATTAAATTCTTCTTCAAACCTTCGCCCAGTTCGTACACACTCATTCATTTAGATACCTTTACACCTACGTATAGAAGTTCAATCTTCCACACACTCGTAACTTATCACATGCAAACCCCTCTTCCAAAATCTGCTCTCTCATCTACACAATCATCATTCATACAAATAACCATACAATCAATTCACTCATTATTCATTTAACACATCCATTTACTTATTCAGCACACAATAAATTCACTCACTCACTCAGTCACTCTCTCACTCACTCACTCACTCACTCACCCACTCACTCACTCACTCACCAGATCTGAAACAAAAATGACCTCTACTGGAAAAGAGAGAGACATCCTCTTGGTTGGTAAAACCGGAAACGGAAAAAGTGCAACAGGAAATTCTATTTTAATGAAGAAAGCATTTAAAGTCTCGGCAAGTTCAGCATCAGTCACCAAGAATGCCGACTGTGAGCAGGCACAGTTTGAAAAAATGATCATTAAAGTCGTGGAAACGCCTGGTGTGGGGGATACCGAATGTACAACCACTGAAGGTATTAAGTTGCTGGTTGATGCTATGACTGAAGCTATCGCATTCAGTCCCAAGGGATTCCACGCCATCCTGATTGTCAAACCATATAATGTACGATTTACCCAAGAAGAGATTGATGTCATTAACATTCTGAAGAACATTTTTGGTGAGGGATTCATTATGAACCATGCCATTTTATGTTTGACCCGAGGTGACGACTTTGTGGATGAGGAAGAAGGAAAAACACCTGTTAAATGGTGTGAAGAACAAGCAGGGGATTTTCTTAAGCTTCATGAAGAATGTGGAAAGAGGGTAATTATGTTCAACAACAGGACAGAAGATGAAACCATTAAGACAGAGCAACTTCGTTGTTTGCTTGACATGATAGACAAACTTACTACTAACGGAATGCGCTACACCAACGAACATTTCCAGAAAGCCCAGGAGGCTCGAAAAGCAATCTTAGAGGATCCAGCTAAGGCTTTCCTCAGTGAAGACACCATGAGAGAGTTTGGGCTCATCAATCAGCAACTTTCAGAGACCGACAGGTATCAGCCTGAGGAGAAAGTGAAGCATCTGAGAGAACTGCAAGTCAAAGTGGACAAACTGGAAAAGGATATACGTGAGGGATACAAAGGTAGCAACGCCTTGTCTGTGGGCCTGAAATATATACACGAAGTGAAGTATCCAATATTGGAAAACCTGGAAGTCACAGAAACGCTGATTGAGAAAACGAAAGAAATTGAAGAACTTGAGATGAGAAGACAAAGAGAAGAAACGACTAGCAGAGAACATAGTAAGGAAGAACTTGAAGAACTTTTGAAAGCTAAAAAGAAAGAAAGTGATGAGTTGAAAAAACATTTGCTTGAAGAAACAGAGAGAGCTGACAAGGCTTACCAGTTGTTAAGAGGAAATTTCCACATAGACATAGCACGTGCAGTGTGGGATTTGATTAAATCACTATTGTGGAAATTGTGTCGCTTTCTGCCTCTTAAACGTAATGAATAACATAGCGCAATCCGTCAAACGGGGGAGGGGTGATTTTTTGTGTGTATGGCTACGTGTATTAGAGTGCGTGAGGGGTTACTGTTTAAAAAAAAATGTATACTCGTTCAAATAGATGCTATATGAAACATTTAAAGAGAGAATGCTTTGTCTCAGTGGTAACCAATACGGGGAAAATACATTACTAGATCCATATAAATGAACATTGAAAATCAACATAAAGGTATCAAACGGAAAGAGCCACTATACATGTATTGCTGGATCTAGACCTCCTAACTGCATGTGGTACTAACAGGATATGGCGAGATATTTATAAACAACCGGGGAAGTTACTGCTACATTTTAGAAACTCAACAGATAAACGCACACGTGCACACACAAAAATGCCCCAACCATGTGAAAAAAAAAAGGCATGAACATCCATCTGTATTACCACCCACTCCCACCTATTTAGTGCTGAAAACGAGGGCAAAAATGCTACTCCCGTGTATAATGCGACCATTGACTTTGTAAGACCTGGGCAGGGGTATGCAAAACATTTTTGACAGAGTTGAAGAAAACCTGAAGATACTTTTCACATTAATTCTTAAGCAGTCTGATCAACCCAATCTGGCATTTCGATGCCTTGCCATGCCATACCTTTGTGCTCTTGATAAAGAAGTGAATGGCAGCTTACTCAATGGATAAACTGTTTCGGTTTTGAATAAATGATGAATGTTTACTTGAATATCAATAACCAGATTTGGCACAATTTCTCCATAATTTCTCTCTTAATAGTGTCATCTAGCATTTTCCTTTAAAGTTGAAACGTAACTTTTATAAATTGAGGAAGAAATAAACATGTGCTGTATTGTTTGAATTTTACGTTTACATTACTTTATGACAACCCCCCAGCTTCAGCTTTTGAGAATGAAACTCATACATGAAAAAAGCAAAACAGTTTCTCTGATAAGGAACAATATTTGATGTTTAACTACAAATCGTTTTCCGCTTCACAGATCTTTTAACATAACCTGTTGATATATCAATACATTGGTGCTTTTCCATGTTATGAAAATATATACTTTCATGTACGTTCATTGTATGAAATGGGTTCAACCTGATGGAATAACAGCGATTACTTTGAAAATATGACTTTTTTGTGTATCTACGATCATAATTTATACCCAGTGTACATTATCGTCGTATGTATAGGAATAGTTGCGTAAATGATACACTTTCAAATTATAATGGCCCATGCCACTTTTGCAGAACAAGTTCGGTTCTCAGAAAACATCCATCCGGTCCTTAACAGATGTCGTAATTTATACTCATCACAGTCAGCAATCAGAATTGCTTGGCATGTGAATGTACATAAAAGATTTTTCTCATTTCTCAAAACTCCTCATATTCACTTATCGTTTCGTCTTATACCGTAATGCAATTTTCTTTTTTAAAGTGATATACCCCTAGTTCATGATAAATTTAGATGATTTTCAGAGAATTTTCATGTAGTCTTTGTTCATTGTTCTGTAATCTTTTAAACATAATTATAGGCAATGCCCTTACGCACCATGCAGCAGTTTTACTTTTCGTTACTATAAGAAAATTATTGAGCCAATCCGTACATTACCTTTAGGCCATGAGACTGATGTTTTTTTTTTTCTAAAGGAGTAACTACTTTTGATCGTACAGTTCATTGGGTTTTCAAAACTCATGCAATGTCCACGTTTTTCTTATTCATTACTCAATGTACATCGCATTGAACACAATTTCTGTTCTGTATAAATACATTTTTTTAAATTATCATTTTGATTGTTGCTGTTATTGTTATTGGTTATTGCTATACTTGGTGTAATTACTCTCGCAATGTATCAGACTTGTTCTGGGCAAATTTTAAAAAAAAAGTTATTCTTTCCCTACTATTTAGTATAAAAAATAAGTCTGCAAAATAAATTTTAAAAAATTGCCCTACGTCGATATAACTTTGGGTCCAGCGGAATAAGATTGTGATCAAAATCAGTGAGGTACAAAATTCATTCATTTAATTAGGTGAGAGTGGTAATTTTTAAAATAAAATCATGGACTTTCTTTACGGCCAAATAGATTTCAATGGAAATACAATTGATTATTGTGATGAATAGACTTGAAGCATGATGATTAGATTTAACATTATTTCTTTATCGAAATTGTGTCACAGTCTAGCATTTTGCTTTAATGTTGAAACGTAACTCTTATGAATTAAGGACAAAAGAAATAATATGGTGCTTATTTTGTTATTGTACTTGCATGTTTTCTAACTGTTTGAATTTTTCGATTACATTAATTCATAACCAGCTTCCAGCTTTACAAAACTGCTCACATGTTGTATCGACCTATCTTATTTTTAAAGGTAGTTTATAGAGCATTTTAATGTTCTCTTTTTCATTGTTTTGTAATTTTTTAAACATGATAGCCAGTGCCGCTACACATCATGCAGCAGTTTTTCGTTACTATGTAGAAATTATTGAGTCAATCCGTGCAGCGCCTGTGGCCATGAGACTGATGTATTTTTTTTTTCTAGAGTAGAAACTTTTGATCGTACAGTTCATTGGGTTTTCAAAACACATACAATGTACTAGTTTTTCTTATTCATTACTCAATGTACATCGCATTGAACACAATTTCTGTTCTGTATAAATATTATATTTATTTGTTTTTATTATTTTGATTGTTGCTGTTATTATTATAATAAAATTTGTTATTGCTACAATTGTTGTACGGTAATTACTTTCGCAATGTATTAGACCTGTTGTAGGCAAATCTTTTTCAAAAGTTGTTCTTTTCCTTCTACTTCGTGCAAAATAAATTAAAAGAAATTGCCCTACGTCGATATAACTTTGGGTCCAGCGGAATAAGATTGTGATTAAAATCAGTGATGTCCAAAATTAATTCATTTAGTCAGATGAGAGTGGTAATAGTAACGGAAAACTTATTATTTTTTTTTTTGAATAAAATCAAGGACTCTCTTTACGGCCAAATAGATTTCAATGAAAATAAAAAAGATGCCTGGTATGTGATGTTTAAGAAAGCTGAGGGACTTTGCTCTAATCTGTATTTTTCAAATTATTTGGTATTGTGAAATAAAATTAAAGTCTGTGGAATCGTAGAATGTTCTTTTATATTTCCATTATTTGTCCACATTTGCATTTGATTTTTTTTTCATTGCTAGCAACTGTATTTCTGACAACAATTTAGGTTTAGTACTATATGAAGTTAGTAGCGTGGTGGGTGTGTGATTACTAAATTTTAATTTAGAACTTGTGTGTTAAACTTATCGTTGTATTGGAGTAAGTGAAAAATATGCAGATTTTTAGGTGGAGAGAACAGTAAGCAAGTTCTACAGGCGGGCTCATCAATTAGTGATCTACAAGCAAACTGATGAATATGAGATAGACGGACGGACTGATCAAAAATCAGGATCTTCAAGTGAACGGAAGAACAAACAGACAAAATGCGGGATTTGCTGAAATTATCTTGCTACAGTTTTCCTCCTTTGCTATTTAGGGTCTATTCACAAACTGCAATATTTGACAAGAGAAAGGAAAATGTCTTCGGTTAAAAGAGAATAATTTATTGTTTTTCAATACAGCCTCTTAAAGCTCCGTTTTGAAATCATGCCCTCCTTGAAGTCCAGTCTTTTACTATGACACTATGCGTATGTCGTATCGAAATGAACCCCCCCCCCCCCCCAAAGAGTAAAGAATGGGCATCTTGATTCGATACCTGGCATACGATAACTTGATGTTCCTGAAAAAGATATGTGCAACGGCCTACACGCTGGGTAAACCGTTTTGGTTAACTATAAATACTGTGATGAATACAGACTTGAATAATGATGATTAGATTTGACATTGTTTCTTTATCGACATTGTGTCACCGTCTAGCATTTCGCTTTAATGTTGAAACGTAATTCTTATGCATTAAGGACAAAAGGAATATGTTGCTAATTTTGTTATTGTACTTGTATGTTTTCCAACTGTTTGAATTTTTCCCTTACAATAATTTATAACCAGCTTCCAGCTTTACAAAACTGTTCTTCTTTTGTATCGACCTATATATTTTTTAAAGGATTTCTTTCATCTAAATAACCTTGTCAGCTATTCCTCATTAGATACAAGCTGAAAAGCCGACCTCCACGCCGACCCCCCCCCCCCCCCCCCCCACAAACCACTGCCCAAGAAAACCATATTTATGATTAAGACCAGTAGCTTTACTGCGAATAAACACTTAGTATCCATTGAATACATGCAATTCCATTTTTATTCAGAAAAGTCCCTCCGGTTTCCAACTCATGCCATCCTTCTCAACACATGGGTAAATAAGAGGGCGAATAAGAAAAAAAAATCCGGGGGGGGGGGGATTTGGTTCGCCAGTATCGGCACAGTCGGTTTTCCTGTCCGCAAGCACCAGGACTGGTTCAATGATAATGATAATGAAATCAAAGTGCTCATCAAAGAAAAAAATAGTCTCATCCAAGCTCACTGCAGTGGCCCCTCTTCCACAGCAAAAGCTGATGCACTGCGTGCATGTAAGGGTGTACTCCAGAAGAAGCTGAGGAAAATGAAAAATGACTGGCTTGAAGAGCGAGTAAGAGAAACTCAGAAATATGCCGACACAAACAACACTAGAAAGTTCTTTGAGAGCCTCCGAGCTGTGTTGGAACCATCCCGCTCTGGCACTACGCCACTTCTTGCGTCAGATGGTTCAACACGCATTGTTGAATTGAATGCCATAATTCAGCGTTGGGCAGAACATTTCGGAGGTGTGCTAAATCGGCCATCAAATATAAATACTGAGTCCATTGACCGCCTCCCTCAGACTCCTATTAATGCAGCTCTTGCCAAGCCATTCACAGCTAATGAGACCCGAACTGCCACAAATCAGATGTCCTTTAACAAATCACCAGGCGTGGATTCAATTCCTGCTGAGGTGTATGCCTTCGGTGGAGAAAAGCTTATTGAAAGTTTGACCGAGTTGTTCAATCATATGTTGAAAGCAGGGAAGCTGCCACAGGACTTCAAAGATGCTTCAATCATCCATCTGTACAAAAATAAAGGGGACAGCCAAGTCTGTGACAACCATCGGGGAATCTCTCTACTTTCAATTGCTGGCAAAATATTGGCAAGAATGCTTCTGAATCGCCTTCTTGATCACCTCTCGTAAAGAGAGGGGAACGGCGGATATGATTTTTGCTGCCAGACAGATTCAGGAAAAATGCATGGAACAAAATAAAGCGCTGTATATCACATTTGTTGACCTCACAAAAGCATTTGACACAGTGTCGTGAAGGCCTCTGGAAAATCTTGGCGAAGTTTGGCTGTCCACCCGAATTCATCACAATAGTGCGCCAGTTTCATGATGGCATGCAAGCTGCAGTCAAAAGCAACGGCTGTGTTTCAGAGCCCTTTGCTGTCACAAATGGGGTAAAACAGGGTTGTGTCTTAGCCCCAACTCTGTTCAGCATCATGTTCTCTGCAATGCTACAAGAAGCCTTTAGCTCTCCTCCTCAAGGGGTAAGCATCAAGTACCGAACTGATGGCAGTCTATTCAACCTCAGGAGACTTCAGGCAAAAACCAAAACCAAAAGTACTCAAGTCTGTGACCTACTATTTGCTGATGATTGTGCACTTCTGGCACACGATGAGGATAGCATGCAAAACTGTGTTGATAAGTTCTCTAGTGCCTGTGACAACTTTGGCCTCACAATAAGCACAAAGAAGACGGAAGTGCTCCATCAGCCTACTCCAGACGACAAGTATCCTGTGACCCCAAATATCAAAGTCCATGACAGTCTTCTGAAGGTGTCGGAGAACTTCACCTATCTTGGCAGTACACTGTCTTCCGCGGCTGGTGTTGATACTGAAATTCTCTCAAGAATCAGCAACGCCAGCTCTGCATTTGGCAGGCTTCGAAAGAGAGTATGGGATGTTGCCGGCATTCGCACAGACACTAAGCTGAAAGTGTACAATGCTGTGGTCCTTCCCACCCTACTCTATGGGGCTGAAACCTGGACAGTGTACCAATCGCATGCCAGAAAGCTAAATCACTTTCATCTGGCCTGCCTTAGAAAGATCCTAAGGATCAAATGGCAGGATAAAATTCCAGACACTGAGGTCCTCAATCGTGCCAAGGAATTGAGCATCTTCTGCCACCTGAAAAAAATTCAGCTACGTTGGGCAGGACATGTTGTCAGAATGCCCGACTCCAGACTCCCTAAGCAAATCTTCTTCTCTGAGCTCTCCAATGGAACGAGGAATGTTGGGGCCCCAAAGAGACGTTACAAAGACACTCTCAAGCAATCACTGAAGGCCTTTGCCATTGATGTGAGTGAGTGGGAAAAGCTCTCGCTTGATCGTGCAAATTGGAGGGCGGCCCTTACCAGAGGCAGCAAAGCATGGGAAGCTGACAGAGTCCAGCAGGCTATCAAAAAAAGAGAACGGCGCAAGAAAAGGCCCAGTGGTACTGAACCAACGGAGCACTCTTGTCATTTTTGCGGAAGGGTCTGCAGGGCAAAAATAGGACTTATCAGTCACATGAGAAGCCATAAGTCATGAAAGAACAGTCTTTCCATTCTGTCCTCTGTGTCCTTTAGTTCTTTTTATTGTCCATGTGTTGAAATTCTCAACAATTTCTGTTCTTTATTCCTCTGGTGTTGTTAAGGTCATCATCATACCTGATGGACGAACTATTATTATTATTATTATTATCGGCAGATAATACAATAATTGTATTCTTAAACATTTTAGTTTATTGCTTTATATTATCTGAAGAAGATGTGAGATTATATTTTGTTCCAATAGTTTGGTTTCCGGCTCTTGAATTATCGATTTCCAGGCATATTTCTGATGTGAAGTGTTAGTAGTGTTATAGAGTAACACATTTTAAAAATGCACTTGACTTAAGAAAGAAAACTTGTTTGACAGATTTTTAAAATGCTCTTTTCAATAGTGTAAGCAAAATTATATAACCAAGAATAAACTTTTGGCTTTTCCACAAATGCAGTGACATTGTTTCTATGATATTACACCTCTAATGAGTGAAGTGCACGAATGTCCTGTGTATGTATTGAGCTGACCTGTCATTCTGACAGGAGAACAGAACTGTTATTCATTATTGTTCTCTTCAAACTGTGATGTGCTGCTCATCTCATTTGTAAGTTTAATTCGGGTATATTGACTGTCATGCATGCCTGAGCTCACTTGTTTAAGTGTGGTAGTGATAATACCAATAAAAATAGAGTTGTGCCATGCAACGTATTGGTAGTCAACAAGAAAGCGTGGCACATGTAGAAAGTTCAATAACGCAAGCAAAAAAAGGTGCTACCTTCAAACCAGTATGATCAATTTTCCATACATCTTTTTGCCTATCGCTCTCTGGTCTAAGTGTCTATCTGTATCTCTCTCTTCAAGTCCGTCTGTCTGCTCGATTGTCCGGCAGTCAGTTCAGCTGTCCGTCTTTCTGTTCTTCTGTCTGTCCAATCTTCCGTCTTTCTGTCTGCCTGCCCGCCTTTCAGACTCCCTTTAGTTAAATGTCTAACAATCATACATTTTTGTCCAGCTCACAAAATAATGACCTAGGCAATCTCATGGACTTAGACACCAACGGAACACTTCACTATTGCATCACAATAAAACAAGAGACCACGTATTCTTATTGCCCGCCATTAACAACATAAATTACATAAAAATAAATTATAAATTACGATTAAAGGTACAATACATTTTTCATTCTAACTTGATTAAGCACAAAAATAGTAACATAAAATCAAATCCAAAGACACAAACAAAATATAACATAGTAAAAATGAGTTTTTTTATCTACCAGAAATTTTACTTCAGTCGAGCAAAAATCATTGAAATGTGAAAGCACTTAAACTATCGCAGACTGTTCTTTGATTTGATTGTACGACAACATAAACAGGAACACTAATTTTGAGGGAAGAGGGGGGAGTGTCTGAAAAAAATGTTCCCATGGAAAGTCATTTTTCCACAATGAAATTAGGTACACCTGGCGGCACTAATGGCTTTCAAGAAAGGAAAAAAAAAATTCACTGAAAACATAATCTTATGTTAACTGTATTTTTAGCCAAATGACTCATTAGAAAAGACCAACTAAAAAAAAAAAAATGCTTGGAGATCACGGTGTTTTAAGCGATGATTTCTTGTGCTAAAAAGTTAATAAACTTGTAAAGCGAATACATCGAAATGCTTGGAGGTCGAGGCAAACTGGAAGTGTAATAACTTTGTAATTTTTCCTTCTTCTCATACCCTTGTTGTCAAGAAATTTTGCTGCCTTTTATTTAACCACGAGAAGAATAATTTAATAATAATTCGTCTTCAGTGCATTCCGATATGTCCACATGTACCTTAGATCCGTATTCTATGAAGTGACATGTCACACCAGAGAGAAGGATGATTTGAAATAATGAATGTTACAGTCTGAGGGAAGTAATCACAATAATAGTTTTAGACCACAAATGGAATAAAGTTAGTCCAAGTTTTGATCTAAAATATTTCAATTTACGAACCAGTATGTAGCATCTGCAAGCTATCCCTTGCCCTCCCCCGTCTTCTTGTTACACAGGTGAGCATGTGTTCATTTTATTACCGCCAGAGTGTACTGTACTCCGTGACCTGACCTCCATTTCCTAGTGAGTAGTTTTTTTCCTCGCTCGCTTGTTGTCAGGTGTTTTGACTCGTTCAGTAAATATTAGTATGTTCCCGAATATTCGATAACACTGTGGATAAGGATGTTTACGCCAGATTTGGCCTTGAGTGATGTAACCTGATAACGTATTGATACGTGATTGGTTAGTTGTGCGAGGGCAAAGGTAACGTTTATTTCGGGAACTTTCTGTAGGAATGTTTATATATATAGACCTGTGTGAGTGGTTGGGCGGGTGAGTAAGTGAGTTTCCTTTTGTGTGGCGTAGATATTTAGTTTCGCTGGTGTCTTCCCAGTAATTTATTGTTCACTATACAGTTATTAAACGTTAGTATTATTTAATCTATCGTCGGATCTCGTGTTTATTTATTTTACAGCTGTAATAGTTTCGTTTTCTAAAGGGTTGTAGTTAGATCAACTAACTCCCCCCTGCTATAACGTGCTAGAACAACCTCAGCTGTTACACAGTACATGCAATTTTTAATGCAGTAGTAAATGGAACAGAATTCACATCTTTCAGTACCCATCTGTTATTTTCATGATCAATTTTCCTTGATGCTATAAAAATCTATTTGATCTCTGTAATATTTTGTTGCATGACTTCTCAGTTTCCTCTATTCATATACTGATGTCATAACAAGTCCACTTCCATCCATCTGTTAGTCCTTACTTCAGAATCTATTTATTTATACATCATAGTTCTGTTAATAAAGCCTCCCCATGATAATATATCCCGAGTACCCCTTGTCTATGACACGAACTTAATTTTTTTTGCAGTTATCGATTTGAAAAAAGCACCTAAGCTTTATGTAAAGGAACCTTGCATTTTTTTTTTTTTTTGCATCAAGGCGTACAGCGACACCTGAGTTCATATTTTTTTTTTATTTCTGTTTTTGGTTTGGTTTTTATGGCCACTTCAATGCCCGAAATAACAAAGCTAATTGTTAGAGTCGTGAAAAATGCCCCCCCCCCCCCCCCAAAAAAAAAAAGAAAGAAAGAAAAATGACGTGAGGACGATCTGCAAGACTCCCTCCCCCCTCCTCCCCCCGCCCCCCCCCCCTAGAAAATGACAGCAAGATAGTAACATTACTACCAACGATGAAATTGAAAAACCATGAATTCCAAATTATTTCCAACGTTTCATTTTTCTTCAGAATTGCAGTGAAAAACGAGACCACGAAAAAAATAATGTTTCCTTGCTTTTCAAGTAAAGGAAAAAAAAAAGTAAAACTGAACATTTAAAGATACACATATGGATGAATGGATAAAAAAAAATACTGGGGTAAATGGGTGAGTAAAAAGATAATTATTGCATGTCATGGTTGTTTGCAAGGCCACCACGATGATAATCTAGTCATTTATGAAAATCGGGAAGTGGGACCCTCTCCCTCCCCCATCACGGTACAAAATAATATAGTTTCAATATGATTAGAGTTGGATTCCAAACTGTAAATCAATGTTCTATACAGAGTTATAGTGAAACAGTGTCGATCCTTCATGTTCTTCCTGTACCAGTGGCGTCCATAGTAATAATCATGCGGTTTGTCGCCAGGGGAAATAATACACTGACAAATCCTTCATAGTGTGAAGAAAGGCTGACATGGAATTGAAACAGCAGAAAAATACAAATTTACATGCAATTGTAGCTCATTCATCAGGGATGCTCCACATAAACCGTAAAATATCATTGGCTTTGAAAAAGTGCTGGTTGAAAAGTAAGAAAGAAACAACAACAACAACATAACAACATTAAAAACCTTCAAGCATTTATGCGAATGAATTCATTGATTCAGTCTCTCCGCTGCATTTTGATCAATGCTGATCGGTCTCCTCTGACCAGTAAGTCTTAAACCTTTGCAGGTCACCGTAGTATAGTTTCATTATTTGTTGGTCACTGAGTCCATCTCTTGATTCATTGATCCGACTCCCAGCATAACCAAGACAAATATGTCAGCTTTCTCTCCGACAGCCAGGGATCTTAGTATACCTACTTGGTCAGCAAACTGTTTGAATGTGAAAGCTTGTAATTTGTTCTCTCAAGGCTTTTTCAGGATGCCCATGCTGTTTCTCCCCTAAGTACCATGAAAATAATGCTTTATTCAGATGCACCTGCATCGGCTGTCACAGACCTGGGTCATACCATTAAGGTAACATACCTGTCTAATACTAACAGGTAAAGTGTGATGCAAATACATTTATTTGACAACAATTTGAATTATATTAATTAATATACCTGTGTTTTTGAGTTAGGAGTTTTTCCCTTGCAGGTGTAGTACAAATGTTCAAAGAGGATTCAAATCCAGGTCCTGAACTAATAGTCTTTATTATTTAAGCAAGCAGTCCCTAAAATGTGTTTACTGTTGCACAAAACAACTGTACGCTTTTTAGTCCACCCCACTCCCCCTTTCAAGTAAAGAAATCAAAATGAATCTTTGAAGATACACACATGAATGAATAGATAAAAACATGGATAGATGTATGATATGAAAAGATATTGCATGCCGTCAGTATCTTGTAATTTCTGGAAATCAGGAACTGGGACCCCCGCCTCCCCCGCCATCGTGCTAATGTCATTTCAGTATGATAAGTGGTCTGTCCCAAACTGAAGTCCAATGTTATAAATATATAGACATGTAGGGAAAAGCTTCTCGGACCTTCGTGTTCTCCTTGTTCCAGTGAAGTCTAGAGTAATAATGCAGTTTGTCGCCAGAGGAAATAAGCCATTGATAAAGTCTTCATTGTGGTAATAACCACCCTTTAAAGATAGGCTGAAACCGAATTTAAACAGCGGAAAATAAACACTACATTCGTCTTGTATCTGTAGCTCACTGACCAATGATCCCTTGCATAAACCATAAAAATAATGTTCCTGAAGCTGTGAAGAGTGTTGGCTAAAGAGTAAGAAACAGACAACAACATAACAATATGAAAACATTCAACCATTCATGGAAATGAATTCAGTGAATTAAATTCCCCCCCCCCCCCCCCCCCCCCAAATGCATTCTGATCAATGCTGATCAGTTTTGTCTGACCAGTTAGTCTCAAATCGCCCTATGCAGGCCACCCGTGGTTTCGTTTCAATGCTTGCTGGTAACAGGGTCCATCTCTTGATTCATTGATCCGACTGCCAGCATAACCAAGACAAAATATGTCAGCTTTCTCTCTGACAGCCGGAGACCGTACCTACTTGATCATCAAACTGTTTGAATGTGAAAGCTTGTAATTTGTTCTATCAAGCCTTTTTCAGGATGCCCATGCTGTTTCTACCCTAAGTACCATGAAATGCTTTATTCAGATGCACCATCATCGGCTATCACAGACCTGGGTCATACAACGGAGGTAACATACCTATCTAACAGGTAAAGTGTGATGCAAATACATTTATTTGATAACAGTTTAGATTATATTAATATACCTGTTGTTTTTTTTTTTTGGTAGGAGTTTTTCCCTTGCAGCTGTAGTTTTAATGTTCAAATAGGATTCAAAGCCAGGTCCTGAACAAATATTCTTTATTATTTTAAGCAAGTAGTTACCTGTCCCAACAATCTGTTTAATGTTTTATGCAACACTATGCTGGTGCAGATTCAGCAGAACAGAAGCAAAACATGAATTAGAAGTGGAAATACTTTCAAAAAATATTTTCTTTTATTCAATGTATCTAAGGTGAACAAACATTAAACTAGAGGAATTGTAATTTGAAGATACTGTTTTACAGGTGTTGGTGCAACACTGTCTGTTGGTGAAAATAAAAATAATAGTTATTAAGATGATGATTAGAGAATGGTATGCTTTGATATTGTTGTTGTTGTTGTCTCAATATCCAAACAATGACAAAATAAATTAAATTAGAGGGAGCTGACAGAGCATTTTTAGACTAAACGTTTCTTTGCGAATGGAAGGAAATTCTTAATAGTTGAATGTTGCAGTCAGGATAGAAAGGTATTCATCATACATAGTCAAGATATTAAGAACCATTTGTGAATATCACGCACATGGTGCTTATCCCCACACTTATCAGTTGTCTGAACTCATCTCCAGTTGTTGTTATTATCTTTGTTGATGTGGCTGCTGTTGATGGTGATGGCAGTGATTGCTTATGGGAAGTGTTTGTAGAAACAAACAAAATAAAAAGTGTGTGTGTGTGAGAGAGAGAGAGAGAGAGAGAGAGAGAAACTTACATCGAACATAAATAATGAAGTTTCCACCGACCGTGCAGCATTTTCTCACATTTTGTTTTCAGTCCAAGCCAAAAAGACCAAAACTGATCAAAGCCAATTTGATACGCTGCTAGTCCTGAGGGTTATCACCACACCTTATCTAAAGATTCATCTGTAACCGAAGGAGGTAAAATAGTCTGACATGTGGTCAAGGCATTATTATCTTAATAATTTATTAAATGTGTGGAAATAAGTATGTTGGGGAGACGGAGAAATAAAGAGATTGAAGGAACGTGGAAGGGAACATCTATAAATCGAATGCAGGATGATTAACGCTTTGCACAAAATCTATAGGGCGATTATTTAGATGACCCTCTGCATCTCTCCATGCACATCTATTTTTTATCTAATAAAAGGTAAAAAGGAAAGCGAAAAGAGAGAGAGGGAGAGAGAGAGAGAGAGAAAGAGAGAGAGAGAGAGAGAGAGAAAGAGGGAGAGAGAGAGAAAAAGAGGGAGAGAAAACAAGAGAAACCGAAAGAACGACCGATGGAATATCATTGTTCCTTGGGTCACTGTTAGTGCCTCAAAAGAAACCAATATGGATAAAAGACTGTCGTGGTTAAGGGGATTATAAATATTTGTTCAGTTAACCAAAGGAAAGTTTCGATGATATATGAAATCGCTTCAAAAGTGAATTTAAGCACGGAATGTTATTGTTTCAAGAAATGGGAGGGCACTTTTTTTTATTACCGACCGACTACTATTTTCAGGCTTGTAAGCGATAAACACAAACTTTGTTAATATCCTAAGTTTTGGTCTGCCTTAAAATAATCTCTGTCTGTCTGTTCCCGTCTGTATTTCCCTCTGTTCTTTCTGTCTGTTTAGCCAGCTCTCTTTGTGCCTTTAGACTTGTAGGTTTTGTTTGCATCTCTACCTATTTCATTATGACGCTATTCCTGTGGTTGTTGTGTCCACTGTTGAGTAGTATTTTTTTTATTGTTTTCTGTTTCCTGTGCAGGTTTTCTCTTGTGTCGAGGTGTAGAAATCTTGGGTAAAGTTGATGGGACTATCTTCATATTATATTTATCCACGCTCGTGATATTCGATTATGTATTTATACACCTTTCAATAATTATGTCTTTTTTTTTGTGGGCATTTTTGTACAATCTATTTACACTAACAGGTATAGTTAGAGAAGCAGAAAAATGGCAGACCGAGGAATAGACAGAGAGATAGACAAATAGGCTGACGGACAGACAGACAACATCTACAGGAAGAGATAGCTATTTCCCCTGTCTTGTGGTATAGAAAACAAGGGAAAGTATGTTTTAAAATTTCTGTTTTTTTTTTCTTTGTTTGTTTTGTTTTTGTTTAATACAAACTGAGAAAACCTCTTGAAATAAAAAGCAAAAGCGGACTATTATAATATCCAGTGGTTAGAGCCTTTCTGTCTCGATGGAAAGCATTTTGGTACTGTGGTCCCTATTTTTACACCAGCAATTTTTGTTGTTTCATTTCTAAGGGAAATAACTATATATAAATGACAATGTACAATATAAACTGAAGAGTTATCACAAAAACTTCCCATTTTGTCCAGGTGAGAAAAATATAATGTTCAATGCAGCTATGAGATAAATAAATACTTTTTGTTGTTGTTGTTTCTTTTTTCTCTGTTACTGCCTGATTACTTCAATGCACTGAATTTGTTTGTTTTGGTGTATGAGAAGTTTTGATATTATTAATACTCTATAGGAGCTTACAATTATTATGTAATTTATGTCCGTTATTTTAATGGTTATTTCCTTCAGAAGCGAGGCTCTAATTATTATGAATGCTTCTGAAAATTTAATGTTTATTTATAATTAATACTGTTTTTATTTACCCCAGTGCATGTCACTAGGCCGGAAGACACAATTTTCTTCCATTTATTTATGAATAAAAACGTTTTCGAAATTAATTTATTTACAAGTGAACAGTTTTTTCTATATTACCATTTTCATTCCTATCTGTCTATAAACTTGTGCATCCATAGTCTGTCTTGTGGCTGAATGTGGTCAGCAATATATATATATCTTTAAGCCAGTCTTTATTGTGTATATATATCGTCACATTAAAAACAATACAGGAAGGACAAATTAAAAGGATGAAACTTGGAATATTCGACGCGAAGGTAAATTTAGTTAATTATGTAAATTATTGACAGTTTTAGTTCTTTTTAAAGATTCCCCCAAAAAATATACTTAATATCAAGCCAAATTTTTAAAAATGGAATGAAAGAAGGGAAATAACAATCGAAATGACACACAATACTAAAGATTGAAAGTTCTTCTGGAATAATAAATTTATGGACAAAATCTGTCTAGATGATTGTACATGATTGAAACATAATGGAAGTTGAACTTGTTGGAGGTTGTTGCAGCATTTTATAAAAGACATTGCATGCAGCAGCCTTTTCCTACCTCTCAGTTAATAGTAAATATACAATCATTGAATTTTATATTTCTTAATTCTAATCATCTTCAGTACACCACCATTTTAAATTCATTTAAATATTAGAAATGGCGATAACTGCAATAAATTATTATCACCCATTTATTATTGACACTGACTGCCCTAAAGACACAATCTTCAAAAAAAAGTCATATTATTGCTTCATGCACATGCTGTCGCAACAGTTACTTGCTACATCCAGTCTTGAAGTGATTCTTTCATATTTTTTTGTTTCCCAGCCTTTTTAGTGTTCTCATCTCCTAAAATCATCCATTTTCCCTGATCAACATTTCAGTCATACACAAACAAAACACTCATGAACTGAAGGAGATCACTTTGGTCTAAAATACCGATGTATGTACTCTATTCACTCGCTCGGATATAACATTGTCAAAAAAGATGGAGATGTTCAAAGCAAAAATAGCACATAAAAGCAGAGTACATTGTAAGATTTAGGAAGGGAAAATTGCAATTTGGTTTCTTTTAATCATTTGGTCATTTTGAAGAAATGTAGTGAATACAAGAATGAAGTAAGAAAATGGCAAATCAGCAAATCAATAAATAGATCAGAAGTGAAAACTCGCCAATACATCTTTAAACAGTGACTGTTAAAATAGAAAATGTCAGGTAAATGGGTGGATGGCAATAAAAAGAACATTTCAATGCTGAATGAATGAGCAATTAATGATGACTTCATGGAGGGAGAGAATAGCAATAACAACAAACAGGAAAACCAATACTTTGATTCACCACGGACCGACTCATCACTAATTGCCATTGTTTGAGCTCTAGCTCAATGAGAAAATTTCACTGGCCATACCTTTCATTTTTCAGTACATGACTTCGATACTTTTCTATTGCATTGACGACAACCGTGATACTTTGAAAGTTTAATAACATTAACGCACAGAAAAAAACACCATGCAGATCCTCCTTATCTCTTAAAAATGAGAGTGCAAAGCACATATAATGATCATAATGTGTTCTAAATACACCAAGTTTCTTCTACTTGGTTTCTTTCTGTATGAGCCTCTGAAAACTGGGACAGGAATAATACTGATTATTGGTTTGAATAATATAATCACAATGTTTGTGACGGTCCTATATAAATTTACCCGATGAATTTTGTAGCATTAAAGGCAGCCCTTAAATAACAGAAACACGGAGTGCTGATCAAATACGAGAGAGAAAAATATACAGCTACTTGGTTCAAATATAAATTGCTGTCTGAAGTTTTGTGATGACGTGCTTTCCACTTGTGCTTATAATATAATATTTAGATGTACAATGGCACCCTTTTCCATTGCTAAGACTCAAGAGAACCTGTGAAAATTTCTTGAAATCAAAGTTTTACACGTCTTTGTTTTTTTTTTCCAATCATGTTTTTCCTGAAATCTGAGCATACAACAACCACATGAATCAAATCTCGTCCAGAAAGTCTTGACACATATTTACCATGGAACGCACAATAAAATTTATTAAAAATGGGAAGAACTGAATCAACGAAATAAGTTAATAAAGGGACACGTAATTATGTCGATAAAATTCATAACGTCTGTAGTCAATTGCTCCTTCATAAGTCTTGATTGGTGTACTACAAGAAATTATGGGACTTGATTAATATGCTGCAAATGTCTGTCATTTAGGAAAAAACGAATAGGTGGAATGCGGGCAAGACAAATTGCTACAGTGTCTCTGGAAATAGAAACCGGATATAGAGGAAATACACATCTGAGTCTAAAACATACCTTCCGGAAACTGGAAGCCTAGAATAGTAATAGATCTAAATGCAGTTTGTCACCAGAGAAAATAATCCACTGAAAAATAAATGCACAGTTTTAATACATGTAAATGGAATTTAAACAACAGAGAATAAATGTTACATGCACTATTATTGTAGCTCACTGACCAATGATCCCTCATAGTATTATCATTAAGGTATGAAAAACGGCGATAGAAAAGTATGAAAAATAAAACAACACAACAACAACAAAAACAACAGTTAAGTCGCAACTGACAATAGAAATAGTGAAGTGAAAATGCTCAAAGGCCGCGATCCTCCTAAAACACAAACTTCGAACCATATCAGGAAGAGAAGCTGCACTCACACCAAGGGCAATGACAGCAACAGCCACAGCATAAAGAATTGGATTATAATGCTAATCATTGTGGCTGATAATCAATTAATATGGACTGAAGATTCATTATTATAATTCTTTGGGTCACTTGACAAAATGGAAAAAGGGAATAAAATTAATTGAATATGAAAATTGAAACTACCGAGCCTAATAATGATGTAATGAGATTTTAAACTGACCAGGACCAGCTAGCCAACTAATTAAGCAACTAAAAGCTGTAGGCCTATAAGACATTTAGGAATCTTTAAAGCAGTCTCATTTATGAGCTTGTTAAAAATATCAGAACAGTCATTCAAATGTCGTTCCTGGTGGTAAAATTAATGTAAATTAAACCATAACTGTGACTCAGTGCATCATGTAGCCTATATAGAAAATTAATGTAATACACTGAAAATTGACTCCGCATCATTATATCCTAAAAAAAACTATACATTGAGTCAAAACTTCTGGCTGATTAAAATCCATTTTCCCAAACTGTTTTATCGTCATGGATGGCATTTGTTTTGTAAAATTTTGGTTTTTTGTTTTTTTTCACACACACCCAGAATCACACACATAGCAAAGACCATAACAAATGCCTATTCAGGGGGATGTTGCACACACTATGTTCATAATGTAGTTTGTACTTATTTGTTTCCCTTTCATTTGTTTATTTATTTATTTATTTATTTATTCAAGATGATATGATGGAAGAAACTTTAATAAGCTAGGCTAGTATGTTGATATTTCAGTTTGCACAAATTGATGAAACGCGAAACAAAAATGGCATACAATTTGGCGACCTTGAATGAAAGCTGAAACACAAATGTTCCCATGGAAAGCCGTAATTTCGTAATGAACGTTGATCCTTCTTAAAGGTTAAATGGCAAGAACTAAAAGAGAGAATATGTTGATAAACGTCCAAAGTCAATTTATTTAAATTCGTTGGCACGTCTGACTGGTCTAAAGGCCGGCCTGTTTCATTCAGTAATAATAATAATAAAAAAGAAGTTCATTGAAGAAAAGCACAATCTTACATTTATGTACTCTCAATCAAAAGACACATTAAAGAGACAAAATGACGTGGTGGGCACAGAAATTTTAAATTGATTTAATAAAACGTTAATCAACACATGTAAACGTGGTTGTTGTTATAAGTTCATACGGGCCCCAGGCGTTTTGCACTAAGGGCACATACGTATACGTTCCTTCGCCTAACCCTGTCCTTACCCTCAACGATAAATCTTATTGAATCCCTAACCCTGCCCCGCCCTCCACCTTCTCAAAAAAAGAAAGGGGGGGGGGGGGAGCAAAATAAAACAAAATCTAAAAGAATAATTAATTAATTGCTGTTGTCAGGAGTATTTCTGGAGGAGCTCTCTAGCTCTGGAGTCACACAAGACTATAAAATGCGTACCCATAGCGCAAAGAACTTGGGGGACGTACGTAATTGTAAGAATATTCATTGTCAAATGATTGAATAGAAATGCTTGTAGGTCGAGGCAAACAAGAACTGCACTAAGTTTTGTGACTTTACATTCTCCTCATGTCCTTGTTAAAAAGAAATTCCATTGCTTTTTGTTACTTTACTATGCGGGAGCGTATGTAATAAAAGCAATGTAGAATAAAACTGTATCCTCGGCTTCATTACATTCAGACATGGACATTGTGAAATTTGAATTCTATGAATCGACATTTTATATACAATAATAATTATATAAAGGCTTTTGTCCAGAGATTCCTAACTGGATTTCGTTTAAGATTTTCCACTGACCCCAAAGACAAAATACGAAATATTAATCGTTCTGGAATAAAAGAAAAACGGTTTTACATCTCATTATATCGATGACCTTTAGAAAATAGAATGTTCTTGTCCAGGAGAAGTAACAATGTTATTATTGGACTCAAAATTAAATCGTATTCTCTCATGTATCTTTTTTTTTTTACGTTTACATTTTTTATGGGGTGTGAGAACTTTGTTGTTGTTGAATATTTTTTTTCTCTTGCTTCTATCTAGTTAATTGTATTTATGAACTTACTAATTGATTCATGTAATTGTTTAATGTAATAAAATGGGACATAACTCGTATCCTTTAAATACACATCCGTTATTTGCATGATTATTTTCCCCGTGATACATTAGAAATGAATTATTATGATCTATTTAAATCAGTGGTTCGCAACTTTTTCAGGCAATCGCCCCCTTTAGGCTCCAAATTTTCTTTCATCTCTTTCTCTATCTCGCGCGCACTCTCTTTCTATCTCTCTTTCTAAATATCTCTTTATCTCTCTCTCTCTCTCTCTCTCTCTCTCTCTCTCTCTATCTGTCTCTCTCTCTGTCTCTCTCTGTGTCTCTCTGTGTCTCTGTCTCTCTCTCTGTCTTTCACTATCTGTCTCTCTCTCTCTCTCTGTCTCTCTTTCTCTCTCTCTCTGTCTCTCTTTCTCTCTCTCTCTCTCTGTCTCTCTATTTGTCTGTCTGTCTGTCTGTCTATCTATCTGTCTCTCTATCTGTCTATCTCTCTCTCTCTCTCTCTCTCTATCTATCTATTTTCATCGCCCGTTGTCTTCCCTATGGGCTTACCCCACCCTCTATCACCGTGTCATAAACATTAACACCATTGTCTTTACATTGTACTTGTGGTGAGTTGTGTCGGTTGAATAATTTTTTTTTAAATCCAGGAATTTTATTTAGTTTTATGTTATAGTGTACGGAAATGGTATGTGAGTGACTACAAACAAATGAAAGTTACAAAATCAATCACAATCAAATTAAAGTTACAAAATCAATCACATTCACCGCTATTTTTCAACCCGTTACCTAGGCTGGGTTAGGCCAGCATCGAGCGCTCAGCCGACACCGCGATGTTGAGAGGGGGTTTCAATGCGGACATTCCGGCTCGCGTCGGGAAGTAATGAAAGAGACAGCTGGCGAAGCCACGCATGGAATCTAGTTCAGTAGTGTATATCTATGGAACTACTGTCCTAAATGTTTATTTAAAAAAATGTTGTATGGCTTCTCAGTCTCCACTGTCCCTGTGAATAAAAGATCCATTTTTGCTCGTCTGTCAATCTTTCCCTATGAAGTTGTTTATTTGTACATCATTGTTCTATCAATATAGCCTCTTACTTTTTTTTTCTGTGGCGATCAAAATGTGGGCTTGAACTATATGAAAAGCACGAAGGCGATGACGATGCACTGCGAGACTAATCATAAAAAAAAAATTGACCACTCCAAAAGATTCCAAAACTTTCGATTAGCCGTCAACAGAATGCATTATTCATAATTATGCAGGAACGAAGTATCTTTGAGTAGAAATCATTACTGAAGAATTTCACAAGGCAGATGCGTTCAGAGATCATGAAAGACAATAAGTTTTCTTTTCATAGCCCCAATGTTATTGTATTTTCCAGTTTTGCAGAGATGGCTAAGAAAAAAAACAACATCACAAGTCACTTACCCATCGGTAAAGTTCATCTTTCCATCCATTCTGTACACAAATCGCTTCGGCTTTTCTTTTTCTCGCATTCTCCATTGTTTTACCAACTGAAATTGCCCTTTTCCTTTCTAATTCTGTTCATTCATCCATTTCTTACCAGCTTGATCCTATCTTTCACTCCACCCACAGCAATAAGTAATGACTTGAACCTAAAGGAAAAAGAAATTACACAACTTTAAATAAGACGCCATGCGATCAAGACTTTATGCACAACAATCATTTTGTACAGTTTTATTAACTTGTTAAGTTTACTGAGTTGTAGTAAACAAAAGTTTAAAAACATAATTACGCGATGAGCAAAGACAATAAATGAAAATAACTATTCCATTATAAACTTTTAAACAACAGGCAGCAAATAATGAGTAAATGAAACTCAGAAGTCTATGAATAGATGAACTCTTTCGGCAGTTTTGCTGAATGCGTCAGTTCGTCTCGCCGGATAGACGAAAAGCTGTCCAAACCCTCACTGCACAGTATAGAGCACATAATGCTTCTGCTGTCGTTTCTTTTCCTTTCTTGTTGAGGCAGGCATCTTCGGCATAAATCATGAAATGTAGACTAAAGACAATCAACTGATTATTAGCATTAAAATCAGATTTGCATTTCGTTCATTGACAATATTTTAATTTAAATGAATCAATCTGAAATGTAAACGGAACTGACAAGCCATTGGAATTCCCGCAGACAGTAATCCGAAATGCCTCACACTTGAGTTCAGAGTGGTAGATCAAGGTTCATGGCGGTGGCATAACATTGGAATAAAACTATTTATAATCGTTTCTATTAAGTGATAATTAAAAATATCGGATGTTTAGCACAAATCTTCTAGGGTTTGTACCAAATAATTAGATTTTGTCGATTCTTTTGATTCTGCCATATCCTCTTCAAGTGCTAGTAGGAAAACGCTACTTGACAATGTGCATCTTCAGCATAACGCTCACACGCTCGTGCGTTTGAATGTCCTGAAACACCAATTGTAACTAAATATACATGCATTCCTTGTCTTAGTAAATAAATCATGTCACTACCGTTAGAAAAGTTCGAACCCAAATTTTATTATGACCGGGATGAGTTCTTTTGTTTCTCGTGGGCCTCAGCATAGTGCTGTTGGCCCCCATTTTATTATGACAAACTCTGTTGACAGTCAAATAAGCTTGGTATTTAGTTTTCATTAAAATAGACTATCGGCACAGAATTCTTTTATTTGCCTTTCAAATGCAAGTAAAGATGTGATTAGATTCACAGCGTGACACTCTCTGCAACTTTGCAATTTGAGGTTCTGAAGCACATGAACGGCTAAGTCTATAAAATTTTGTTGCTGCACCAAGTTCTAAATGAAGGGCACAATAGTCCTATAATAGACCTATCTGTAAAATATTCTTCGGGTGAACGTTTTTGTTTGTTTGGTTTTGTTTTTGTCACTCATATCTCGGAAAAAATTCCACCGAAAGGATATCTATACATTCACTTTTATGCTTGGCGATTTTCACTTTTTTTTTTTTCATAACTCTGTAGTTTATGGTCTGATACATAAGCCAACAAAATGTTTCGGCTAAAATAAAAAAACGACTCAAAGTGCATTAAAATGCAAGAAATAAAACCGGCCAACTCCCCCCACATCGTAACAGACGGCGAACAAAACCGGCCATGGCGCATTGCTGTATACAAAGAGGCTGTAATCTTAATGGTATTATTGCTGGTTGTGTGGTTATATAATCTAACTGACTACACTCCAACATCTTGAGTTAGTGGAGATTGGTAGATGTTGTCCAAATATTATTATTCAATTACAGCTGTTTTTGTTTCTTGCCTTTTCAATACCACAACATAATCCACGGCATATTAAATAGGTATTGTTCGGACGCCACATCTATTTAGTAAGCATTGAACCTTGCGCTGAAAAATATCCTTTTGTTAGTTATATTTTCACTTAAAAGTTGATCACCTCGGTCGAAGAAAATGCCGGGTTAATTAGCTAAAAGTTGGCATTTCCTATGTCCTCCATTTTAGGTAAATGATGTGACTCATGCTTACCGGGGAGCGTGATTTTTTTTTTTCATTACGAGCGTTAGCAAATTCAGGCGGGATGCAGCAACACATCCCAAAACACAGGTCCCCGGCTAAGGGATTTCTCGTCCTATCAAACACTGCTAAGGGTGCTGCAATCTCTGAACGTCACCGAAAATCCCAGGGGTGTGTTGGAGTTGTCCTGTGTTTGGGGATGTGTTGCTGTCCCACTCCTGGATTTGCTAAAGAAAATCTTCTCTATGATGCTCCCTCCCCACACTTACTCTCAAATTCTTCATCATGAGTCCAAGAATGTTTCATTCAAGAATCTTAATATTGCGAATAAATATTTTAGGCGACTGTTTATAGTGGGTGATGAAGTACTATATATAATTATATATATTATTTTTAATCGGTTTACCTCACATAAGAGAAGAGAGTGTTTCGAAGCTTTGTATTAAAGTAATGAAATTCATATTACTCATCTCCATAATATATATTCACGTGAAAGTAATGGACATGAGTAATATGAATTTCATTACTTTAATATAAAGCTCCGAAACAGTCTCTTCTCTCATCTGAGGTCAGCTGACTAAAAAAAATGAGGAATTCCTGTTTCTTTTTTCCCACTCTCTATAAGAAAAACGTATGCTTGGGCTGGACATTTCTATTTTACAACAGACGCTATTACCTTCAGACACCCCTTCCCCTCCCCACTCCGACCCAAACACCCACACATTAGAGGTGGATCATCTTTGTCTTTGTTCCATTTCTCCTAGACTGTTTAAATTAGCTCTTTTATTCACGACTTTGCACTAAGGCAATGCAAGTGTCAGGTCAGTATGGCCGGGTTTACCTGCCACGATCTCACCTCCAGATCCAGTTACCTGGCGATATCAACGGCTATACACCTATGTCCGGACTTGCTCGCCAATATTTGAGAAGTATTTGTATTTGTATTCGTTAATCCTATTTAGGAAAGTTGCCTTAGTGTCACCGCAGCCCAGTTACAACTGGAGCAAACACGTCGTCATGACTGTGCAGCGCCGTAAGCGTTTTTTGTGGGGGTTTTTTTTTGGGGGGGGGGGGGGGGGAGAGGGAGTGGGGTGTGAAGTTAAAAAAAAATAACGTGTTTTATGAAGGCAAGTTTTGCCCTAACTTCACGACACACATTATCCCGAGGCAATTTATATGCTAAAGGGCAATTTTATTTCCACTAATTTTGCCCGTATCAAGTGTTAGTGAGTTTGTTTTTTTTCTTCCTCCTGTAAAATTGCTCGCAGTGCAGTTAGCCCTGACAAGTAGGCATAAGCCATAAAGTGGTGGGGGCTGGCACATTACCTTGACCTACATAACACAGCAAAGACAGAATGGAGACATCCTCAACATATTGCCTTATAAGGACATAACTTCTCTTGCCCAGTTGCATCATTTCCTTTCTGAGGAAATATTTAACATTCAAGTGGCGGTGGTAACAATGCAGGGTCTGTGTCGGTGAAATACAAATGTTTTCTCCTAGGTTTTTGTTTGTTTTGTTGTTTTGTTTTCTCTTGTATTGTTTTTTCAATCCAGCACATTTAACGCCATTGTCGTACTTATTGTTTGTTCATGTGTGGTTATTGGTGACGTTATCGTCGTTAATGTTAAATTCTGGTGATCTCGTTTCAGGGCTGTTGTCGTTACGAACAGTGGAGGACAGACTCGTGTACGGACGTGAACTAATTTTTCTTTTCCTAAACCAAGACATTCAAGAGCAAGACATTTATTGATATTTTTCATTTTGTCGCTTGAGCTCTGACAGAAAATCTAAAGACACACTGCAGCAATCAAAAGATAAGGAAGGGAAGAGCAACGCGCGAACAAGGATGAAATCTGGCACCGTCCGTATAATAGTTCTCGGAATAGTCCCAGCCAAATGAAGACATTGCGCATAAACTGATGTACATGCTATTAACTTCTGTTATCTATCATCAATATTCGAATCACTTCAGAGTCTGATAATATATAGTAATATATAGCAGTAATATTACCAGACTAAGGTTGCATTATTATTGCATATATTATATATTATATATGTACCTTGCTGCTCTATCATACCGGAAAATTTGTGACACGTCACGTATTTTTCTACCATTAATTCAAAATGATAATATATGCAATAACAATGCAACCTTAGCCTGGTAATATTACTGCTCAATTCTCTTCGACAACGTTGTGGAAGCTTCTGGGATTTTGGCATGATAACTGAACCGAATGATATAATTCTGCTCTATCCCACCATCTGTTGTTCCCTCACCTTTAAACTGCTTTCCGCGCATTTTTAGTTAAGATATTTGTAACTTACACGACTTGGAATAGTTATTACCTAAAAAAAAAAAAAAACGGTCACATTGCCCTGAAACGAGGTTTCGCAAACAAAAATGACAAATATTATCTTTTTCGTGGCATATACTTTCTTTCCGTGTATTTTCTGTCATTATTACTCCACCCATTGGCCTCGTAAAATATTGTCTTACATTACCAACAGTATTGGCAAATCATTACGTAGGTTTCTAGGTTAGTGCTAAATTAGCAGCTGTAGAAGATGTTATCATATTTATTTAAATACTTTCGTGTTAGACCAAACTGACAATATCTGTGGATTATTCCAAAAAAAATGTTATTGTGCCATAAACACACACACACATACACAGAAAAGGACGCCAGAATTGTGGGTTTTTTTTTTTCTACAGCCACCACCTTGCCAAATTTCGTCCAGTTTGCTGAGATATCAATGTCGTCAACAATACAAGAATTTTGGGTTTCACCCCTTCAAAATCGTATTATTTGAAAAAAAAACAAATAGTGCTAGGAGAATAATTGTTGTGCAATTTTTGCCTCCCCTTTTTTTTTCTCTTTGCTACAGCCTGAATAACCGTATCGAGAGGTCTAAAATTAATTTCCTTGAGTGTCAACTAATCTAACGCTGTTGCCTTTGTATCGGTCTATTGTGTCAAGTTCTAGGTAATCTTTTCAAATGTTGTTGTGACGGTAAAATACAACACTCATTTTCTGGATCTCTCTGATAACCCAGGATAAACTGCCAAACAAAAAAAAAAAAATAAAAATATCCAGCGTTACAGCTAACATAACAACAATAAATTAAAAAACAACCCGGTCAGATTTATCGCCCCAAACATCCCGTCCTCCTGAAAGGACAACGACAACAAGAGTAAAAAAAGAAACAAAAAATGAAATAAAAAATTATTGCAACACAGTGCCAAATGTGGGAAATCTCAATCAATTAAAAGTATGCTCTGTTGTGGGAGAGGAACGGCCGATAAAGGCACCAAACTGTTGGTGTGAACGAGGTGCGTCAGAACAGAATAAAATGATAATATAGAACCAATCTGAGAGATCTCAAATGAGGAGACAAAGATCGTTGGAAGTTGACAGATTTCTTTTTTTTGTTGTTGTTATTGTAGCTTTTTTTATCGGCATGCGTAAATACCGTCAAGCCTATACACTGCATTAACACTGCACAAGCATGTCGTGCCATGGATATTTCAATACAACTCACAAAAACTCTTGAAGATTGAAGGTTTCTCCAATTCAATTAGAATATTTGATATTGTACCATTCGTACATAATAATAATAATAATATAATTATATACTTTTTGTTTTTCCTACAGACGTAATTAAAACAGGATTTACACTAGACCGTTGAATGTTTGTTATTATATTTTAACCTTATCGCGTCTTACGGCTCACGCATTTCACTTTCACTTTGAATAGGCTTATTCCATGGTAATTATTTCCTGTATATGCCATCATTAATATCAAAAGCAACATTATGATACTGTTATACACATTTCTCTACTCATTATCATCGACATCGCCACCTTCTCGTTGCCGACATCACCATTATCAACACAAGAGAGAACACTCGCACCAGCAGCGCCACCAACAATATCATCAACATCAACATTATGACACTCTTAAACAAATTTCCCGAGTCAGCAATCAACTCAGCACTCACCATTTAGTTCTCCCATACCTACTTTGCCCTGCATACAAGCAGGACCTGAGAACTTCCCTTCCCTTCTCCTCACCCACCCCTCCAACTTTTCATATTTTTGGTTTGCCTTAACTGACTGTCACTCTGACTGCCTCTCATTTCGTTTCTCTTCACCATGGCACTTATAACCCAACACTTTCTAGTCTCACTAATATCCAAAATGTCTATGTGACAGTCACTGTTACCTCTGGCAGTCTACAGATTGAACCATAAATTCCCTATCTACATAAACACTTGCTGCTCTCCACCACAAATTCAGATATCACGGATACAAAGATTAAAGAATGTGGTGAACAAAGAAGAATTGTCTTTGTGCAGTGTTTACACAACCTACGGTGAGTTTGGTGGTTTCGGGAAATTCTATCAATAAATCAGTCAAGATAAGCTCCCGGTGACTGATGTTTCAACCAGATCTTTCTTGCAATGGATTCCCTCTTGACGGTTCAGAACTTTTAACTGCCACTCTAGAAGGCTTAGGCCAATCAGACCTCAAAACAGACTAATGGAATCATTGTAGAAATTTAAATAACAAATTGAAAGGGGTGTGACCTGCATTTTGAAAGCAATTATGACAATAGGAACAATTATGTTCCATTAAAGTTCAGTTGCAAAGCTTGAAACTTTGGAACTGTTCATTATCTCAGTTCACCGACAAATGTGTTTCATCCATTCATTACATGAAGGGGAAACACCAATCTAATGTCTCTATAGCTATAGACATTCCTGGGGAAGATCTGACAAAACACGCAGGGTTTGTCCCAGAAATGCAATCTTAATTCACAAAGCGTTGTTGTTGTTGCTCTTGTCGACAGCGTTATCTCGTTGTTTAACAACCAATAACTGTTTCCTGAAACTCCGGTAACTTCAAGTGGGCTCTTGATTCGGCTGACAGACTTAATGTGGCGTTACAAACTTGTTGAATTGTAATTTGCATAAGAAAACCGAAAATAATGTTAAAAATATTTCTGTTAAATTCAAAATGCATCCTAGGATGTTAAGCATGGTGTAAGAAAGACCAAGCAAAAAAATGCATTCATCAACAGGCCCTTCAACCCCTACCCGTCCCTTATTTTGCATACATTTCTCTCCATCACTTCCATGAAAGTTACAGACTGAACTAGAAGTAATGGATTCAGGCCTTGGCTCGGGATATAGAATTTAATGTTAAACATGCATAGTTTTGTGTTGTAGGTGAATATCATGAATGAAATGTTTTCCTACACGTATCAAGAAAAGAATAACTTTTTCAATGTAGCTGTGTTGTTACATAAGGCATACTTTACTCCACAGAGAGAGACAGAGAGAGAGTGTATGAGAGAGAAAAGAGAGACAGAGCGAGAGAGAGAGAAAGAGAAAGGGAGGGGGAGAGAAAGAAAGAGACATTATTTTGCTGTATACATAATTTTAGCGGTAAGAATAAAAACTGTCCGTTGCAGATTAACAGAAAGAATACCTGTATCAGAAACCCATGAGATGTGGTGTTGAAAATATGGAGGTGAAAAATAAAAATGAAGACGTCAGGGGAAATTAATGCGAACTTACTACATACTGTTCTTTTTTCAAAGGCACATTTAATATTCAAAGATGAAAAGGGAAGGAAGAGAGGGGGGGGGGGTGGGGTGGGGTTGTATGACTATGAGAAAGCTGGGAGATAAACGTGCACGATTTACAGCATAATATAAAATGTTCCTATAACCCATTGTGGGGATCTCATCATTAATTATATCTTCATACAGTTCATGAAAAATAAATATGAAATAATCAACTGATTAAAGACATTAAATGGGGGATTTATGTTTCATTAACTGATAATTCATTCTGAATCATGAATCAGTCTAAACAAAAAAAAGGTTTGGTTGGGAAATCCATATTATAGAAAACTTCCCCAATTTTTAACAAGAAAAACCGCCTCTCATGCAGTCGGGACTTGTCTGGACTTTTACACGTGCTTTCCTCGTGAAGATTCTTCTGGGGCTTGAAGTGGTGAGCTCCGAAGCACGTGATCGGTTATGTTTGCTGTCCGCATTGCAGATAAACATGCAGCACACCCTAAAGCTCTGCACAAAGTTCTAACTCACTGGATCTCAAAGGGGGCTATATCGCCCCCTGAACGAGATTTTCAATATGAGGGGGCGAAAATGTCAAAATGGGCGACGGGGAGTGGGGCGGGGGGCAAAAACGAGAAAAGATGGCCATGGGGGTGGGGTAAAAAAAAAAACGTGAGGCATGGGGGGGGGGGGGTGAAATTAATGTTTTCCTAACTAGGAATTACAGTTTTGCAAAATATTTTGACCAAAATTTCGGTCATTTTTAGTCCAAAACGAAATTATCTATGACCATTGTTAGAACAAAAAATTCTGTCAAGAACGTGCTGTTCAATTTCCTTGATCATTCAGTAATATGTATATTATGATAAACAGGTGAAGGATTACTTGAAAGAGAAAGTCATGCCTTTGGCCAACATAATTTCTGTTGCAACATCTTGTCAATACCTGTCAATGATGGGCTGGCATCAAAGCTTCATAGACTTTATAAAAATGGACGTGCTGGACGTTCTCGAGCACGAAAAATTTGAGCGACTTTTTATACACAGGTCCCTTGTTTGTTAGTGAGTAACTGATTTGACACTTTTTGAAGCTGTTTGGAGCAATGCAGAAGTCTTCTTTTTTTTTTTTTTTTAGCAAAAGGACTCGGCATGGCAGCCTATGGGGAGAGGGAAAGAATACAGTAGCTGCTTGCATGTTAAACATTTTGTGCCAAGTTTAATGAAGTGAACTTTAAAGGCAACAAGATCAATCTAAATGAAAAACCATACCCTGTCAATTTTCACCACTAACCTGGATTTGTGGGACGGGCGTGAATCGTTCATTTTACTCAAGTTGGCAAGGTGACACACAGGCGATTTCAAGACCTGCGAGATCACTGTGTCCTTGGTTGGGTTATGAATCCTTATCAGTACCATGCACCTACATCGCCCAGGCATTTGCAAGAGGAATTGTTAGATTTCCAGTTGTGCAACGAGGGTCAAGTCATTTTCAAACAAGAGATCTACAGAGTTTTTCCGGATAAAGCAGCAGAACATCTATACTTCCCTTTGGAAGGACGTTCCTCTTCCCTCTAGTGGCCTTTTCGCCCATATTTTTTTCTATTTTATAGGAAACCGATCAAGTGCAGCATAATGACCTCTGAAAAAAAGAAACAGTCTTCAGATTTATAAGGGGGGAATCTGCGTTTGCTTCTCACAGATACCGACACTACATAGCTGACCTCAGCATACCAACCACAGGAAAGTCACCGACTTGTTAACAGGACATGTACGTGGATTATATGAACAGGTATAGCCAATTGTTGAGGTTGTTGGTGCATTTGATGAAAGACATTTTCTATTTTTGTTTATAATATATATCTGAATAATCAGTAAGACAAGTGTCGTTACAAAAGGTTGGAAAACCTGAAGATAATATAACATTTCTAGTTTGTGCACCTTTGCATGTATGTTAGATTAGGGTAACTCTGGGCTGGGTGCGGTGGGGGTGGGGGGAGGGATGAGAGAAAATTTGAACCCCAAAAGGGTGGGAGGGTTCTGAAATGGTTGAAAACCGTCTTATATCTGCACATTTTGCCCTGAAATTATCTCCACACATGCCTTGATCCATTACCATTTCATAGAAAGATGTTTATACGAGACGAGTCAGTTAATAGGCTTCACTAAATTTACCAAAAATTCCCAATTTCTGTGACCTTAACCTTGCTCTTAAGTGAAACAAACACTGCATTTCGCACTTGTCAGTTGATATGAGTAGTCTGAGCTTCACCCATGGCCAGTTGTTTGCCTCACCGTCTCCACTCACCACTAGATCTGATGGCTGACCTACATTCAATTACCTGGGTTTTCCCCAAAACCTTATTTTGTACAATTCAAACATTGTCTCTTCCACTCCCACTCAAATTTCTGTGTATAAGTGCTTATGTGGGCGCGCCAATTTTAAGTGTGGACGATATGGGTTTTCATTGCTCGCACGATATTTTCAAGTGACAGCCAGAAAGGGATGGGAGGGGGGGGGGGGGCAGTTATTACTCCAGTCGCCGTCCATGACCCAAATAAACTAAAAGCTTTACACAGCGTACTTTGTGAACTTTGTGTAGTTGCAAATATTGGCTAAAGATTTTTATATATTATGTCCCAAAGTCCCTGGATTTAATTAGCTGTACAAGGTTGATGTGCTCTTATAAGTTTATATTGCTTGTTACCGAGGCAGAAATCGTATAAAATATCTTCACTGTGAAGTGTGTCTGCCTACTGTATCAACTACAGCATCAGGATATGTCGAGCTCCCCATGAATCCTTGAGGAGAAATGGAAGGAGCCACATTCTGCAGATTATCAATGAACCTGCAATCTCTTCACACCCATGATGATCAGACAAAATTCCAGGATTGTCACTAAACGATGTATTCGGAACAACAGGAGCAAGTCAGAAACACACCAAAGCAGTTCTGTTCCTCCACCAATGACTTATATTAAATCTAAAGTTTACATAAATTGTGCTTGGATAGTAATCAAGTTGCTTGAAGAAGGGATTTCCATATCTTACTATAATTGAGCTAGAAGGTGAACCTGTAAGCAGCTAAAACTTCACGTCCTCGCCATCAAAAATTATGAAACGTGGTGTACTGCTTCACTTTTTGACGAAGAATTACGTGGACACATTCATTTTGAACAAAAATCAAGAGGCCCATACACGTTTAAAAAAAAGCGTCAAAATTTTGCATAAAAATTTTGATATCAAAATGTTGATACGAAATTTGAATGTGTGTAGGGCGTTTTGATGTCAAAAAAAGATTTGAATCAAAATTTTGACGGATAAAACCCATTTGATATTTTTTGACGACTCGTCAAATTTTTTATGCGTTTGTGGGCTTCCGTAAAAATTTTGATCAAACTTTATAGTCTGCTGATGCTTCAGACAAAGGATGATGGCCTCGCAGGTTTCAATAACCAACTTTCCAATCGCTTGCGGAGATCTTGCTGTCAGGAATTTCAAGTCTTCAAAGGAATTTCCAGACGCCAGGTACCTCAGTGTGATGGACGAGCGTTCACTTGGTGGTATGGATGGACGCATGACAGTGACTTCTTTCCTTATCAATGGCTCGACAAGGCCGAGCAACTCATCGAACGATGAGGCATCCATTCGAAGTTTCGGAAGTCTTCTGGTTGTTAAGACATAATTCTTGGAGGAGGTTGACATGTCCGTAGGTTTTAACAACCACTGTTTCGACCATTTCCGAAGTTTACGAGGCGGTTCATCAGAGACCAATGCGAACACTAGTGCTAGGGCCACTGATGCGTCCATGTCGAAGATTTCGGCAATACTGAATTTTGATGGGAAAACACTGAAACGTGTGTGGGCAAATGTGCATCAAAATTTTGTATCAAAATTTCACATCCCCCGCTTTTTTTGAACGTGTATGGGCCCCTTCAGTCTTGACTATTATTTGTATAAAAATAAAAATTGAGCCGCAGAAACAGAGACACATTTTCGTGGATGGAACCGAAAAGTGTGACCAGAAATTGCGCTGTACTCACAATTTACACATTGCCGACGGAAACTTAACTTATCACATCAGTGTATTTTGCATCGAATCCAAGTGCCGTGACAAATGCGACTTAGATCTAGATATACGGCTGGGCTTGCTACACGGAAAATTTTGCAAGATTTATTTTACGCGGGACGGCTGGTATACCATAATGCCAGAAATGTAATAAAAACAATGACTTTCAGTGGATACAGAAAGATTCATGTAGGTAGAAAAAGTGAAGGTCCCACCCACCCTTCTCGGAAAATAAAATGGTAGGAAGTTTGAGATGTGGTAGTGTAAGGAAATTACACCATAAAATCTCTCTCTCTCTCTCTCTCTCTCTCTCTCACACACACACACAAATTCTCTATGTCTCTCTCCCTCATTGTCTGCTTCCTCCATTGATTGCAGCATTCCCATTTTCGCAGAAAATTGGGGGCGTCTGGAAGGATGGAGGGTGAGAGGCGGGGGGTAAAACATGTATTGTGAATTTATTTTGGGTCTCAGAAAGGGGAAAGGGGGCATGTGGTATGTGGTGAGCTTGAACCTCGAGAAAAAATGTACGAGTCTACTGTGACCTCACTACCCATCAAAAGACGGGGGGGGGGGGGGGGGGATGGGGGGGTGATTTATTCAAGGCTGGGGTTTTCCCAACCGATGTTTCAGGAAAGATGCTGCGTGAATGGCAGAAATCACATATTGTGGATTTCGCAGAAATCACATTCCTTTTTCCCAGAAAATGTGTAAAACGTTTCATACGCCGCCTCCATTACGTCACTGAAGACACGTGAGTCTGCTTAAACAGAGTTATATAAGAGAACAGTTTTAGGCTGAGGCCCCAGAGAAACCAGAGAGGACCTCAGGCCGACAAAGAAGGACAGGCTTCATCAGTCTTCTGGGGTATCGCTTTAATTCTTGAAAGACTGTAGCTCGCAGCAAGTCAGTCCTCCGTTCCTTTGTACTTTTCGCCATCAGCAACACCGTGTTTTCAAGACAAACAGGTAGGCCCGTGTTGGATTTTTTTGTTGTTGCTATTATCAGTCTCTGTCCTTTATTTCTGGGCATTGTGGGCATTTTCCTCTTCTGTGTTCCGTCACAAATGCGAGACTGCAACTCTCTTTCTTACATATTATGATTTGCATCGATCCATGTTACACCCAGCTACAGAATCATAGCCTTCATCACAAGGCTCTTTAATTCGGCGGGGATGTTCAGTCTTGGGAGATACTAGGTGCAGATGCTTACAAATTATGTTTCTTGCACTGAACACTTTGGAAACATGAATCCAACGCTCCTCATTGCTTTCTAGGCCGCTTTCTATTCAGCTGATTTGGAAATTCCAACCTTATTGTGCTTTTTAGCCAGCAGTTAAGTTTTCGCAGATAGGTTAATTCTTTAGCGTCGAACATGTTTAGAAAAACATCCTTGTCAAAGCTGTCGCCCTTTTCTTTCCTTCTTTGTTTCACAATTGTGGTTGAAGTTTCGATGTCTGAATCCACGGAGACAATGGCCGTTCGTTTACAATAATGCATGTCGCGTTCTCGCCTTTGGGCCAGCAATCTTTTGATAAAGATGTCCACGATTTGCTGCTGTGCAAATACCCACCAAAGAGCTTAGAAGAATAATTTGATTGCGCAGTGTTTTTAATAAATCCAACAGCGACTTCCTGAATGGTAATACGTTTCAGGCAAACACTATAGTGCCCTATAGCTTTGATACCGTGTCACAAAGGGCACCCAAACTTTGCATGCCACGTGGCACCGCTCATACCGAGCACTGAGACATTTTGCGTTCACGGTTTCGTGCACACCACCAAAGATAATCTAATTTTTGTCCGGCCGTTTAGGACTTCAGGTCCTTTCAGGTCCGTCTGAACAGGTGCTTGGGGAAGTGTTTGGCTACGATGTAACAGGGAGCTCTTGGCCGCCAGCGGCGGTGATACCCTAGAGCCCCGTGCCAATTGTGACGGGCCTGCACTGTTACCCGACCTGGACTACTATCATAACCGACATTTTTGTTTATTTGACAGATATTCAATAGTCTATGGCTGTTAATAGGGCTCATCCACTAATTCCTAGCCAACCTTGGTGCCCTTCGATTCTTCTATTGGCCAGACACTGCCATAACTGACTTGACCCTAAAACTCAGTAGAAGTGTTGAATGCAAAATATTACTGAACGAGATTCAAAATTCACAGTGTTCGATACCATACCCTGAGAGTAGTCTGTTTGAGACCTGTTCGAAACATGGAAACTGTCTAATTATTAACGTTTTCAGTCCAATATGCATTTGGTTTCCTGCATGTCTCACAAAAACAGTGCCGCATCCACCTCTGATCTCTGAACTGTACTGTTTCACAGATTGCGAACTTGGGAAACCGCATTGAATCAACGAGACGGGCCGTCATCTCTGACTCAACTAATTTCCCTGCATAGGACTGAAAAGACTGAGCATAATTATGTCTTGTGTCTACAAGATTGCCATGTCATAATGCTTTGCTTTAACTGGTGTAGCGAAGTCAATTGTGTCAAGCTTTCTCCTGAAATATTAAATTTCTCACAGGTGCACATTAATGTTCAAGAAATAGACCACTTTATGAAACTGGTTGGGGGGGGGGGGGGGGGGGAGAGAATATGATATAAATGGAGGTTCTACTACAGGGCCTCATGTAAATTCAAGTTGCAACTGTTTTCACCTAAAGTTTGTATAAACGTATAAATTTGTGGGTTTTGTATTATGGACATTGAGGACAATTAGTTTCAAACTTGAGGTCTACTTTTTCCATGGAGTATTTTTACTTATCATTTCCATTCATTATAATGGCGGGACCTACCGATGCGTCACGCGGGTGGCGCCCACGGCGCCTCTGGAATGCAGAGTATCGCCAGTATCGATTACTGTTAAGAAGGATATCCGTATTCGGTATGAATCATTTTCGGTGCTAAAGTAGGATTATGCCCTTTCTTCATCTTCAAAGAGGGTTGCTTGTGATAAGCGCCATAGCCAAAATTCCTTCATTGCTCGCGTCGATTCGATTCAACGCCAGTCGCCATTTCGTCGAAGCAAGATCAGATCGCATTTTTTTTTTATCTCCGTTGAAATAATTCGAGGGAATTAATTAGAAACGAAACCGGCAAAACGCATTCACAATTTCAACTTACAAAGGCGCCAATAATGTCAGAATGTGAAATTAGAACGATTTTCCGCACCGTCGAAACACAAAACGAATTAGGAAATGGAATTTTAGAATATATCGCCATCTAAAAAAGAAGAGGAAATTTAGAAACGCTATTAGAATAGTGTGGCTACATAGGCCTACCTTCAGAACTATTTCGGAATCTGGCCTCTCTTCTTCCGTTGATTATCTGTGAGAAAAAGGAATCCGCTAGAGACCTTGGTTCAAGGCAGGATATAGGGTGTGTTAAGTTCGTGTCGCCAATATTAAGTCTGTGGCCACCTGTTGTATACCCACCAAAGAGCTTAGAAGAATAATTTGATTGCGCAGTGTTTCTTGAATAGTTTCCTAATCTAACATGGCCGACAGTGGCGGCCAACTGAGGGCAGTCTGTCGGTTAATAGGACACTCTAATGTACGAATGACAGGGACAGTCGCTTGCAAAATGATCCTCAAAAATGACAAATCGACTTCTGATATTGTGTGTTTATTGGTGGGGATAAGACTAACTGCACTGCCTAGGCTATGCATGAATTTTGCATTTTTTTTGTCTGTATTTTTACAATAAGATAGGAAGCAAGCGTCCTGGCTCTCATTTGCTCACGATGATTACCTGAAATTTGACCTAACAGAAACTCTTCAAAATCAGTTACCTGAGTGGAAACAAATTAAAAAAAAAAAAAAAAATCAACAGGCATGAAATTTGGTCTGGTCTGAACAAAACTCTGGTAGTAAAGTACTGCCGATGGGTAATTTTAAGAACAGCGTTTTGTCCTTGAACTTGGCAAAGTCAAGAACAATATATTTTTGGTGAAGTAAAAATTGTTGGACATTATAAACTAAATAAACAGTGAGGACAATAGGAACACACATACAAGAGTAGCAAGTGTAAAAAAAAAAAAAATAAGAAGGAAAAGTATAAGTTTAATGAAACTGTAACTTTGGTTTACAGCTGACCTGCCATTTGCAGTGTTTTCTCATGATAAAAAGCCAAAGAGGGTCACACAGACTACTGGAGAAGAAAGAGAAGTGCGTTGGTCAGTCGGTAGTTAGCTCCTCAACGGATTTGTTTTCCCCAGTTTCTCAGACTTAATACTCTTGCTTTCGTGTTTGACCATTTTTAGGACCGCCTCGTCTGATGACAGTACCATGCTACTTAAAAATATTCTGGAGCTCCAAATTGGATGTAGAAAACAACTAGTCACACATGTCGTTGAATTAAAGTAAGGTGCAGCAAAATATTGACAAGGTAGATATGAGCTATGTCATTTCCTGGAGCAGAGGGTGTAACGGCGCTTCGGATACGAGATATCAATACAGGGTCGCAAACTGGTGTCCACGCGACTGTTCAGTTTGTGGAACTCATAAAGTACTTCACAACCCCTTTCCAGTTTAATTCTTGCAGATCAGCTATCTGTATTGATTGAAAGTTTTTTTTATAACGGTGCATCAACTCATAATTCGTTAATTTTTCATAACACACTAACAGAATGATAATTAATAATCACTAAAAAGAAAAATCGCCATATTTTTAACAAGCCCTTCCGCCGCCCAGGCAACTCTGATTTGTGTGGAGTTTTACACTGCTTTTCTTACGATATATCTGTACAAAGATCTTATTTAGAATTGGAGATTTAAAATAGTGGGGAAGGATGTTTTTTGTTTGCTTTGTGTCGTTTAATTTAGCCCCCCCCCCCCACCACCTCCCATCTCCCGCCCGTTATTCTTAAATGCTCATACATTCAAGTGAACATAATTTTTTTGTGCTCATTCTTTTATGCCTGAAGTGGTTCCTTATGTCTATTATTATAATCCCGAACTGAAACTAAAAAACAGATTTATCCTAGATCCTGGGCAGGGCCGGAGACCTCTGGCACTATCTTACTATATTATAACGGAGCTAGAGAATGAAAATGTCAGCACCTAAAACTTTGCACCTACACCATAAATAAAAAAAAAAATGAAACTTGGTGTAGTGCATTAATTTTTGACGAAGAGTTATGCGGACACATTCAATTTGAACAAAAGTCAGTCTTTACTATTATTTAACATTCTTCAGACGCAAATACAGTGCTGACACATTTTCCTCGAGTACCGCTTGAAAAATCTGTGTTTTTACTGAGTGCCTACCTTCAACAGCCAAGCTCTACCGTGAAAGTTCCCATCACTCACCGTACCATTTCTTCATCACTTTGTGTTCATTTTTAAGAGAAAAAAACGACACTGTAATAACAATATTTTTTTCAGTAGATTCAAATACACGACGGGTGAGCAAATGTTGAAGATGCTCTTCTATCGCGTTCCTACTCGTGAAGATGATATGGCTGAACCAAAAAAAGGGATAAAATATGATTAATTGTCATAAACGCCAAAAGTCTTTATGCTTTACATCCGATAGTTCTGTTGATCAGTCAGTAAAAACAAGTATGCTTTGATATCTGTTTGTGAAAGTTAAGTGACCTTAGTACGTATTTGTTCCAGCTCCGCTTTTTGCAAAATAAGGAGTTACAATAAATGGGAAGTGTGAAATAACTTGATAAGTGCCACAAAACATTTCAAACAAGTGGCAAAGTGTACATTAATTTTGTTTTACCTCTTCTACATTCTAAAAAATCTCCAGTTTTGCAGAAAATGGAGACAGAACAGACAAGAACTAAGGACGCGATTGGTAAAAAATAAATAAATAAAAAAATAAAAAAATAAAAAAATAAATAAATAAATAAATAAATAAATAAATAAATCAATAAATCATGGTAATAAAATAAAAGTAGCCATGACAACATGAAAGCAGACATGGCTTAGATTCTTTTTCTAATATGAACAACACTCATAATCATTGGTGAACCAAATATCTAGGAACATAATAATATTACCAACACTAAGTCACTATTCTAACAACAAATAAAACCAAGTGTATCTGAGATTATTCAAACATAAAATGTGCAACATTCAGGATAGACATGAATACAAAAGAAAGGATTGTATTATGTTATACAAAAAAAAAAGAAAACAACTTAAGGCTGTGTTATTTAAACTATATTGACCGAGAGAGAGAAAGAGATAGAGAGAGAGAAAGGGGGAGGGGAAGGCGAGAGAGCAAACAGACTCAATTAATTTTTAGTAACACCTGATATGGCCAGTTCATAGACAAAATCATTCCCCAGATGTGGGAACTAATTCCAGTTTGCCTTTTCTTAATAAAGTAGACACATAATACAGTCTAATACAAAACATGCTACAGTTTTTAACTTAGAACTATTTGGACGAAAAGATCAGCTTTGAAACATGACGAAACGCTGGGGCGGACATAACAAATTGAACAAGTTTCAGAATTTGAAATTATGAATAAACAAAACGCAAATAAAGTCACAAAACGTGCGGTAGAAATAATGTTTGATGCTAGAGAAAATTACGAAAGACAAGAAATTGAACCCCACCCCCCACCCTTTTTGTTTTGTTTTGGAAACGCCCCCTATGTTTTATAACTACACCAAACAGTGAAGAGTGTTGACAACCACAGACTAATAAATTAACCAGACTGGAAACACGAGCTTCGGGCTGTGTCGTTTTTTACAGAATTTCCCGAGCGGCGACCGTATAACCAACATGGCTGCCGCTCGGGAAATTCCGATTCTAGTTCTATCTGCAATAGAAATTTCTTTTTATTTGTCAAGATTGGTGGTACATATATTAATTTCTTGGTGCGGAACCAAACTTCCGCGTTCAGTAGGCGCGTCAAAATGGTGTCATTCAACATTGTAGCTATGACGAAGCGTCGGTAGTAAACGTAAACCTAATGTGGCGGATGGTTCATGACCTTTCGCTGTTTTGTGACGTCACACAATGGGATCATCCAGTCTGTGTATTTTATTAGTCTGTGTTGACAACCCAATAACGCAATAGCAACTCCCATGAAAGGCTGAGATAACTCACGTTTCGACTGTCCCCTACAGATGAAATAGTTTTTCTCTGTATCCTTTCTGTTTCACTTGCTTATTTTTATTCTTTTCTCTTTTTATGCTAAATTTTCCTTCTAAACCACGACTCCTTATAGATAGATAGAATGTATTTTAATAACCAAAATTTTCAAAATATCCTTTGACGCATCATAAGATGTATCAGTGAAAATGTCACAAGACTATAGATCGGTTGGTCCAGAAAACGTGGTACCAAATCTCACTATTAAAATAACTGAACCTGACCCTGCCATACAACGATCCCTCTGAAAATGATACAAATTAGACATTCCTAAGGACTTGCAGTGATAAACTAAATCATCTGCGTTACAAATCTTAACGAGTGTCTGAATTTGAAGTATAATATCTAATCAAAAAATGTATTTTTATGTTTTAATAAATGAAAGAGAAACTTTACAACATTGATATGAGTAGTTATGCTCTTCAGACACTCTTATTGAAGGTAATACTCACACATACATATCAATTCTTGAAGTGATATTTGGGTTATAACCAATATCATTAATAACAGCCTCATAATCGTGGTCGAACTTTCTGAAATTGAACGTACGACAGGCTTTCTGTGTTTGAGTGTCGTTTGTATTTATTTGTTCGTGGGACAGACAGGCAGTGAACACTTGAATTGCACTTCTGAAAATTACGGAGTGTGGTGAAGCTTTAAATAACGTTTGATAGGTATACTGCACAGATGAAATGGAATGAGAACTGCAGTCTTCACGTCGAACTCTAAAAGATCTATCCTTCTTTCCAAGAATACTTTGGAACAAGATGAACTTTAGTATCCATTGAAGCATGATTGTGCTTCTCTTTTGTTCCTAATGGTTATTGGGGAGAGTGGAAACTGGAACTGTGTATTTCCATGACATGGTAATCTGCTTGTTTTGCTACATGTGACACCGAATTCTCAGTTGTATAATTAATCTGCTGTTCGTTAAGTCTTATCGTTTTGTAAAACATGTTTACGCAGAAGCATACTTCCCGTATTGTTTAGCCACCTAATGATTTCTCACTAATTCAAGTGCCTTACCAAAACTTTCACTGAGAGCAGCCTTCACTCTTTCGTCTTCAGTCAATCATTTTTTCACTATATTATAATTATAATCCTTCCCCTCACTCCTTTAACCAACCTCCATTTTCCTCACCTACTCTCTCTCTTTCTGTGTCTATCTGTCTGTTTCTGTCAATAAATGGTATATCTCTTTGACGATACATCTGTCCATCTATACATATATAATAATAATATGTATATGGGGTCTTCTTTCGATTTAAACATATTTTATTACATTGCCTTTTCCAAGCGTTCATTTATGCGCACTTTGCCTAAAAGAAACATCGTGCAAAGCGCATTGTGTGCTTGTGGAATTGTCTTTGATACACGTTCAATTTGCTTCAGGAAGTAAATGCGGCTATGTCTTTTGAAAATCATAACATCTTTATTAAGCCACCCAAATAAGTATGGGGAAAATATGGGCCGGTATGGCTTTATAGAAACTTTCTAAGAGAGAAAGAGAGAGAGAGAGAGAGACCGAGAGAGAGAGAGAGAAAGAGAGAGGGAGGGAGAGAGACAGACAGACAGAGAGAGAGACAGACATTGTCACGAGTGGAGTGAGCGATAGTTAATAATTACGGGGGGAAAGGAGGAGAGTAAAATTAACGCACGGAGACAGGGAAGAAAAGCGTGCATGTTATGAGTGGGGGGTCTGAATGAGACGAAAGCGCTGCATTACTATCACTGCAAGTTAGAGGGTCCTACTGAACGGACGATAGTAAGAGCCCAGCGGGCGGACATAAGTGAAAGCAGTCGGGAGACGGATGAGTGTTGTTCCAGTGATGACTGGTAGGTAGGACGTTGATTGATAATTATGATTGATGTATTATATGATATTCGTCTATTACTATGATGTAAATAAGTATATGTGAGGAATGTGGAAGTCCTTGATATTGGATATAGCAATGTGCGCCATGAGCGATAGATGAAAGTGAGTTCATGGATTTGTAGCACGAGTGAGTATTGTGTACTCCGATGGAGATGTGTTACCGTAAGATGTGTGGTGAGTGAAAGGTGAACTATTATGTGTACGCTTCATGAGTTGTAAGGAGAGGTGGAGTGAATAGAAATGGAAGAGGGTTATACCAATGTAATGTTATTCTTGTAGGTGTCGGGGACGGGCCGAAGAGCCACCTCGATGAGCACAAGTGATAGGCCAGCATAGGGCCGGAGGCCATACATAGGCCAGAAGTGAGACTGTCGGTGCAGGACAGTAGAGGCACATAAAGTCGTGGCAGTCAGGCCACGGACAGGGACGTAGATATGAGAGTGAATGAGATACTATATTATTGCCATGTTGATGGGCAAGTGAACTGATAAGGTGTATGCCAATAGGAAGGTGATAGTGAGAGACTGCGGGGTCAGTGAATCATTAATGTACTATTAAGACCCTGAGGGGAGAGGCTGAGGCCGAAGTGCCTTTAGGAAGTAACTACCGGATCGTGGATCCGAGGAAGAGTGCATGTGAGAGTAAGGCCGTTGTACGGCAGTGAAGTTCAATAATATAATGTATGTAATTGCGCTATTATCTGTATAATTTATGTATAATAAATGTGTGAGTCTGATGGGTTGTTCTGTTAAGTGTTAAACTTGTTCGTTCGTGATTGTTGTCCTGTCATAACTTATTACATCTCCCAGTCTGGGATTTGTGACAGACATAAACAGAGCGGGACAGACAGAGAGAAAGCGGCGGAGAGAAAGAGGGGGGGGGGCGGAGAGAGAGACAGACAGACAGAAAGAGAGAGAGAGACAGACAGACAGAAAGAGGGAGAGACAGACATAGCAAGAACGGGACATACAGAGAGGGCGGCGGAGAGAGAGGGGGGGGGGGGAGGAGGTGAAATCGGAAAAAAAGACGTTATCGTGCAACACTTAGTGCCTCAGCTCATCATCATCATCATTGCCTTTCTCACCCTGGATCAGGGTATAGGCCACCAACAAACACTTTCCATCCCTCTCTATCATGGGCCAGCCTCTTTACATTATTCCAAGTCTTTCCGCTTCGTTGCACATCATTTTCTCTGGCTCTTCTCCACGTTCCGCGCGGCCTTCCTCTTGATCTCTTGCCCTGGGGATTCCAATCCAACACCTTCTTCGTGATGCTGTTTCCTGGCCTCCTGAGAGTGTGGCCGATCCATCTCCATCGCCTCCTACCAATTTCCTCTCTGACTGGGCTCTGTCTTGTTCTTTTCCATACAATTTCATTGCTGACCTTGTCTGTCCATCTGATCTTAAGTAGCTTCCTCAAACATCTGTTGATGAAAACTTGGATTCTCTTTATGCAGGCCTGGGACGCATTCCAAGTCTCACATCCATACAACAGGACTGACTTCACGTTCGAGTTGAATATCCTCAGCTTTGTTTTTAGAGATATATCCTTGGTTCTCCAAATCTTGCTTAAGGACGTAAAAGCTGCCTGTGCCTTTCCAATTCGTGCTTTGACTTCTGCCTCTGTTCCTCCCTTATTGTCAATGATACTACCAAGATAGCAGAAGGACTCTACATCTTCCAGTGGTTGATCTCCTACTCTGACTTGTGCGCTTGGGGGTGCAACAATTTTTAGGACCTTCGACTTCGCAGGATGTATCCTCAATCCAATAGATTCTGAAATTTTGTTTAGAGCTGTAGTCTTTGCTTGCATCTGGTCGTGTGTGTGCGACAATAGTGCCAAGTCATCTGCAAAATCTAGATCGTCCAGCTGTGTCCATGGGGTCCATTGTATGCCGTTTCTTCCTCCACTGGTGGTTTCTTTCATAAGCCAATCAATCACCAGGACAAACAGAAATGGGGACAGCAAACAACCCTGTCTAACACCAGTCTTGATATCAAAGCTGTCAGTAAGCTCGCCATCGTGTATGACTCTGCAACTTGTCCCCTCGTACATGCTCTTGATAAGGTTCACCATCTTCTCTGGGATTCCATAATGTCTCAATATTCTCCACAGTGTTTCTCTATCGATGCTATCAAAGGCCTTCTCGTAGTCAAGGAAGTTCACTATCAGTTGGGAGTTCCACTCTAGCGACTGCTCTACTATGATTCTCAGCGTGGCGATCTGGTCGGTGGTTGATCGATTACTCCTGAAACCAGCTTGCTCCTCACGAAGTTTTCGGTCTGTTGCATTCCGTATTCGCTTGAGAATAATCCGATTGAAAACCTTTCCTGGGATGGAGAGAAGTGTGATTCCTCTGTAGTTACTACAATTGCTGAGGTCCCCTTTTTTTGGAAGCTTCATGAGGTGTCCTTCCTTCCAGTCCTTTGGAAACTTGCCTCCGATCCAAATCCTCGAGAATAGTGAGTGCAGACCCTCTGCAGCCCCAGCAGCTTCTGCCTTCAGTGCCTCTGGTGGGATCTGGTCTGGTCCAGCTGCCTTGCCTCGATTTAACTGCTTTATGGCATCATTAATCTCTGCTTTAGTCGGAGGGTCGCAACTGATCGGTAAATCATTTCTTGCGGGTAGAATGTCGGGTGGGTTGCTTGGTGGAGGTCTGTTCAAGAGGCTGTTAAAATGTTCTATCCATCTTTTTGCCTGAGCTTCCTTTCCAAAAATAGCCTTCCTGTTGTAATCCTTGACAGGAACTTCAGGTTTTCCATATTTTCCAGCAAGAGTCTTTGTAGTCTGGTAGAGGATCCTCATGTGTCCTCCTGTTGCTGCCTTCTCTGCTTTCTCTGCTAACATTCCTATGAACTCCTCTTTGTCTTTTTTAATTGATTTTTTGACCTCTTTAGCTGATGCTCGGTACTCTTCCTGGTTACCAACTCTTGAGCTTCTTGTACGACTTGCATTTACCTGTTCTTTTAGGTCTCTTCTTATCCTTATCAAGTCCAGTGATTTTTGGCTGATCCATTCCTTGTGTTCCACTTTCTTTTCCCCAAGAACATCCTGACATGTCGATGTAAGTACTCCTTTTACCTTAGCCCAGTGAGTCTCCAAATCTACTGTCTCTTCAAGGTCAACAAGGGGTTTGAATCTATTCCTCAGTGTCAGCTGGAACTCTTCCTTCTTGTCTCCATCCAGAAGGCTCACTTGAAACTTTCTCCTCTTTGTTCCTGCTCTGGTGCCTTGTTTCTTGAGGCGGAGTTTGAGTCTTGCCAGCAGCATGTGATGGTCAGATCCAACATCAGCTCCTCTCTGTACTATGACATCCTCCAGTGAGCGTCTGAATCGTCGGGTGATGCAAAAGTGGTCAATCTGGTTTTCAGTTACTCCATCCGGTGAAATCCAAGTGGCCTTATGGATCCTCTTGTGTGGGAATACTGAACCTCCAATCACATAGCTGTTAAATGCGCAGAAACTTGCAAACCGCTCTCCATTCTCATTCATTTGTCCCAAACCATTGCACCCCATAATGTCCTCATACCCTGTATTGTCCTGTCCTATCTTGGCATTGGCGTCTCCCATTATAATGTTCACATCTTTTCTTGGCAATGTGTCAACTATTTCCTGAAGCTGGTTGTAGAAATCGTCCTTGTCCTCATCGGTTGCTTCATTTGTTGGGGCGTATATCTGCACAATGTTCATGTTGATGTTCTTGTTCTTTGTAGTAAATGATGCCAATATAATTCTCCTTCCGTAGGGTTCCCATCCCCTCTGTGACCTCTGGGCGTGCTTGCTCAAGATGATCGCTACTCCTTCTGTATGCTTTTTGTCCTCCCTTCCAGAATACAAAATCTTTTCCCCAGAATTAAGTTGTTTCAGTCCGGACTGTATCCAGCGGGTCTCGCTAACTCCAAGTATGTGCAGTCTGTATCGCCTCATCTCCATTGTAACCTGGGCACTCTTTCCTGCTTCATACATGGAGCGGACATTCCACGACGCAATCCGGAGTGACTTGTTTGATGAAGGAGCAGTCAGGCCAGTGGAGTCCTTTCGGCTTTGTCCATTGTCCTTCATTGAATCTACAGGTGCAGATGCTCCCCCTTCTCCCAAGATAAAAGACTGATTTAAAGTATTTGCTTGTGTTTCTGTAACTGGTTTGTTTTTACAGGGTGGGTAGTTGGCCCACCGCCAACTGGCTCTTCTCGGGAGACCAGGACCTTTGCACCTTTAGTCGCCTCTTACGACACGCAGTATCACGTCAGATGTATTCTTTGCTATCCCTCTTCTGCAAGAGGGCCCCGCATCTGCACGGGCAAGTGCCTCAGCTAGTCTAGGATAAAAGTTCACCATACACTTGACAAGGAATGGATGTCTATGGGCAGTGTGGACAAAGGAGATATCACAAGCAGCATTTATTTTATAGCCTAAATAACGTCGACAACATTGTGCATATTCCCATAAGTTTTAAGGCAGAGATACGCCCTTGGACAATTTTCATAATCGTTAGCCCCGCCTCTGTGTGCTAAAAATTCCAATTGAGCTTGATTTGGTCCATATGTTTAGGTTTTCATTTTAGGAGGTTAGCTGCCATTGGCACTTACGGCTCACTTTTCTTGTATTTTATTTTTCTTGTTGTGGTAAGGATTATTTTTTTTTAGAATTTTGCCCAGGCAGCGGCATTGTACGGCATACATTGTTCTATACTTTGAAAACTGACAAGGGTTAAATAAAGATAATCGTTCATCTTTATTAGTTGAAATTCTTTGAGCAAAAAAATTATTACCATCATTTCTATGACAAAGTCAAGGCACACGGAAACTTGAAATTAAACAGCATAATATTTTTGAGAAAATCGGAGATAAGATGGCACACAGGAAGATTTACGGGCCATAACTCTCTCACTCACTCACTTACTCAATAAATCAATCACCAGATAAAAACAATGGCCTCTGCTAGAAAAGAAATAGACATCCTTTTGGCCGGCAGATCCGGAAACGGAAAAAGTTCAACTGGCAATTCTATTTTAATGCGCAAAGTATTTTGTTTCCCCGGCAAATCAAGACTCAGTCACCAAGAGTGCCGACTGTGAGTACGCAGAGTTGAAGACTGGATTATCAAAGTAGTGGACTCGCCTGGTGTGGGGGATACCGAATGTACCAGCAGGGAAGGCATTCAGTTGGTGATTGATGCCATGAAAAGAGCCGTCTCACTCAGTCCCAAGGGATTCCACGCCATGCTGATTGTCAAACCATATAACGCACGATTTACTCAAGAAGAAATTGATGCCATTACCATTCTGAAGAAAATTTTCGGTGAGGAATTCATTACTTACCATGCCATTTGGTGTTTGACCCGAGGAGATGACTTTGTAGAGGAGGAAGGAAAGAAAACGGTTGATAAAAATTATGGTGTGAAGAACAAGGTGGGAATTTTGCTAAGCTTTATGCTGAATGCCGAAAGAGAGTGGTTCTGTTTGACAACAGAACAAGAGATGAAAACATCCAGAAACAACAAGTTCGTCGCCTGCTTAATATGATAGAAAAACTTATTGCTAACGGAATTCTCTATACAAGGGAACATTTCCAGAAAGCCGATAAGATGAGGGAAGCCATCATGAATGATCCAGCTAAGGCTTTCCTCAGTGAAGACATCGCGAGAGAGTTTGGGCTCATCAATAAAAAACTTTTAAAGTCCGACAGTGAGGAGAGTCTCGAGCGCCTCAATGAACTGCAGGACAGAGTGGACAAACTGAGGAAAGATATAAGCCAAAAATGCAAAGGTAAGGCCTTGAGTTTCGCCTTGTCTTCTGTACGAGAGGTGAAGGCAACAATATCATCAAAACTAACAGTCATACAGAATCAGATTGAACATGCGACAAAAAGCGAAGAATGCACGCACCTGGTAGAGGAAGAGAGAAAGGCACTGGATATGCAGAAACATGAAAATCGAGAACTTGAAAAGCGTATAAAAAATCTGAATGAAAATGCGAAAAAGAATAATGAAGAACTCATGCGCCAGCTAGAGCAAAAAAGAGAAGCAATGGCTAAACTGGAGGCAGAACATGAAAAGAGATTGAAATCTCGCCAATAAGAATTAGAGGAATTGCTGAATCACAAGCGTGACTTAGATAATAAATTGAAAGAAGCAACTGAGAGAGCTGACCAGGCTCACAGGTCACACAGAGAAGAACAGAACATGGACGAAATCTTGTTGGGTGGCTTAATGAAGGCCGGTGTCTGGCTTGTGAGAAGTATTTTTCGATTTTAATCGAGACAAGAGCTTGACGTGCGTTATGGATGTTGACTTTTGGTTCAAGTTATTATGTCACTGATGCAATAATGTGTTATTTCCTTAATGATTCACGGATGTCTTTCGTAACAAGTCATAATGTTGGTGGCATAGACTACATGGCTTGAGGTGGGCCCATGATATCAATTGTCTGAAAATGGCGAAATGGAAAATCAGATGTCTGACTACGTTTAGCACCATGATTTGCGATCCACTTCTTGTTTAAGAGTCCTGATGTGATGAAAAATGGACTGTCAATTGATTTTACAAGACGAAATTGTCAGTATATTATTTTGGTTTCAATAAAAGAAGAGAAGAACAACAGCAACAACTAAGTTCTCACTGTTGTGTTATTATACAGGGATAAAATAGTTTAGAAAATAGAAATTAGCTTGTGAACAGATATCTTTAGTCTTTCAAAGAAAATAACTATGTCTTGCTATTATTTTTGTAAATGTCCCCGTTCCCATTATTTTTACTGGGAAGCAGAACAATGCTATGATTAACCCATAGACAGAATGATGTAATCGACTTCCCAACGATCGCACGGCGACAACATGAAATATCCCCTGCAACTGGGCCAAACAGAATACATTGGGGAAATAAAACCCATATCATATTGATTTGGGAAATTATATTTCTTAACGAGGTTTCCTAGAGAAACCATAATTTCTCAAAGCGTGTTGACATAAATTGTCAGATGAAGGTTTCATTAGACTGCTAATTTTGTTACAGTATGTTACAGGGTGGGTATTATGACTGCATTTTAAATCGAGAGGTATTTATTATTTACTCTTTCGTACCATGCCACACACTAAGAACAATCTGAATAAGTTTCATAAACAGACCTGCAGGGCCACAAATTTAATTACATTAAATTTCCTAACAATTTTGTCTAGATCTCTTACATACTAAAAGACAACATCAGCAGCATCAAATGAAAATTCAAAAATATGTCACTAGAAGTCTCCTCTAGATTCCTATAAGATTAAGATCATTCTGACTCACTAACAATTTAAGTACTAGTTATATATCTCTCAGATATAGTCTGCCTACTATCTATCAAGCAATCTACTAATGTCTCTGGCGACGATGTCCTCTCAGCTATTTGTGCCTACCGCTTATAATGGATCAAGCTCGTCAATATAAACTGACGTAGTTAAGTCTATTGGATCTACTCTAGGATGGGCTGGCAATCCCCAGCCTCATCCAGACAAATCAATCCCAATTCACAGATGTGTATGCCAAACATTCATACTAGTTGCAAGTTAATATAAATCCCTGTCCTGCACTCCTGGGCAGCACCCCCAGCACATGCGGCAATCCTGTCCTACTGGACAAATCATGTTCAGCTCCTCGTTCATTGTTGAATCACCAAAGGACAAACACCCACACTTGGTCCCTGGTAAGGAAAACCAGGGAACAGAAGACAATAGCAGTGGGCATATCTCATTCAAGCATATGGCTTCATCTCAATGCCTATAATGGACTAGACATGAATCAACAGTCTTATGATTCTTCAGGCAGAATCGTGCCGACGCCTGCACAGATTGGAATTTTCTGTATGGAGTAATGGACATAGGTATGGCTACACTTTTATACTGTGCAGCCACCTGCAAATTACCGTCCAAATGCCTAGATTTGATTGGTGCATCCATGCGAGCTCATCTCGCAGTATTAATAGATTCTACGTGGGAGTTGGTCACGGCCTTGTACTAAAAACAGACAAGGTCAATTTAAAATGTCAAAACAATTACTGAAATCTTTAAACCCTCGTGCTTTCTACATTTTATGTACGAATTTCTGAACGCGACTAAGCGTCTTAAACTATCTATCCTTATTCACCCCTTCTCTTCCCTTCCAAGTGTTCATCAAAATCACGGGGTCGAGAATTGCACTGTCACTCCTAACTTATCCATTTATTCTATCTCGCCCCACTTTCTTTCCATCTCTAAGAAAAAATGTTTCAAAAACAAACTGTTCACGAGAACAGTTCAAGGACAATTTACGCTGGTTATAATCAACGAGACCGTAAAAAATCAAGTCCCTGCAGGTCGTGACCCAGCACGACAATTATAGCATTAACCCATGACACAGTACTTGTATGTTTTCGAATTGTTTGCATTTTTCAGCTGACATTAATTTATAACTAGCCTACCCTCCAGCTTCAGATTTTGCGAACGAAAACCCATACATGGAAAGAAAAAATATTCCCTTATATCGAATAATATTTGAAGTTTAATTATAAACAACTTTCCGCTACGCTATACCTTTCAACATGACCTGTGGATACATCAAGATATTGGTTCCCCACGTTATAAAATGTATTATATATCTTGTATTCATCATTCCACATAAATCCGATTATAATTATACTTTCTGTTTTTTGTTTTTTTATTTCTTTTTCCATGATGTTCTTACTTGAGGCAGTTATAATTGCCTACTGATGCCTTTTTTAAACTAGTAACGCAGTGTAATCAACAGTGTTTTGTGTGTGTGTGTGTGTGTGTGTGTGTGCGTTTTTGTACAAACTCTGATAGGATTATTTTATTTATGTTTTGTAGAACACATATAAGGGTGACTCTCAAACATTCCATTGGACTTACAGTTTCATATTATTGACAATGTTTTATTATAGTATCGTCCATCCCCTCCAATAAAAAAAAAAATGTTGGTTTATGTACTGAAATAGTCCTGAAACGAGATAGTGGTTTAAGAACTTCGGGAAACTGTGACTCATACAGTTTTATTATCTAAAAATCATCTTTTATTAATCATGTCAAATTGTTCTTGGAGGATAATCTCGATTGACAGAAGTTGTCATGTTTCCCCTCACAAATTCATCTTGTGGCTGAATTTTTAATTTCATCATGCTTGTCTGTCTGTTCTTTAAAATAAAATTCCCAAATCTTCAGTTTGTTAATTGCATCTCCGAAAATATAAAAAAAAGACAAAAACGACGAGTTTCTAAAAATAATTATGCGGAACACCTAGATTTAGTTTAACACAATCTGTGCATATACTGACCAAACTGACAATATCTGTTGATTATTTCAAAGATGTTATTGTGAAAGAAAAAGACACACACACATATAGAAAGGGGGGGGGGGGGTCTACAGCCATCACCTCACCACATTTCGTCCATTTCGCTGAGCGAGTATCAATGACGTCAACAACATTCATGGATGAGGAAAACCACAGACAGAAGAGAATGGAAAGCCTTGTCGGATTGCTACATCCTGCAGTGGCTGGACACTGCGTAGGTGATAGGTGAAAGGTATAAATGCGAATAGAATCAGTCTGCAAAAAAAAAAAAAAAGATTTAAAAAAAAACGGAGTAGACACAGATGTATTTCTTTATGTAATAAAGTGTAGTAAGAGTGTGATTATGACGGTTCATAATAATATTATATACTTTACTGGGGTATCTATGTGCACACAGATGCCATTGGGAAGAAAACCTGTAACCTGTAACGTATAAGAATAATTTGGCCCACAGATTTATTTATTTAAAATATATGGCCCACGTCCAATGCTTTCGACCTTGTGCTTTTTTTTCTTCTGAATAATCACATGTTGTCTTTTTTTCTCAATACGTGGCCACCAAATAAGATTTTTTACAGGCTCCATACTTTACGGCCATCTCGTTTCTGCAACGTTTTCCTCATTTCTACCAAAAGGGGTATTTGTTATTTTAATATGTGGCTATAATGGTGTTGCAATACCTGCTAATTCTGCGGAGTATGAGGATCCGGACGGCTTGGGCTTAAAAAGCCGTAAGGTCACGCAGGATGATATTTAATACGAGCGTCACGAAACAATTATTCCGGCTGAAAGCAGAGAAGTAAAGTCATAGAGCAAGGCGCACGTCTCCAAAGTGATCAACTCTTTCGCAGGGGGGCAAACACAAACGAATAAACAGAAAAACTGGAGACTGCCGATTTTTTCAGCCCGCTCGATATCAATACAATCCAACATGCCAAGCATTTATTTACTTGTAAGTTCCTCAGATCTGGTTAAACAAGCAAAGTAATGCAAAGACAATTGCAAGCACTGCACATCTGCAGTTCTTAGGTTTAACATCGTCGGCATTAATGTTTACAAAATCTCTTTCAACTAAGAAAAAGAAGAAGTAGAACAATACGAAAACAGGTGATAAAAAAGAAAAAAGTTGCAGTTTCTTTTAAAATATTTATTGCTGCAAAAAAAAAAAAAATTAAAGTAAAGTTATACTACATCTAAAACGGTGACAATGTACAATTAGCAAGAGCAATAGCAACATATCACATATGATTGTGCGTCTCTCTCTCTCTTTCTCTCTCTCTCTCTCTTTCTCTCTCTCTCTCTCTCTGTCTCTCGCTCGCTCTCTCTCTCTCTCTCTCGTTCTTTCTCTCTCTCTTTCCTCCGCTCACGTCCTTCCTATATATTCTATGCTCGTCCCATACAATTTTATTTTGGAACTTAAGATAAAAACCAGGTAAGATCATTTCATTTAGATATTTTTCTCAAGTTTTCGATATTGTCGTTAAGTTCAAGTCACTCTGTGCACCCCCGCCTACCCCCACCCCCACCCCACCCCAAGGCGTTCAATCTGAATTGCTTCCCCACATTTCCAGACGTTTCCCTGTAGTTGGTTACACTGAAACAGCAGAAATGTTATGACATTGACCTAAGCCTGTCCATGAATTTTAACTCATACGCTCAGTCATTGCAATGTGTCTCCTGCACCCAGCATATCATCTGTTTGTGATCCACAGAAAGAATGGCGGCATGCAGTTATGACGATGGCGCATTTAACTTCATTATCGTTGGCAAAACCGGAGCAGGAAAGAGTGCAACTGGGAACACAATTTTAGGGCAAAAAGGAGCATTTGTATCAAAAATAAGTGCACACTCAGTGACAAAAACATGTTCACCCAAGTATGCGACACGTCAAGGAGTTAAAATCATGTTAGTTGACGCCCCAGGGCTGGCAGACACTGACATGAACAATGAAGAAGCTCTCAAGATGGTGAGTGACGAGGTTGCCAGAGCCGTGGCCACTTTCCCAGATGGTTATGATGCCATTTTAATGGTCATTGGTTTGGGACGACTGACAGAAGAGGACAGGAAAATAGTCACGCAACTCAATGTAATTTTTGGGGAAGACTATATAAATCAGTTTGGCATACTCATTGTCACACACGGAGACGATTTTGATTCAGAAGAAAATGATAATTTATCATTTCATGAATGGGCCAAAAAGGAGGGGGGCATGCTCGGAGAACTAATGACTCAATGCGGCAATCGCGTTGTGCTGTTCGACAACAAAACAAAGGAAGAAAGTATTCAAGAGAAACAGCTGAAGGAATTCTTGGACATCGCACAGAGAATGAGACGAGGACCAAAACGTTTCCAGCCCTCACATTTCCAGCAAGCCCAAAAAGCACGTGATCGTCTCTTCGTGGAATCCAAGGAGCCTTTTATTCGAGAGGAAACTGAAAGAGACATCGCAATCATCATGCAGGAGCTTTTAAAACTGGGCCCTGCAGACACAGATATTCACAGACTGGCTGATCTGAAAGTCAAGGCACACGAATTGCTAGATGGCGTTAAAGAGCAAGATAAAGGTACCGGGGCTCTGGAAAAAGTGATCACCAGACTAGAGGAGATTGCGAAAACTGTCGACAACCGGATTACTGAAGTTGAGAATGCCCTAAAAGTCGAGAAAGAAGTGCAGGCAAGGAGTGAGAGTGCCTGTCAGGAAATGGAACTTCGCTTAACGGCATTACAAGCTGAACTGGCGGCGCAAAGCGCAAGAAGAGTTGAAAAAATAGTAGAAGTACGTCGAGAACCGGCGCCTGGCTGTATAATACAGTAAAAAACATTGATGTCAAGATGCTCTATCATGATTTTTTTTTCATAAGTTAGATGAATTCTTGTTTCTTTCCATACGGTCATGCCAAATGACCTGTCCTCTTTTTTTTTTCTGTTATTGCTGTTATACCTAACTATCGCTCCTTTTTGATTACGGGACAATGCGGGTAAGGACTTCGTATTACCGGTCCGGTTCCCCTGCCTTCTGTTACCCACACTATTTTATGAATTCCCTTCCATCCTCATATTTTAAGAATATTACTTGGATCAAAATCAAAAATTAAATGATTCTCTTGATAGGGTACAGTAATAATTGTCAGTTGTTTTTAAAAACAGAGAGAGAGAGAGGATAATAGGAAGCTAACCGTGAACTTATGAGTGCACGAGAGAGGAAGAAGTTTGAAACACAAATAGGACATGAAATATAAAGTTTAAAGTCAGGAGTGTGTGATACTCTTGAGTATAAGGAACCATTACAACGTTATATACAAAACATGCTCAAACTTAGGGCAATTTCGTTATTCTAAGTGTTCATACGCTACAATGTGGGTATCCACGCGGGTTCGAGGACGTTATTTTAGGAGGATTTTAGCAGCGGGCTATTTTACTGTTTCCTGGTTTTGATTTTATTGTCACTTAGGCCCGTCAGACAGGCTGTTTTAGCATTTTTCTTTTTAGACCTGAAAATGGTTTTTTTTCTCAAAATAGCATTCAAAACTCCTCTTTCGGGCCGGTGCCATAGACATAGGGAGGTGTAGTAGCACAGACAAAGAGTTTTTATCCCCTTATATTTGGGTTTAGTTGAGGGGATTCATGGTGTGGGTGTTTTGAGATCCTTATTTTGACAGACAGAATGGTTTGGCTGGTCATTCTGCTTTCTTTTGTTCTTGCAAAGGGCAGATACGAAGTTCTTTTCTTTTCATAATTATTTGTCATTTCTCGCCTGCACTCGGCAGGGGCGAGATGTGTGTTTTAATGGCCTTGGCCCATGTTTAAAGCGGGATGGGGAGGGGGTTGTTATTTATTGCATCACAGGTCGCTGATGAGTACAGGTCTGTCATTAATATTGTGTTATCTCCTGACTGTTTGTTTTATTAATCTCTTGATAAACAGGCGGGGACAGTAATGGATGGATCACCCAGCTTTGCATACTACCTAGGAGATCTTAATACCGGCTAGGATATTCTATTTCACACCATTCACTCGCATGTTCGCAGAATGACTTAAAACAAAAATTCTATTGATCGGTGAATATTGCTATCAACCAGGGGGATCCGAGCAATTCCATTCATTGTCTCAACGAGGAAATAAAAAAATCTAGACACAAGGTATTATTTTTGTCATTGTCACATGAACGAACGAAGACAGGAGAGGTTTGTTATCGGAAAGTAGTCTAAAAATCCATGAACATCTCCTTCGGCTAGAGGTGTAACGATTCCGTTATAAGTTTAATTTTTTTAATGATTACATAATGCATATCACAATGTATTACTTATGGTAATGTAGACTCATATTTGTCGTGCTTTTATTATTTCCGCTGTTATTATTCTTATTGCCAATATCTACATTATAAGAGAAAAATGCTCGCCCAATTATTGACCAAGACTTTTAGATTTGAAAACTTCACATGATTTGCAGCTGCAGAACTCTTTCTCTTTGGTACATGTGGAGCGGTATTTGCCATATTATCGTTTGCGACATTTTGCTGATTTTGAGGTTTTGTCATGAAAGTGGTTCTCTCACTCCTAATTTCATTATGTATAAGTGTCATTCCAATCAGTTTAAAACTTTTCGAGAGATGTGTTTGTGACGTATTTTATGAGTTTAAGTCTTTTGCCGAGCAAACTTTAACCCGAATAGGGACTGGTAATTTTCTCTCTCCCGTTACAGACTTTTTGGATGTTGCTGGGGGAGCGCCGTCATATTACAAAGGCAAATAGAAAAAGTATTGAGTTGTGTTCACTGCTCAGCTCTAGCGTTCTATGTAAAATACTGCGCTCTCCTAGCAAGATTCAAAAACTTCTTACTTGGCTGTTTTTAGGGGACTGTGGCATGTCACAGGGTAAACTGTAGATGAGCGGTGAACACAACTCAATATCATCTCTAAAGCGGCCTTGTAATTAGTCTACGGTCTCTTAACAACAATCACTCCAATATTACTTGGTCATTATTAGCTGATTTAATCGGTTGTGGCCACTTTCAGGGTTAACGGTCATTTTTCCCGAAAAGGCAAAAGAGCACTTCCAACAATATGGCAAATACCCGAAGATATGTGACATGAGTTTACCCCCAACCACCAAAAAAAAATAAAAAAATCATGAGTTAGTCACAAGAACTGCCAGTTAGAATTCAGTAAATAATGTGCTCACGAATAAAATCAGAACACCGACATTTTGTGTCTGATTCCGACATGGCGTACTTTAGACAGTAAGGCTGTTGCAAATTGATCCTGGTTTAACTACAAAAGCCAAAGAGAAGAAAATATTGAGTTGAGTTCACTGTGAACTATGGTCTGTTATGTTAAATAGTACAGTCTCCCGACACTGGCGTAACAGTTAACACTTCTTTCATTTGCTACTCTGTCACTTCAGGTGGTTGAAAGGTCAGGGGAAATGGTGATGAAGCTGGCGGGCAGGGCACGGGAAATTTTACCTCGGCAGTGTCTAGATTAAAATAATATCATTGTATGTATATAAAATAATGACATGTGCTACTTTAAGAAATTGATAAAAAAATGTACTTATCTTGCTGAATTTTGTGGGAGATCCTACGCATCTCGGATACTTACTTACCTTTGGTGCTGTCTACCCTCTGTCTTAAGTGGTACCTTGGTTTTCATCGTTCGTACTACTGGGCAGTTACTCTTTAATTAAATCTATTCAACTTCATATGTACATCTTTTTTTTTATTTATTATGTTTCACAGATGAGCTGCATATAGAGTTGTAACTATCGTAACTTGGTTTTTACATGGGTTGGGGGGGTGGGGGGGGGGAGAAGCAAGACACTGAATAACTTTCTCTATTAGATGTAATGGTTGCAATATTTTACAGAAACGTTATTTATCCCTTACATTTCAGAATTTAATTCTCAACGTTCTACATAATCTATAGGGTGTCAATGACTACTAGTATGCCAAATATCTCACTTTTTTTTATTTTTTTTTACAAAAGTGAAGTTACGATAGTTTACCCATGCGGATTTCCATAAGGCTGAGAATATCTATAACCATATTGATGCATATCAAGATCATTAACTATATCATTGCGATATTACCATAAAAAAACTATATCCTGCAATTAAAAAAACAACAAAAAGCTATCCAATCGGGTCGGATTTAGATATTTCGTACAATTTTCCTACACTTTGCTTGGATTCATTGCAAGATTGCTACCATTTAAAAAAAAAAAAAAGAAAAAATCAAAAACTATATCTCTCAAGTATTATCAAACTTGGCAGGAACTGGTGGGTGGTCTTGAAAGCAGCTAAAACTTCTGAAATTTTGTGTACTGCCACAATCTTAACGATAAATTAGGTGGACACATCCATTTGGACACAGTTCAGTATTTAATATTATTTATGTTTTCTTTCTTTCTTTTTTTTATTATTTTTTTTGGGCTGCAAGGCAGAGAGACGCATTTTCGTCCAGTAAAATTGAAACGTGTGATCGGAAGTAAGTATGTAATTCTTCTGGACGCGCTAGTGAACATATACCTTCACTGAAAAATTATAAATAACCAACACTTCCTTCTCCAGAATTAAAATGTTACATTTCTACAGCGACATCCTTACAAATCTCACGAAATGACTTTCTTTCCCAGAATCAGCTATGCTGTAATAAGTACAAACGTCCTACAGCCAGCGAGTGAAGGAGAATTGTACAGAGGAGCGCGAAGAAAGTGACGAACAGCTGTTTCACATTCTGTTTTGCTTTAAAGTTGTTGGAAACCTCGTTAAAAATCAAAATTTTACGGGAGAAGGAAAAAACTGATTATCTTTAATAGTTTTCATTATTGGGAGCTGTAACTTGGCATCTAGCCTATGTTCTTGACCAGTAGTTGTGCCGTGTATTGTATTTTGACGACAAACCTACTGTAATTACGTAACTAGAGTCAACGAGGTTATAACACGCCGAATTCGGCTGTTGGAACCTCGATAAAGCTTTAACAAGGTTCAAGCGCACACATCGCGCCGCTTGGCTGACCGTATAACCTCGCTACCTTTCTTTGGGCACAGTAAAAATATATTTAAAAGTGCCTCAGAGGCATTAAAATTTCTTGTCGTCTTTGCCGTTTCAGTTCTGTTTTAAATGTATCCCTTGAAACCAAGGAATGATGATTCTTCTTAACTTAGTATTTCACTTCGTTTATATCACCGTTCGAATGAATGTAATATAAATGTATGATTTACTGCCTAGCCTAAAACAAACTATGTATTCACACTGGCTCTTGAGTAACACAAAGGATTACATGCCATTTGTTTACAACAGACATTAAATACATCATTAAATCTCTCTTTCTCTTATTTCTCTCTCTCTGTCTGCCTCTCTCTCTCTCTCCATGCCCTCTTCCCTTCTCTCTTTATCTGTCTGTATGTCTGTCTCTCCCTCTATTCATCTTTGTCTGTTTCTCTCCTTGCTCACTGCCCCCTCCCCCACCCCCGGCATCCACCTGCCCCTGCCGCGCTCTCTCTCTCTCTCTTAACACTTTGGATTTGAAATTTGAAACCCGGGGATTTCAGTTGGTGCACGGGGCGGGGTGGGGTGGGGGGGGGGGTCAGTTCTGTTGGGCAGTTCATTTCGTTGTCTATTGGAATACTTTAAATAATTTGCTGTGGTTCTTTGAGAGAGTTGTACTTTTAGTTCTTTGAGAGAGTTGCACTTTGGTTCTTTGAGTTTTTTTGTGACAGCAAGAGAGACAGACACACAGACAGACCAGACAGAGAGACAGAGACAGATAGACAGACAGACAGACAGCCAGACAGAGAGAGAGAGGGGTGCATTATGTTTCTTTGAGAGAGGTGCACTCCAGTTCTTTGAGAGAGGGCTGCATGTTGGTTCTTTGAGATGCACTTTGGTTCTTTGAGAGAAATGCAACTTGAATGAGGTGCACTCCATTTCTTAGAGAGAGAGCTGCACTTTGGTTCTTTGGGAGAGATGCAACTTGAAAGAGGTGCACTCTGGTTCTTGTATAAATCTGCATTCTGTGTCTGTGAGAGAAACTGCACTCAGGGATTTTGAGAGACAGCTGCACTCTGGATCTTTGAGGGAGACGTTCACTCTGATTATTTGAGAGAGAGAGAGAGAGAGAGGAGGGGGGCGAGAGCGCTGCACTTTCGTTCATTGGGGGAGATGCAACCTGGTCTTTGAAAGAGCTGCTCCCTGAAAGAGCTGCATCTTGTACTTTGAGAATGTGGCGCTCTGGTTCTCAGAGAGAGAGAGAGAGAGAGAGAGAGAGAGACAGAGAGAGAGAGAGAGAGAGAGAGAGAGAGAGAGACAGAGAGACAGAGAGACATAGAGAATGAGATTTGTACGTTTGGGTTTGAGATAGCTGCATTTCAGTTCCTTGGTAATGTTCATTTTTGTTCTTTGAGAGTTACTTGTAAGAGAGTTCCACTATGGGTCTCTGAGACCTGTGCACTTGGTTCTGTGAGAGAGTTCCAGCATAGTTCTTTGAGAGATAGTAGCAGTTTAGTGCACCAAGTGAGCTGCACTGTGTTTCTTTGGGTAGATCTACTTTCACACCAGTAAGGGTTGTGTGCAACGTCAATTCTCTTTCCCTACCGCGAGCCGCATTTTGCAGCTCAAGCCAAATCCCGATTCCTACCGCGAGCCGCAAAATGCGGCTGATGAAATTCATGTTCAATTCCAATCCAGTGTTTACGAAACACAATTTTTGTGAATGCAATTCACTGTTGTATATTCAAACCTTAATATTTTGAATCTACATTCATTTTCTCACAATTTCATATTGTTTGGTTGTCTATTGAGGGAACAAAATGGTGGCTCAAATGAGTATAGCTTGGTCCAACCGTGGAATACTGCCCAGAATGTGTGGTAGGGAAAGAGAGGCTCCTGCGACCGGCAGCTTCCTCTAACAGGTTTTGAAAGTGCTTATTGCACAATGTATTGTCCTCTGCTCAGAGGACATGTTAAAAATAACAAGCTGGAAATGCACAGTGACTCATGTATTACATACTGGAAAACGCTGGATTCAAAAATTCACATGGAGAGGCGAGCACCTTGTCTCTAGACCACCTTGTCCCCAAATACCTCTCACTTCGGACGCAAAATCTACGCCGATTGAGATCTAGGCTATTTCAAAGTGACCACTCTTTATTCGTCCCCAGGCTCAACGATTTTACTGGCACATAAGTATAATTTAAACAAACTAATAAAAATAAAAGTTTTTCGAACTTAGTAAAACCTACGTTACGAAATAATGATTTTTTATTATTGAGGCTACATTTGTCAATCGACTTTCACTTTTTTTTCTTCTTTTTCAAACATGTACATGTAAAAGCCACGCTATTAAACTTTTACTAAACGTTTACTATTGAACTCTACTAAATTAAACGTTTCGCAAGGTTCCAGCGTCAACAATTGGCCATAGCCAGCGATGCTTAACCTCGCAAACGATTTTGGCGAGGTTCAAGCGCCGACATTCTCCCAGCGGAACGTTACCGAGGTTATAACACAGGATTACATCATCGCTTTTCTCCACTTCCAGGCACTTTTCAACTGCATCCGATGTGTCTCATGCTAAAGATCCCATTTTTGAAAAAAAAAGTGGATTTGCCCAAAAAATCAACTTAACGAGGTTCCAACAGCCAACCGACGAATTGTACTTATTTAAGCATTTACTACGCATAAAGATCATTATTTTTATAATAATTATGAAGGTACTTTTTTTTATTTTTAACGTTTGAAAGCGGGTGAGGAGGTGACTGACATTTAATTGCAATATTACATACTAGTAGGAAGTTAGTGATTCTGTTCAGTCTCTTCTTGTCGCTTTTGCTTTATTAAGGTGATCAGAACGTGGAAATGGCACATGTTAAGATGGATAATATTTAATGTGTATGACAAAAGATATCTATGTGGCATGTTTCCTAGATTTTTTTGCTAGCAATGCCATGCTAATTATTGGGTTCTTCCACTTCCGAGTATCTCTCACATATTTTCACTCATTCACTCACTCTCTCACTAACTCACTCACTCACTCATTCACTCACTTACAAACCCACTCAGACATACACTTTCTCACTCACTCACTTACAAACCCACTCAAACATACTCACTCATTCACTCACTCACTCGCTCACTTACAAACCCACTCAAACATACTCTCACTCATTCACTCACTCACTCACTCACCCGCTCACTTACAAACCCATTCAAACATACACTCGCTCACTCGCCCACTCACTAACTCACTCACTCACCAGGTAACAATGGCTACAGAAACAATACACATTCTGTTGGTCGGTAGATCTGGAAATGGACTGAGTGCAACTGGGAATTCTATCCTGGACAAGAAAGCCTTTGTCTCCAAATTGAGTTCGAGGAGGGTCACGGAGGAACCTGCGCTCGCTGACACGGACATTCCAGGAATGAAGATTAGAGTCGTGGATGGACCAGGGGTTTATAACCAGGTTTTTAATAAGAAAGACTATGAAACTGTATTTGATAAAGTAAATAGAGTTGCTGGAGTTGGTCATCACCGAAGTGCCATCGCAATTGTCTTGAAATTTGGTGAGAGGTTTACTCCAGAGGATGTGGAAACCATTAAAATTCTAAAGCAGATCTTTGGTGAAGATTTTATCTTTAAGTATGCTGTCTTAATTTTAACACATGGTGACAAATTGATTGAAATGCAGGAGGAAGAACCAGATTTGACATTTGAAAGATGGTGTGAGAAGCAAGAAGGAGACTTTGCTGCTATGTACAATGAATGTGGAGGAAAAGCAGTGTTGTTTGATAACAAAACAACAGATGAAGATATTAAAAGAAAGCAACGTCATGACTTGCTTCAGATGATAAAGAATACGAAAGAACAGTTTGCCTGGAGATTTCCCCCAGAAAACAAACACAGACAGACAGCTACTGAACACCAGAAAGATCATGTTCCTAGACATGGCGCTATGGAGAGAGAGGAACAAATTAAAAAGAGGGCGGAAAAAGATCTGGTGTCCGCGGGGAGGCAGGATAGCGCCAACAGCTCGGAATTTGATTGGTTCAAGGAGTTGAAAGAAAGAGAAACGACTGATTTAAAATCGGTAACGGATGCACTGGGCATGTTCACAGAAATAAAACGGATGATAGGAGAAAGCGCGGGGATTCATGGACCGCCAAAAGAGTTGCAGAATCTGCTAAAGATCCATGAAATGAAGCTGGAGTCTGTCCAAAAAGGGCAAATACAAATAATTCAGTTAATAAAGCTGGCAAGACCTGATCTTTAGGGTAGCCTAATGATAGGTCGCTTTCGTGGAATAATTTCCAATGATAATTAATACCGTATACCGCTGTCAGTTATGGAGATGTGCGAAAAAAACCAGTGAGAACATGGTGAGGGAATGGGACAGTAAACTAATTATTGGAAAGATAAACACCATAAAAGCCTTGATTGTATAGGCGGGATGCTGCCTTCGAATACAGAACCTTGTCGGGCCGGGGGCGTTTAAAAACTGACAAGAGCATGTATCTTTATACATCACAAACCACAACTGTTTCCAAGTGGGTTAGAAATTTAGAAGGTGAAAGAAAACGACAGGCAAACACCTAACCATTAACCTTTTGACATCATCTACCCCTTGGCTTTCCTCCAAGAAAAGTGTACAAGGACAAGCACTTTAGGTTTGCAACCTAAACATGGTGATACACAATAGGGCCGAGTGTATGGAATTAACTTAAAATTAAATTGGGCAAGGGGATAATTTGTGATCTCGGAGACGTTCTAGGGTACCCCAGATTAGGGCAGTTAGATGGTATAGGGGGATATCTCAGGATGTCACACCAATACACAACACAAATGGTTCTTATCTATTCTTCATTCATTCTTTAAAGTGGCCATGTCAATTTTATCATCATCATCATCATACTACAATAGAGCTAGAGGATGAATATTTTAGCAGCTAAAATTTCGTGAATACGTGACCAAAAATTATGAAACTTTGTGTATTGCCTCAAATTATGACTTCGAATTACGCGGGCACATCTGTTTGGGATAACGTCCAGGCTGATGTTATTTATTTGTGAATTTTTGAGCCGAAAAAGGAGAGAGATGCATTTTTTGGAGAGTAAAATCGAAAAGTATGATCGTCAATTTCTTCTTCGCCATTCTTCACACGTAGCTGGTTGAAAATCAATTTTCTCAGTCTGTGCAATCTGCAAGGAATTGTGATTTTACAATCAGTTCTATTCGTTTTTGCGTCGATTCCGAAATGCTGCCATTAAAACCAACTGAATCTAGATAAACGGCTAGACTTGGTACCAAGACTTGGCAAGATTCATCTTGCTCGGGTTGGCTCGTCTCAACAATTTTAGAACTTCTATATAGTACTTCTAATTTTCGTTCAAAGTTTGACCATAATCTACTCTACATCATGTGTTTGAAATAAGATTAGCACTGTTTCAATCTGCTGCAGTTTTTAACCACGTATTCTACACATACATGCGTCTCTTAACCAGAACCGGGTGCCCTAATAGCTCACTGGAAATAATGTCAATCGTCTAGAATTTCTTGTACGAACACATGTAATTCTGGAACACTTAAAGATTCACCCTGTTGCACATAATATTATTATGTTTAATTATTCAGTCTGTATTTTGCAGTGGATTTTCTCACTAACTGGCATCTGTACCACTCACTCACTTACTCACTCATTCACTCACTCACTCTCTCACATCCTTACTCACTCATTCTCTCATCAGGTAAAAATGCCCCTTGTTACTGAAAGAATCAGCATTTTGATGGTTGGTAAATCTGGTCACGGTAAAAGCGCAACAGGGAACTCAATTTTGGGGAGGAAAGCTTTTGTTTCCAAGTTAAGTTCTCACTTAGTAACAAAGGAAGTTCAGGAAGCCAAGACAAATTTTGAAGAAAGAATAATAACAGTGATGGACACTCCGGGTGTGGAAGATGCAGATGAAGGAAAGGAACAAAACACTTCCTGGTTGGACCATGTAGTTGATAGACATAAAACTGAGCCCAGTGTCATTTTGATTGTTTTAAAATTCGGTGAAAGATTCACACCTGAAGATATTAACACCGTCAAATTCTTCAAGCAAAGATTTGGGGATGCTCACCTTGCTAAACGTGCCATATTACTTCTGACACATGGTGACAAACTGGCCGGAATGAAGGAGGACGATAATGGTCTGACATTTGTGAAATGGTGTGAAAACCAACCTGGTTATTTCAATAAATAAATTGTTCGTTTTCCCCTAAAGCGTGAACACAAATTTTTGGTGCATGGCACATTTTAATGCTCTGAAAGTTCTGCAAGTTTCTGTTTGTTAATAAATCGGTCTACTTGTTAATTTTGGAAAGTGCAAAGAAGTAAATTCAAATTCAGGATTATGTTTAACAAATTAATAAGTCATCAGTCTCATCAGATTGAGTGTGAAACATGAGCTCATGCAAAATTTCAGGTGCAATATAGATATATTATTCGAAAGACAGTTTTCCAGTAAATCAATTTTTATTCCGCTCATTCTGAAAAAAACAACACACTATGGCTGCATTGTGATACAAATATAGTGCCCATAACAACATTGTCTCTCTTGAGTGCAAGCTAACTATACTAAACAAGAATGAAATGCGTGATTTAAAGGAAGAGGAGACATGAAAGTGGAGACCCACACATTGGAAACAATATCCTCTGTCTTCTTCAAATATGATACGAACCCGTGGATATATCAGTGAAAAGATAAATTTTGTGTAACGTTGCTGCTACATCACTATTTACGATTATTTAACTCACTGAAGAGTTTTTTTCCAAAACTGGGTGAGTGAAATTCTGAATCAGTTATGGCCCTTTTCAGTCATTGCTACATTGGTGTAAGACATGGTGCAGGTGTTCAGTGAACACTTGCTATGTCCCATATCTATCTCGGTTTAAAGACAGGACATAGCAAGTGTTAACTAAACACTCACACAGCGTCTTACACTAATTTTGATTGACTAGACTATTTCACTTACCCAGTTTTGGAAAAAGGCTCTTCAAGTAACAGTAGAATACCCAATTTAAATAAAAGTTATGCTTCAATGCAAATGAATATTGCTGCTGAAGATCTTACATTTTTTTATTTTTTTTTATTATGACGGTGTGTTTTGATTCTTGTGAAAATATGGCATTCTGTAGACTGCAAAATTTGAAATTATAGCTAATATGAATATTTGATGTTGGTTTTATTTGTGCGTCTGTTTGTGCCTTTTTTTTTTTAAACACTCACTTGTTGAACCTAATTCATGTTAGCAACAAGAAAACCAATAACCGGCATGATTTACTTATTGACATAGATATTAGCTTAATTAATTGTCCAGTTTTTTAAACTTAATGATATAGCATTTCGATGTTCATGTTTACTTACATTATGTAAAAGTACTATATCTGACTACCGGGAATTCCCTTATCTTATTGTTGTAGTAGCGATCACAACATTTGAGTATTTTATTTTCAGCCTAGAGACAAAATCAAGGATATAATGTGTTTGTGAATAAAAAATGCAATGCATTTTGGGACACAATGGAAGAATTTATACACACGTTCTATGTTCATTTATCGACAATGACAAATAATAATTATCTGGTGTTTCCACTTTTGGAAAGTTCTCTCCTTCTTAAATGTGTCACATGAAACTGTGTCCCACTAATACGTGTTGATTGCGTACTTCTCTTTTTTGTTTGTTCTTTAAGACATTCTTTTTGTAGGTCAAAATAATTATATGGATTATTCAACATACCACCATGCTTTAGTATGATCAGTATATTATGAGCACCTATAGCACTACTTCTAAAACATTTAATCAGATTTTACTGTTTTGTATAATATAATTTCTGTTTTATATTGTATTATGCTTTCAGTGAATCCCCCCACCCCCCCCCCTTTGTTTTTAAATTTTTGTTATTACGCACCCTGAAATAGTCTTGAGGCGAGGTCGTGACTTAACAACTTCAGGAAACCGTGTATTTTGAATGGCCATAGTGAATCTGTAAATCTCTGGTAAATAAAAGAAAAAAAGATGATTTCTAGTCTCATTCTGTAAGACCACACTGAGATATTGGTTACTCTCTATTCCAAGATGACAGTTTTGATGTGGAATGTCCTCTTTAGGTTATGGTACAAACAGGACACGGCATTCAGTGATTTGCAGTTATTTCTTTGCTAATGTGGTAAGAATGTTTCATTATGATTTGCTTGTTCAAAAAGGAAACAGATTGTACTTAATATTTTTTGTTTCTTGTTAACAATGTGTTCCCTTATTCGTCTTAGCTCCTTCCTCAGTGTGTGCAAAACTGTAACCTGTACATGTTTTGACTTTCCAGAAGACATGGCAGATTTGCACTCAACAACGCGACGATATGAATGAACGCCAGCAGTATGTGTCGTGTTTATTTGTCACTGAGAGAGAGAGAGAAAGAACAGGAACATTTAATAAGTTTTTTTTATCTAAGTGTTATTGGTTGTTCACAAATTTATTATTATATACAATATATATAATTGCATGTAATGTTGTGTTAGTGCATTGGTTTGAACATTAGCTGCTCAGTTTTCAAAATTAATTCTGTCTGCATTATTTTTGGTGAGTGAAGTATTTCATCGATACCAGAGAGATATAATTTATGTCCTTCGTTCATTCTCGTTCAATTATTTGGTATCTCCACTTTTAAAAAGTTCTCTCTTTCTGATGAAACAATCCCACTGATGTGTGTTGCTCAGGCGGTTTTCTTTGTTGTTTTTTTTATTAACTTTCTTCCGAAGCTCAAAATATTTGGATATCTTCTTCGTTCTTCATTAATTCTTATGGGGCCCATCATTTTTAGTGATCAGTTTATGTTTTGTCAAATAGCAGCAATTTTAAAATATCTGATGAGATTTACAGTTTTGTACTTTCTTTCTTATGTTTTATTATGCTTTCAGTGAGTGTAGCCTCCAGCCGTTTTTTAAAAAATGTTATTACACATATTGCACACACATTTTACGTAATATATTTGTTTCTTTTCTTTTAAATATTGCTTTTTACTTATTCCTCTTAGCTCTTCCCTTAGTGTGTGGAAAACTGTAACCCAGAATAAAATCTTTGACTTTCCAGAAGACTTGGTGGATTTGTACTTAACATTGAGATGATATCTCTCTCTCTCTGTCTCTATCCTGGGCGATCCTTGACAAATGGACGGCTGTCGTTCGTGGCCTATACCCTGTAGAGTAGGGTGAAAAGGCGATGATAATTGAGATGATATGAATGAACGCCAGCAGTGTATGTCTTGTTTATATTTGTGTCACTGGAATTTATCTAAAGTGTAACTGGTTGTTCACATCTAATTCATAATTGTATATTAGTTAATCAGCCACACTTGAGCTCATGCTTTTTGTTTCATGATCCCAGAGGAGGTGGTCGCCATTATAATGTCCAGATTGGCAATGCTAAAAATTAAAGTTACGTATAATGTCCAAAGAAATGAAAGGGGAAAAAAGGATAATTTGCAAGGACCTCTTGACCCACGGTAGAAAATGGCGGCATAAAAAAATAATTAAAAAATCCATATGTTCAAATTACTTCAAGCTTATTTTATTTTCAAATTGAAAAAAGAAATAACGGGACTACGAAAACAATATGACGTGTTGAGACTCAACAGAAACGTGAACACCCATTTACACATAACGCTCTAAATGAGGCGTTATATGGATGCTTTTTTTGTTTTCTAAACATGAGAGCTCCAATGAAAACTTGTTTATGGTATTAATAAATTAAACTAAAAACTTCCTTTCTGATTATTTAAGAAAATGAATTTATTGCATTACTCACTGCATGGGTCCTGGAAAAAAAATCAGTACCGAGTATGGCAATTTCTGTACAATAAGGACACACGGTTGTTGGAGACATGCATTGGGATCTGACTCCAGATGTCCCGAATGGCATCTTGACACTCCTCAGCATTTCTTGGTCTGGATTGTTTCCCCCGAAGGCGCCCTTAATTTCATCCAAAAATGTTCCATCGGGTACAATCTGGGCTCAGCGCTAGATGAGGCTGCACCACAACCCCGTGACGTCGTATGACGTCTTGGGTAACCCTTGTTGTTAAGTGTTCAAAGGAAAATTTACATTAAATTTGTCTCGCAAGCGGGACTGCTTGGTGGCTGAGCACTTCATTGATGTATGTAGCACGTTCATCCCATGCCCTTGATCTTGACCTTGATTTTGAACGAATACGGACCCAACTCGCCTGTTGGACATGCTTCCTCTCCACAACATTATGCGAGGCCCTTCCAATATGTCTCCTTCAACGATACAGTTATCATGAAAACGTTGACCAGATCTTCGGTAGATTCTTAGACGGTTATTCTCGATATCCACACAAAACAATCATTCGTCAGAAAACAAAAACGCCAGCCCAATTTGATGACGCCAGTTGATGCATTGCCGGGCCCAGTTAAGGCGTTCCTGGAGTTGGCATTGAGACAAAAATGGCACCCTGGTATGGTCGGTGGCATCCCAGGTGTATTTGAAATCGACTTCAAGTGAGTACATAAATTCATCTGAGTTTACATTTTTAAACAGCATTTCAGTTCCCCTCGTGGCATAAAATGGTACATTTTAAAGGGCCATAGCTCTGACACAGTACATACAACCAGTGTAAATAAGCATGAGCTGCACAGAGCAAGTGTTCTAGAAAAATTGTTGTGAATTGAATTTTATGTGACTTATGGTCATTGCATACGAGTGGATCAGTTTTCCCGTTTGTTTTGATCGTCAGCATAATTATGATGTTTTCATTATGAGAAAGGGTAAATCTCTTCCCCCACTCCCTCCCCTAAAAAAATGAATATTTAAAGATACACACCCGAATGAATGGATAAAGAAAACTTGGATAAATCTGTGAATAAAAAGATATTGCAAAATCCATGGGTGTTTGTAAGGCCATCAAGATTTATATTTCTGGAAATCAGGAAGCGGGACCCCCGTCACCGTAAAAATGTCATTTCAGTATGATAAGTGTTCTGTCCCAAACTGCAGTCCAATTTTCTCTATAGACATACCGTAAAAACTTTTATGACCTTCATTATCTTCCTACTCCAGTGAAGCCAAGAGTAATAATCAAGCAGTTTGTTGCCAGGGGAAATAATCTACGGATAAAATTTCAAAGTGGCATTAACCACCCTTTGAAGAAATGCCGAAACGGAATTTTAACAGCAGAAAATACATCTTACGTGTATTTGTAGCTCATTGACCAATGATCCCTCAGAGAAAATATAAAATTATCATAAAGCTATGAAAAGTTCTGGTTGAAAAGTAAGACAAAAAACAAAACAAAAACATAAAAACCTTCAGTCATTTTGATCAATGCTGATCGGTCTCCTCTCACCACTTAGTCTCAAATCGCCCTCTGCAGGTCAACCGTAGTATACTTTCAATACTTGCTGGTCATTAAGTCTATCTGTTAATTCACTGATCCTACTCCCAGCATAACCAAGGCTGATTATGTCAGCTTTCTCTGTGACAGCCTGACACTATACCTACTTGTTCGGCAACCTGTTTGAATGGGAGAGCCGGTATCTGTAATTTGTTCTCTCAAGGCTTTTCAGGGTGCCCATGCAGTTTCTATCCCAAGTACTATAAAGTGCACTATTCAAATGTACCAGCATCGGGTGTCACAGGCCTGAGACGTCAAACGTGAGGTAATGTACCTATCTAACAGGTAAAGTGTGATGCAGATACGTTTGTTTCAGAACAAGCTGAATTAAATCATTACACCTATGTTATTGAGGTAGAAGTTTTACCGTTACAACTGTGGTATGAGTGTCACTACGTCCAGGTTATCAGTCATGACTGAATTTAAAGCAAGTTTTTTACATGTTTAAATAGTCTCTAAGGCAAACCATGAAGTTAGAAGATGGAAATAAGAAATATGTTACATAATTCCATTCAAAAATGAAGCTAGAGGAATCATATTTTGAACACATTTTTATACTAATTTTGGTTCCACAGTGTCTGTTGGTGAAAGTTAAAGCAGCAGTCAATATAATGGTTAAAACCTGAATCCATTTGAATACTGTGATTCCTAGCATTCAGACAATAACAAAACTAATTGAATTACAGAAAGCTGACAGTATCTTTACACTCAACCTTTCTTTACCAATAAAAGAAAATTCTCAGAAGCTGGGTGTCTGGCTAAGAATAGAAAGGCATTCCTTATTTGCAGTCATGATATTATTATATTTCTTTTTTTTTTTTTTTAATTTGAAAATTGCATTTGTTCATATCATACACATGGTGATTTTCATCCCACCAATATAATGTTAGTAGTTTGAACTCACCTCCAGTTTTTGTTATTATTGTTGTTGTTGTTGGTGGAGGTGGTAGTTTTGCGATATGTTTATAAGAACTACCGAGAGGGGGCGGGAGGAGGGAGTTACACCGGGCATAGACAATGAAGTTTCCACTGATCTTGCTGCAGTTTCTCATTTTTTTTTCACTGTAGGTCAAAAAGACCAAAAGTGATCAAGGCCAGTTTGATTCGCTGCCAGTCCTGAGGGCTAGCAACACACCTATTCGTGAGACCCAGCTCTGGACTGACGGAGGTAAAATTGCCTGGCATGTAGTTAAGGCTTTATTACCTGAAAAGTTTATGAAATGGATGAAGATTTGGTGGGTAGACGGATGAATAAGGGGATTGTAGATTAGATACATAGAAGGAAACATCGATAAATCTAACTTTGGATGAAAAATAAATTGCAGAAAATCTACAAGCAACAAATTAGATTACTCTCTGCCTCTCTCCACACACATCTATAATAAAGAGTAAAATTGGAAGTGGAAGAGAGAGAGAGAGAGAGAGAGAGAGAGAGAGAGAGAGAGAGAGAGAGAGAGAGAGAGAGAGAGCGAGACAGAAGCAGAGCAGAGGAGGTGGGGTGGGAGGGGGGTGGGGTTGAGAAAAAGATATAACAAGAGGAACCGAAAGAACGGCCTCTGCAATATCATAGACCGAAGAGACAGGAAACTGCATGTGCTAATCAGTTTGGACAGAAGATTGAGTTGATTAAGGGGATTCTGTACGAAACTGTCTGAAAGCTGATTTAGACAAACAATATTGGAGTTTCAGAAAATAGAAGTGTACTCTTTTATACTTATCGGCTGTCTAGCCTACTATTTTCAGGGACATGGCCCCCGTAAAGGGCAGGCTGACAAGGTTCTAGCCCTGGGGCCTGGGATGGGGGGGGGGGGGAGGGAGGGAACGTAACTGTTGGACCAGTTAAGTGACATGAACAAAGAGAAAACGCGTCTTTTTATAAAACATCAAGTTTTGTCACTTTATTATCAATGATTAAAAGACATGATCTGAAACAGCAGATACCATGTATGAATTATTCTCACCCATTTTGAACTTTCAGAACTTACACAATGGTCAAGTAACCGCAAAAGCAGCAAAACCTGTAAAAGCATATTATGAGAATGATCTGTCAGACGATTTACTGCACGGGATCCTTCATCTTGAAAGTATTCACAAGACAGTTTTCGGCACTGAAAGAAACCCCAATACATTTCTGTACCCAATTTACGGCAGAAATAAGGAAGGTATAATTATTTGCCAATATCTGGCTCGCCATGACATTTTTGTTGTACAACAGCAGTTACTGTTATTGTTTCTCAGCTGAAAGACCATTCATCAGACTGGCAAATTAATTGAAAACATGGCAAAAAAAACACAACTGGTCAAGAGTGACTTAATCATAAAAGTGACACTTTTTTTTCATCGAAAATGTTCATTTATGATTTAGTTAAGTGAGTTGAGTTGTACTGAAATTATTGAAAACTTTGCGTCGACAAAAGCTAGAAAATATACTTATGAGATAACTTTTGATATTGTAAGTTTTCATTGTGTATGTATAGTTTTCTTTAATAAATTTAATATCAATATTGCTTTTGTGTCAATTATTTAAAGTAAATTATTTTATCTTAAATCCTGTAGAGCATCATGCTGCCATTAACCTTACCAGTAGGCAGGAGGGGAGGGGGCGGGGCTGGGGACCCGCTTCAGAATGAGGAGGCAATGGTCATGGTTGTTGGTCTAATCATATAATAGAATAATTGTCTATTAATATCATAAGTTTTGATATGCACTAACTGTACATTCTCTGTCTCTCTACTCTTCACTGTATTGCCCCATCCCCCCCTCTCTCTCTCTCTCTCTCCTTCTCTCTGTGTGCATTTAGCCACCTCCATTTGTACCTGTCTATCTTTGGGTGTGTTTACCATCTGCCTGTTTCATTATGAGCCTGATCTTGAGACTGTCAAGTCCAGTGTTGAATTTTTTTCTCTTTCCCCTTGCAACCGTTCTCTCCTGTCGAGATGCTGAAATCTTAGCGATAGTTTATGGATCTCATTATTTATCCAAGTCTGCAATATTCGATAAATCTTTTTTCTGGACATTTCAATAATCATGTCTGATTTTTTAGAGCATTCTCATATTCTCTGACTCCTCTAAAACGTACAGTTAGACGAGTAGAACATTGGACAGACGGATAGAGGGACACACAGACAGACATATACTGTCCACAGAAAAAGAGTTGCTTTACCTAAGTGTCTGCATAAAAAATAAAAAAAAATAAGAATGGAAAGTTTATTTTAGAATTATTTAAAAAAAAAAACACAAACTGCGTAAAGCTATTGAAAAAAACAAGTCCTAATATTAGTAACATTGACTCATTGAAGTCCACGGAAATTGTCTTGATACTGTGGTCCCTGTTTTTATCGTAGTGAATTTGGCGCGTCCTGTCTAAGGATAAATGACAGTTTGCAACAGAAACTGAAGAGTACTTCTTCATTTTTGTCCAGATAATGATTTAATTTTTTATTTTATTATTTTTTTTCTAGTTCGTTTTGTTCTGTTTGTGCCTGAGAAGTTTTGATACATAAACTATGGGACCATAGTTTAATTTTGTAATCTATATTCGTTATTTTAATCGTCATTAACCCCAGACGAAAGGCTGTGATTATGAATTCCTATGGGAAATTAATTTTTATGTTTAATTGATATTGCTTTTATTTGCCTCTATGTGCGTCATTTAAGCTGGAAGCCATTTATTTATCAATAAATCCATTTTGGAAATGTATTTACTTACCAATGAATCGTTTTATTTATATTACCATATCCGTTCATTGCTATCTGTAAACGTATGCATCCATAGTCTGTCTTTCTGACTTACTGTGGTCATCAATACATTATCTAAAGTAGCCTTGCTGGTTTATCTGTCTTCGCATTATGAACAATATAGATTTAACAACGTGCATTAATGTAAAATGGAATGATAGTTAGAAATTAATTGTTAATCCAGTCCAAATAGTAATCCGAGACACACAGTCAATAACAGCTAGACAAACAGAAAACAAATTAAGATTAAATGTCAATTAGAGAATTAAAAACAAAAACAAAACTCAAGAAGAACAAATGAAAGGAATAGTGTACACCCTGTAAAATTAGACCTGAAGACACATTAACCACTTCAGTTCACTGGGCAAATTACTGACAATTAATTTCCTTTTTAAAATGAAATTATATTCAATTATTATCGTTAAGTATAAATAAAAGTACGAAAAAGAAAAAGTATTAAAGAAGTTAAATAACAAAAGAAATGAGACATGAAACTAGGGAATATAAAAGTTCTTCCCGAATTATAATATAGTCATGGATAAAATGTGTATACATGTAACACAATAAAAGATAGACGTGTTGCAGGATTTTATAAACGACGCTGCAAACTGCCTTTTCCAACTCCTTAATCAATAGCAAATATACACTCATTAATTTTATTAGACTTCTTACTAATCGACCATTTCAAAACTCATCCAAATGTTAGAAATCGTGGCAGATGCAATAAATTGTTATTATCATCATCCATTAAGTCTGATACTGTTTGCGCTAATTACGGAACGTTCAACAAATTCATGCATATACGTACGTGTCTGTTTACAAAATACATCAATATTGCTCTGTGCACATGCTAATGCAACGGTCACTCGCTGTATCTAGTCTTGAAGTGGTTCTTCAATTTCCTTACCAAGTCTCTACCACTTTGTCTCTTTGATTTCCTCATTCCCTAAAATCATCCATTTGCCCTGACTGACATCTCAGTCACACATACACAATGTTAATGCACTAAGGGAGATCACTTTGCTCTAAACGACCGATATGTATACTCTATTCAGTTCCAACAACATAACATTGCCATCAGAAAATAGGCACATTCAAAGCAAAAATGTAAGGTAAGGTGCATTGTAAATGTTAATACAATATTATATTTGAATTACATTTTTTGTTATCATTTGTTAATTTCTTTAGAATTGTAGTGAATAAAAGAATAAAGTAAGAAAAACAAATGAGCAAATCAATAAATACATCAGAAATAAACACAACAATACATCTTTAAACATTGATTGTTAAAAGAGAAAGGGTTCTGTGAATGGACAGATGACAATAAAAAGAATATGAATAAGTCAGTAATTACTGTACTGAATAACTGACCAAATGGTGAGTTAAGGAAGGCAGAAAACAACAAATAGGAAAACCAAAATTTTGATTACTCGTGAACAGAACCATCTCTGACGGCAAGTGTTTGAGTTCTACCAGCTCATCCACAACATTTTCCGCGCCATAACTTTCTACTGTCCCATTTTACAGTGCATGATTTCAATGTAGAAATACTTTTCTATGACCTGGACAATAGCAGTGATGATTTCAATTACATTAACGCAGAGACAAACTCACATGGCAGATACTTAGTAATCAAAAATGAAAAAGCTTGGCAACAACAATATCCATGTGTTCTAAATTACACTAACTGTCTTCTATTTTCTTTCTTGCTGTACCAGCCTCTGGAACTTTAGTAGATACTCAACTGATTATTGGTTTGAATAATTGGCTCTTAGTTTGTGCGATCGTCCTATATAAATTTGCAACAAGAATTTTGCTGTATTAAAGTCAGTGCCCAAACGACAGGACCATAGCTGTACTGCTCAAATATAAAGCAGAAAAACCTGCAACTGCCTGCTCAAAATATGAATCGCTGGCTGATGGTTTATGATAAAGGCATTTTCTACTTGAAATGTAGCATGTATATGTCTAACGGCACCCTTTTCCTTGATTTGAGAGTTAAGAGACCAAATGAAATAATTCTAAAATCAAAGTTTTGCAAACTTTCATTATATTTTTTTCTCAACCAAGCATGTTTCCCTGAAATTCAGCATACAATAACCACATGAATCAACCCCCCGTCCCTCCCCCGGTCTCGTTCAGTGAGTAGCCTTGACACATATTATTTACCGTCGATGGACATGACAGTTTATTAAAGATGGCGGAAATTAAGTCAATGAAATAAGTCAGTAATATCAAAACAATGGGTGAACGCGTCGAGACAATCCATAAGCTCTGTACTAAACTGCCTTTTCAAAAATTTTGATCGGTGGACGACAAGAAATTATGACATGATTAATTTGTAGCAAATGTTTGTCTTTCAAGACAAAGGAAAAATGAGAGTGAGGCCAACACAAACGCTATGCTTCAGTGTCCCTTGAAATGAATTAGGGGAAATGTGGGAGGGAAAAATGTGAATCAAAAACATAATAAAAAGTAGTACCTTCATTCCTATAAACCCTCAACTGGACAGGGTGACAGGCTTATGTCTTTAAATCTACGAACTTGAAAAAAAGGCACCCTCTTGTCTGGTTTAGATTTCTTTTTAAAATAACATATTTTTTAACATTAACACAGCACAATGAAATTATTTTCTCTTTTCCTCTGCCATTAATTCCATCTCTTTAGCGTCACTCCTCTATCCACTTTTTATTCAGTTTACCACGGGATGATGGCGATATTTAATTCTTGCACTGCCATCGGCTTACCTTCACATTTTCCAGTCACGAATTCCCCAAGCCCCTTAATTCATGTCCTTCTTGCTCCAGTGAAGTCTGGAATAATGCAATTTGCCGTTAGGGGAAAAAATTCATTAATAAAGCCTTGACTGGTGGTGATAATCACCCTTGAAGAAACGCGAATTTAGTTAATGCTTGCTTCATCAGGCTTGTCAGGAGAAAATAAATTTTACATGCAGCTGTCGCTCACAGGAACAATGAAATCATCACGAAGATATGAAAAATGTTGGTTAGAATTTTTTATTTTTTTTTAATTTTTAAACGCAACAACTGCCACAATCGCAACTAACAACAAGAAGAGCTAAATGCAAATGCTCATGACAGTGATCCTCCTACAACAAAGACTTCAAACCAACACTAGTGTGAGAGGCAGCATTGGCACCAATGGCAGAGGCAGCAACAGCCACAACATTAAGAATGTGGTTATAATGCTGGTCGTCAGTAATGTGGTTGATAATCAATCAGCATGGGCTAGAAATTCATCATTCCAATTATTCGGGTCATTGCTCTTTGATCAAAGCTTTGCTTGACAAAAAGATTAGTCAGGGTGACCAATGATGAAAAGTGAAACAATCGAACCTAATGCTGAAGTAATAAGAATTTAAACATACCGGAACCAGGTAGCCAACTAACCAAGCAAGTAACAGTTGTAGACCTACTTGAATTAAGGAATCGTTAAAACAGCCTCACTTAAGGTTCTTGTTAAAAATTCATAACTGTCCTTCGGGTGGCTTTCAATTGTCGTGACATGATAATCAATAACTATAAACTGTACATTATGTATAAATTATGACTCCAACATTATACCAGAAAATCGCGGAGTGTTTTCCCCTTGTTGTATGGGCATTCTTGTCTTTTCGAGAAAATGAGGATTGAAAGTTTGAAGAGTTGTGTAAAATCAGGGTTTCTTTTCATTAAGTTTCAAAATCGAAAGTTGCTTAAAAATGCCCAGGAAAACTACACCAATGTGACACTTGTATATAATAAAATTGGGAGACACAAAACCTCAAAATCGGCAAAATAAATTATTCAAAATGCCCATCCATCTTATCTGTTCTATCCTAACGGCGAACTGCAATGCTGTGTCATCGAAATTACAAAATATCATGAGACCAATTCATCAGTAATGGTTATTATACGTTAGTATAGTCATTATTTAACACGAATGAAAACCTCCGTACGCAATATTTGCTGATGGGGATAGACAATAAGAGAGCGACAGAGAGAGAGAGAGAGAGAGAGAAAGAGTGAGAGAGAGAGAGAGAGAGAGAGAGAGAGAGAGAGAGGGAGAGAGAGAGAGAGAGAGAGAGAGATAGATAGAGAGAGAGAGAAAGAGACAAAAACAGAGACGAAGAGAATGGAGGATACCTGAGACACCACAACTAGTGCATGGAATTTGACCATTATGACAATGGCGATGTGAATGGCCATTAAATGATAACTTCTGGGAGTTTACAGCAAAAGGAAACAAAACGAAACAAAAGTAGGCATATCGTGTAATGTTTAAAGGAACAAGACAATCACTATACTGAAACACATGTACATGACAAGGCTAAAACTGACTTTTTACAAAAAAGTATAGACTTCTAATGGGCTATTAGGATCAATAACAAAGGATAATCAGTGTCATTTATCTGCAATAGCTGAAATTGGGACTTTATGCAGGGATATTATACTGAGTAACAATCATGGTATGGCCAAAATACACTCAATAGAATAGAACTGTGTCACCAGTAAAGCACACGATGATAGAACATAAAGAATTATATTTTTTTGTTAATGCATCTGGCAATAATAAACTGATCGACCTTAGACGAGGGACAAAATCCACCTTATCTGCTTGAGTAAGCAAAGAAAAACTGCAAGATCGTAAAGACAAATTTCAAACAGTTGTAGAAAGTCAAACTAAGGATTACCACTCAATCACTGTGCTCATGAACCTTGTAAATGGCGTCAAAATTGGGCAAAAAGAAAAGGTTGTATGTATCGAAACCCTTGCGTGAGAAATAAAACCCAAACAATGCAAAGCAAACTAAAGAGAAGACAGAAAATACACAAAATTTTCGGCTATCGCCTTTGTCAAGTGAAAAAAAAAATTAAAAAATTGAACTATAAAAGACTTCAACAGGAACGAAGTGAAACAGTTTACTTAGTTTACACAGTTTTTCTGTGGTTTTTAGGATATCTTGTAAATGGCGTGTGTATGACAACAAAATTCAGAACTTCTACAGTAAATTGCTTGATTGGTGGATTAAAAGAAATTATGGGACTTGATTATTATTCATAAGAAATAAAAAAGCTCTACCATTTAAAACAAAGGAATAGAATGGAACTAGGCCAAGACAGATGCTTTACTTCACTATCTCTTGAAATGGAAATTATGGAAGGAAAAATTTTGAGTTATAAAGATGCGCGTGATATCTTTAAAAAAAATGGTTCTGTCATTTTACTGTAAGCTCCCAACTGGACAGGGTAACAAGGTTTAAGTGTTTCTCGACTGATATAAATCTAGAAACTCGCCAAAAAACAAAACAATAAACTTCTGTCTGGTTTGGATGTGAAAAAGAAAGATGTATACATTGTCCGACATTATTTAAGACATTAATATCTGTCAAGAGGTGCCTTTTTTTCAAGTTCGTAGATTTAAAGACATAAGCCTGTCACCCTGTCCAGTTGAGGGTTTATAGGAATGAATATAATACTTTTTATTATGTTTTTGATTCACATTTTTCCCTCCCACATTTCCCCTAATTCATTTCAAGGGACACTGAAGCATAGCGTTTGTGTTGGCCTCTGTCATCAACTCTGTTTTTTTTATCTTCTCCTTTTTCCCCACTGTTACCATAGGATGTTTTCGACATGTGATTTTTGCATTGACATCGACTCATCTTCATATTCTACAGCCACGAATTCGCCAAGAATCATTAATTTTCTTCCTGCTCCGGTAAGGTGTAGGCCACCAGGGGAAATAATCCACGAATAAAGCCTTCACTGAGGTAATAAGTACTATTTGAAGAAAGGATGAAACGGAATTTACGATGTAATGCTTGACTATGTGTCAATGATTCCTGAAAGAAACAGGAAAATTATCACAAAAGTTTGAAAATTTCTGGTTGAAAAATAAAAATAAAATGAAATTCAAAAAGAAATAAAAATTCAAAGCAACAACTGCCACAATCATAACTAACACCAGGAAGAGCGAGGTGCAAATGCAGTGATTCATCTAAAACAAAGATCTCATACCAACCACAGGAAGAGAAGCAACAATGGCACCAATGGGCAGTGACAGCAACAGCAACCACAACAAGAATGTGATTGTAATTCTGGTCACTAATCATTAAACTATTAATGTGATTGGTAATCAACCAGCATGGACTGGACTAAAAGGACATAAAGAATACAATTTCAGGGGAAAGTTGCATACTACTGTATGTTCATAAATTAGTTTGCTCTGAAAGACCAAGATGTATACTCTATTCAGTGACCAGAACAGAACAAAATGTCATCAGAAGATAGACACATGTAAAGCAAAAATGGCACAGCAAAGCAGGATGAATTGTAAAAGTTGCTGCGAAATATTCCAATTTCCATTTCTTTTAATCATTTTGGTTATTTTGTCCAATTTGCAGTGAATAAAAGAATGGAGTAAGAAAAACATAAATGAGCAATTCAATAAATACATCAGGTCAATGGACACACAGCAATACATCTGTAAACTGATTGTTAATAGAGAGAAAGTCAGGTGGATGGGTGGAAGGCAGTGAATAAAAGAATGAAGTAAGAAAAACATAAATGAGCAATTCAATAAATACATCAGGTCAATGAACACACAGCAATACATCTGTAAACTGATTGTTAATAGAGAGAAAGTCAGGTGGATGGGTGGAAGGCAGTGAATAAAAGAATGAAGTAAGAAAAACATAAATGAGCAATTCAATAAATACATCAGGTCAATGGACACACAGCAATACATCTGTAAACTGATTGTTAATAGAGAGAAAGTCAGGTGGATGGGTGGAAGGCAGTGAATAAAAGAATGAAGTAAGAAAAACATAAATGAGCAATTCAATAAATACATCAGGTCAATGAACACACAGCAATACATCTGTAAACTGATTGTTAATAGAGAGAAAGTCAGGTGGATGGGTGGAAGGCAGTGAATAAAAGAATGGAGTAAGAAAAACATAAATGAGCAAATCAATAAATACATCAGGTCAATGAACACACAGCAATACATCTGTAAACATTGATTGTTAATAGAGAGAAAGTCAGGTGGATGGGTGGAAGGCAGTCAAAAGAATGTGAATAAGTCAGTGGATATAGTGCTGAATGAATCGACTAATGTTTAATTAATGAAGCAAAAAAATACATATGGAATGTCATCATTTCGTAATGAATTTTGCTCATCCTTAAAGTTTAAATGTCAAGAATTAAATGTGATAATACATTGATAAATGTCCACAGTCAAGTTATTTAAATTCGATGGCAAGTCTGACTGGTCTGAAGGCATGCCTTATTCATTCAATAAAAGTAATAAAAAAAAAGAACTTCAGTGAAAAATGCACAATATTACATTTTATGCACTCCCAGTCAAAGACACATTAAAGAGACAAAATGACGTGGTGGACACAGAAATTACAATTTGTTGTACTAAAAAGTTAATCAACACTTGTACACGTGGCTGTTGTTATAAGCACGTACGGACCCCATGCGTTTTGCGCTAAAGGCACATACGTGTGCGTTCCTACGCCTAACCCTGTCCTTATCCTCAAAGAGAAATCTTATCGAATTCCTAACGCTGCCCCCCCCCCCTTTCAACCAAAAAATAGGAGGAAAACAAACTAGAACAAAATCTAAAATAATAATTAATTAATTGCGGTTGTTAGACGTATATCTGAAGGAGCTCTCTAGCTTTGGAGTCACAAAGACTTTAAAATACGTACCCAGAGCGCAAAAGGAAAAAAATGGGGGAACGTAAGTAACGGAAACAACATACATTGTAGAATGATTGAATAGAAATGATTGTAGGTCGAGGCAAACAAGAACAGTACAAAGTTCTGTGACTTTACCTTCTCCTCATATCCTTGTAAGACAGAAATTCCATTGCCTTTTGTTACTTTACCATGCGGGAGCGTATCTAATAAAAGCAATGTAGAATAAAACTGTATCCTCGTCTTCATTACATTCAGACATGGACATTGTGAAATTTGTATTCTATGAATCGACATTTTAGATGCTATAAAGGCTTGTGTTCAGAGATTCCTATTTGGATCTCGTTTAAGATCTTCCACTGAGCCCAAAGACAAAATATGAAATATTAATCTTTGTGGAATAAAAGAAAAACGGTTTTAAATCTCATTATATTGATGATCTTTAGAAAAAAAAATGTCCTGGTCCAGGGGAAGTAACAATGTTATTGTTGGACTAAAAATTAATTGTATCCTCTCATGTCTCCTTTTTTTTTTTGTACATTTAACTTTTTTATTGACTGTGAGAACTTTGTTAGTGTAAATTATTTTTATTTTTTCCACTTGCTTCTATCTAAATATTTCTATTTTGATTTAAAACACATGCACTTTTTTTAAAATGTAATAGTAAATGGGACATAACTCGTATCCCTTAAATACAAACCCGTTATTTGCATGATTACTTTTCCCTGATACATTGGAAATGAATTATGAACTATCTAAATCAGTAGTTCTCAACTTTTTACAGGCAATCACTCCCTTAAAGCTCCAACTTTTCTTTCACCCCTTCTCGTTCTTACTCAAACCAAATAGATATCCTTCACAAGGGGACAGACAAAATACATGGAAAATATTTTTTTAAAAATTATGCTAAATTTTTCAGTCTTATTGAAAATGACAATAGGCATGTTGACTATTCATTTTAAAACAGAAAGCATTCTTTGTCAAATACACTAAAAGAAAGAGGCCTCTTGTGTTCATGAAGCATGTCAATGCGTGCTGTTGAACAATTCCCTGGCTGCGCTATGTTTGTCTCCAAATTGAACTCCATTATTATATGTTTTCATCCCCCTATGGCCCCCTTTCATCGTTTCCGCCATCTTGTCAGCCATTTCTGCGTTTTATCAAAATCAGCCCATTCCCCGCTACCCCCGGTTCGCTATCGCTCATACTAGGAACTACTGCTGTAAAGATTTATTTATATTAAAAAAAGGTGTACGGCTTCTCAGTGTCCTCTGTTCCTATAAATAAAAGTTCCATTTTCATTCACATGTCAATCCTTCCCTTTGAAGTTGTTTATTTGTACATCATTGTTCTTTGCATATGGCTTTTTTTTCTGTGTCGATTAAAACGTTCACGTGTTTCTAATTCAATTATATGAAAAGCACAGAGGCGATGACGGAGCAATACCAGACTAACCATAAAAGATGGTCACTCCAAAAGATTCCAAAATTTTATAGTAGCCCTAAACAGATGATAATTATTATTCACGTGCAATTACAAAGCATCTTGGACCAAAGATCTCCTTACTGAAGTATTTTACAAAGCAGATGGGTTCAGAGATCATGAAAGACAACAGGTTTTCTTTTCATTAGTGGAATGTTATTGTGTTTTGCAGTTTGGTAGAGATTGCTAGGAAGAAAAAAGTTACAAGGCACCCAGCCATCGGCAAAGTTCATATTTCCATTCATTCTGTACACAGTTCGTTTCGGTTTTTCTTTTTCTCGCATTGTCTATTGTTTTACCAACTAAAATTAATCTTTTTTTTTTTTCTAATTCTGTTCATTTATCCATTTCTTACCAGCATGATCTTATCTTTCATTCCACCTATATCAGTAAGTTGACTTGAACGTAAAGGAAATTTTAAATAGGGCGAACATGCACTAAAGATATTATGGACAACAATCAATTGGCACAGTTTTATTAACTTGATAAGTTTACTGAATTGTTGTAAACAAAAGTTTAAAAATATAATTACGCGATGAGCAAAATCAGTAAATAAAAATAACTGTTCCATTAAACTATTAAAAACAGTCAGCAAAAGATGAGTAAATGAAACTCAGAAGACAATGAATAGATGAACTCTTTCGGCAGTTTTGCTGAACATCCGAAAAGCCGTTGAAAACCTCACCACACCTTTTAGAGTACATAATCCTTCTGCTGTCGTTTCTTTTCGCTTGTTGTTGAGACCGGCATCTTGGGCAAAATTACTGAATGTGAGCCGAAAGTGAAACGAAACCAAGGTCACTATGACTGGGCCCTTGTTCATCAATATCATTGTTAAAGAAATGTGGAAGGGGTAACAGTGATGGATAAATCATGAAATATAGATATTAGATAATCAAATGATTATTAGCATTAAAATTAGGTTTTGCCTTTATTTAATTGACAATATTTTATTTTGAATCAATCAATCTGAAAACAGTTGACCAAAAAAATAAACTGTTTGTTGAGGAAATAAAATCTTTTAAAAATCCTAATGTAAACGGAACTGACAAGCCCTTGGAATTCACACAGACAGTATTTCGAAATGCCTCACACTTTAGTTCAGAGTTGTAGATCAAAGTTCATGGCGGTGGCATAACATTGGAATAAAACTATTTATAATCGTTTTTACTAAGTGATAATTAAAAACATCGGACGTTTAGCACAGAGCTTTTTAGGGTTTATATCAAATTATTAGATTGAGTCGATTCTTTTGATTCTGCCACATCATCTTCAAGTGCTAGTAGGAAAACGATACATGACAATGTGCATCTTCAGCTTAATGCTCACACGCTCGTGTGTTTGAACGTCCTAAAACAACATTGCAACTACATGTACATGTCGTTTTTTGTATTAGTTAATAAATCATGTCGCCATCGTTAGAAGCGTTCGACCCAAATTGTATTATGACAAACTCTATTGACGGTCAAATAAAATTGGTATTTAGTTTTCATTAAAATAGACTATCGGTGCAGAATTCTTAAATCTGAGTTTCAAATGCCAGTAAGATGTGATTAGATTCACAGCGTGCAACCCTCTGCAACTTTACAGTTTGAATCTCCGAAGCACATGAACGGCCATGTTTGCCGCCCCCTTTCCAGATCAAAATGGAGCTCGCCGTAAAACTGTCTAAATGAAGGACACAGTGGTCCTATAATCGATCTGTCTGTAAAGTATTCTTCAGGTAAACTTTTGTTTTATTTTGGTTTTTGTCCCTCATATCTTCGCAAAACTTGCACCGAAAGGATCTCTATACATTCACGGTTATGCCTAGCGACATGCCTTAGCGCATTTTTCTCTCTTATCAGTTCGCAGAAAGCTGATGGGCGTGTTGAATGCTGAATTACTCCTTCGTAGTTGACTGTTTTTATGAAAACAATTTGCAAGTCTATATATTATTTGTGCCTACGTGCGTGAAATATCCGGCTCGGGGGAAAAAATTACACTGCGTAGTATTTTTCTCGCTCGACACGAAAAAGAAAGTTGTAAAGTAGCGTCAGCTGGGGAACAAAATCGGCCCAAATGACACAATTTTCGACTTTCACATTTTGCATGACTCTGTAGTTTATGATCTGATACATACACCCATAAAATGTTTCTGTGAAAAAACGACTCTAAATGCATTAAATGCAAGAAATAAAACCGGCCAAGTCGCCCTACACCGTTAAAGACGGCGAACAAAACTGGCCATCGTACATCGCTGTATGCCAAGAGATTGTAATCTTAGTGGTATTTTATTCCTTTTTGTGTGGTTATACATCTAATTGACCACACTCCAACATCTTGAGTTGGTGGAGATTGTTAGATATTGTCCAAATAATATTATTCGCGTAATCCACGGCATATTAAATAAGTATCGTTCGGACGCCACATCTGTTTAATAAGCATTGAAACTTGCGCTGAAAACTGCCATTTTGTTAGTTGTATTTTCACTTAAAAGTAATCCCGTGGGCCTAAGAAAACGCCGGATTAAATAGCTAAAGGTTGGCATTTCCTATGTCGTCCATTTTACGTAAACGCCGTGGCTCAAGCTTACCGGGGATGGGAGAAGAAAATCTTCTCTATAATACTCCCCACACTTACTCTTAAATTCTTCATCACGAGCTCAAAAATGTTTCGTTCAAGAATCTGAATATTGCGAATAAATATTTTAGGCAACTGTTTATAGTGACTGATGAAATACTATCATAATAATAATTTTATACAAACGGACATTTTCGAGGTTAGAGAGTCTTATCATCGGGGGTCACCTGATTAAAAAAAATGAAGAATTCCTGTTCCTTTTTTTCCTTTTTTTCTACTCTTTATAAAAAAAATAGTATGCTTGGGCTGGACATTTCAATTTTACAACAGACGCTATTGCACCCCCCCCCCCTCCTCAACCCAAACATCCACACATTAGAAGTAGATCATCTTTATTCTTTTTCCCCTGGATTGTTTCAATTAGCTCTTTATTCACGACTCTGTACTAAGGCAATGCAAGTGTCAGGTCATGGCTGGTTTTACCTGCCACGATCTCACCTCCAGATCCAGTTACCTGGCGGTATAAACGGCTATACACCTATGGTTGGACTTGCTCGCCGATATTTGAGAAGTATTGATTTTATTTGTGTCTCTATACTTCTTAATCCCATTTGGGAAATTTGCCTAAGTGTCATTGCAGCCCAGTCAGAACTGGAGCAGACACGTCGTTCGTCACTGTGCAGCGCCGGTTGCATTTTTTTTTTCTTTGGGTGGAAGGGGGGGGGGGATGGGCGGAGGAAGGGGCGAGTCGTAGGGATTAGGACTAAGTCCAAAAATATTGTCTTTTATAAAGGCAAAAGGCAAGTGTTACCCCAAGGTCACGACACACATTATCCTAAGGCAATTTATATGTCAAACAGCAAATTTAATTCCACGAATGTTGCCCGTATCAAGTTTTTAGTAAGTTTTTTCTTGCTCCTGTAAAATTGTTCGCAGTGCAGTTAGCCCGGACAAGTAGGCATAAGCGATAAAGTGGTGGGGGGGGGGGGGCTGGCACATTACCTTCAGCTACATAACACAGCAAAGACAGAATGGAGACATCCCCAACACATTGCCTTATAAGGACATAACTTCGCTTGCCCAGGTGAATCATTTGGGCTTTCTGGGGAAATATCTAACATTAAAGTGGCGGCGGTAAAAACGTGGGCTCTATATAGATGAAGTGTCTCCTTCTAGTTTTTGTTTGTTTTGTTCTTTTGTCTTGTTTTTTCAATCCAGCACATTCAACGCCAACATGGTACTTATCATTTTGTTCACGTGTGGTTACTGCTGACGTTATAGTCGTCGTTTTCAGGTCATTCGACATACATTAATGTTAAATTCGGGTGATCTCATTTCAGGGCTGTTGCCATTATGAACATTGGAGGACAGACTGGCGTACGGACAGTCAAGGAAAACGATATATAGACAGATAAACGGACAAGTAGATAGATACGGGGAAGGAGGTGTGAATTGATGGTTGATGGATGAATGGATGGATGGATGGGTACGTGGATCGATGGATGATGTGGATTGAGTGGTAGATGGATCACAAAAAATTATGTAGAAAAATGAAAACATTGGTTTATCTTATTTAATTTATTTCCCTTGACTATAAAAAAACAGTTCATCTACAATTTGCAAACTTCCGTGATTACGAAATGAAAATGGAGGGCGCATGGTATTGTATTAGTATTATGTGTGTTGTTCCGACGTATGTGTAATTCTGATTTTGAGTTTCACAAACTGGGACTGAAATAGAATGGCTTTCATGATCTCAAATGAACATTTGATTTGTTCAAAAAGATCGTGACAAGCTGGGGGTATTCATTCGTTAACCGTGCCTTTTTTTCAGCTAAAAGTGCTCTTCGGTGGTAATTTATTAACTCAACAGTACCTACATGTGCACTGGGAACCTTTCTACCGGTGACGCATTTTCTTTCATCACACTAGAACGAATCTGACAGATTTTGAAATACTTGTGTGTCAGGATATGTTCTTTAACCTGCTCAGACTATTTTCTTGCCTTTGAGAAGGAGAAAGGAAATGATTTCACAGCCAGTGGACGAGTGAAAGAATAGTAGACTACTCAGGTATAAACTATTTGGCTGTTGTGTGCATTGGAATGTACTTGAAATTCTTCCCATTGCAATAGTAACACAAAGCATTTTCCAAAGTTTTGTAGGGTGAGCAATAGACAGAATATCAACATCATTGTATACAATCCTGATGTTTTTCTTGTGGACTTCAGGTAAAGAATTTTGAGGCATGAAGCCACATCCTCGCGTCAGCTTCTTTCTGCCCACTCAGAGAAATGGTAGGACTCACAAATTGGTTTGAAATGGCCCAGTCATTAATTGTTGCTCAAAAGGCGTAGCTAAAACCCATGTAAATTCTTGAGCTAGAAATCTGAAAAGGTCGTATCTCTTGTCACGGTGTTTCAAACCATCTGCATCTTGGAAGTGGACATGCCTCTTCTTTGCATACCAGCCCCACGTTTCTCACGGTATAAGGTTAAATCAAGGTCTGCCATTAATGATGTCCACCCGAACAACCAAAAACCTCTCATCCTTTTTCTTCTTCAGGATAGGATTTAATGAGATATTTTTGATCATCAAAAAACACTGAGCTGACTTTTGGAGGGAATATCTGAACAACGGTTCAGCCATCGGCATTCAGGCACTGAACATTTACTGTTGTTTCGCTTTGTAGCAACCTCCTGATGTGACCTTGAACTGAGCGGTGAACACCAATCTAAAACCGAGACTTCCCTTGTTTTCTTGTGAACTATATTATGTCGTCACTTCCGTATGTTCGTGTATATAAGCCCCAAGCCTTTACTGTGTTGTTTTGCCAACTGTAACCATGTATGACCAAAAAAAACGCTCATATCGTTGGTTCTGTAGACTTATGAAACGATTTTCTCGTCTGTGTTAATCAAGCTGTAGTTTGTGGAATCCCTAAAGCTTATTGGAATATTTTTTTTTCTAATAGACATCACAGAGGACTGGAATTGCTGTCCACACTCTAGCATGCAGCCTTCAGCTACTAAGGAAGGTACATTTGATTTTCGTAGGTGGAAAACTCAACCCGCGTCCCTACCGTGGCATCCGGTGTACCGCTGAGAAAAAGGAAAGTCTGCAGTTTGCTTTCGCATTTCGAAGCTTTGCTTTAGCTTAAGCATTGCTTTTCCTCGCGCTTGTTCCCCAAGAGCTGATTGCCATCCCATTTTAGTGGTTCATTGATGTCTGTTGTCTGTGATTTTATTCCCTCAAAAATGTTGTGCCATGCTGTAGTATAGATGTTAGTGAGGTACTATTTTTTGCTATTTCTGAAAATGAATTTCTGAATTCCTCAAACACATCTTGGAGTGCCGACTGAAAATGCTGCATGGCTTCCTGGTGATCTTGGCGCTGCCATGAAATATAACTGGATGATTTGTGCTTATTTAATTTTGAGGCCATGATGAAAACAGATATGAATGGCACAATATCAATCAGTCTAGTTGAGTTGGAAGGAAATCTTCAACAAATATTTTCTTGAGTGGTATCGAAATATCCGTGTCGTGACATGACCAAGCATTAGATTTTGCCCCCATGAAAGTGTACAAAACTTAAATTACACCGGATATTTATCAACGCCAGAAGTACGTCATCAAGCAAGATCTATACCCGTTCGCCACTGAATTTCGAGCTGAGTGACATGTTTGTCAACGATTTTATATGAATTATTTTCCAGCTTGTGCTCAAAAACCTTTGTATAATTCCAAAAATAGTAAGATTAAGTTTATGCTAGCGAAGTACTATGATATAACCACTTATACATGCTGTCATTTTTGATAGAAAGATTATCGACAATCAGTTTCACTAGATGCAAAACGAAGGCTAATAGTACTAAGCTCCACAGTCTACATACTGAAGTCAAGACCTGACAAATGCTGTCGTGGTCAGGGTGTATGTTTATTTTCTTATGTCCTTATTTCAAGGCGGTTCCATTTCTTTATCTCTCCAAGAGTCTAGAAAAAAATGGAAGTGGGACATTTTCAATTTTTGTCATAGGATGTAACTGTTCAAATGGATGGGGTGGGTGGAGAGAGTATACTATTACATTTACAGAAAATTAAACAATGAATTGATGAAGATGTCATTAGCTAAAGACCCACTCCTCCTGAGAATGTAACTTAGCATTTTTACAAGGCCGTTACATAATTATGCAGAGATCCAGCTTTGAATGCACTAGAACAATAATTCAAACAAACTAAAATGTGGCCAAAAAGACAAACATGTTGGTGACAAAGCCGAGCATTAAAAATAAACAATAAAAAGCTGTCTAATAAATGTCCTAACGAAATGAAAACGCAATAACTTTTTTGGAATTCATTTGTTTTTTAACGCGGAGCTTTGTGATGTACTTTTTTTTTTTCTTGTACCCAACTTTTTTGCCATCCCAAATATTTTAAAATTTAAAAAAAAAAGCGTTTTCTTTAAGATTGCTCACACAGTATAGCTTTTGAAATATGATGGACGTGTACTTTTATTTCGCTCCAAAGATCTCGACATGTGCAGTGTTGTGCAGTGTAGAAGTTTGGCGGTGTACCTGTTTTACACATGCCCAGAAAAATATTTCTTCAACTCCCTGCCTCGTTATTTGAGATCTCTCAGAGTGGTTCTATGTCACATTTTGTATATTTTGAAGTCCTCTATTCACACCCAAGGTTTGGTGCCTTTACCACGATGTGCACAATTCTTATAAGAAAAAAACCCTGAATGACTCTACTATTGGCTGCATTGTTGACATCTTTGATATGTGCTCAGTGCGGCTGAAGAAATTCGCGCAAGTTGGTTCGTTTCTGTATCCTGTGCCTCGGATACCAGGCACCCACAAAATGTGTAAGGATGACACGTTCTTACTGTCAGTCTACCATCGTTATGTAATATTCAAGAGGCTAATTGTGTTAGTGTAATTGTACAACTTTTTTTGTCGCCCGACTGCAAGAACATTATCTTTGTTATTTAGACAAAGAAGCTAAAATTATAAAGCGTATGCTAACAAAGTTATATGACTTGGTGCTGCATTTGCCATGTCTCTTATTCTTGATTAAAAGATTGTCGAAAATCGAGTCAGTTTTATGTTAGATTTTTATTTGAGGAGATTTGTTGCCCTGGGCATTTACTCCTCACTTTGCTTATTTTTTTTCTTTTCTTGTTGGTTTTTGTTCTTGTTTCTCTGTGTTTTTGTAGCAGAGGTTAGTTTTTAGCACTTTGCCCCGGCACCGGCCTTGTTCGGCGTGCCTCTTTCGACTTCCAAGTGCCAAGATATCTGTATTCCCCGATGACATATTTCACACCCTTTTTCCGGCAACTGGGTGTATCGCATCCATTTACCCCCTTAATAATGTTGTCTGCTTTCTTTTACCCAAATATGATTATTTTCCTTTCCTGTTTACAATCTGGCATTTCCTCACCGTAACATTAGCTGGCCAGGCAAGTTTCACTTTATCATCTGGAGTGATCTCCCCTGTATTTCAAGCTTCAAAGCTGTATTTTGCTGGCATCTTGCTGAAAGGAATACATTATGGTATTGCAGCAGACATTGTGTTGACTTTAACCAATGACTTTAAGGAAAGTGGTCGCAACATCACAACTGACAACTTCTTCAATGATTTAAATCTCGCGGAAGCCTTGGTATGGAACAGGCTGACAATTGTTGGCACTGTGTAGAGGAACAAGAACTTCCTTCCTACAGACTTCCAGACAAAGAAAGCTCTTCCCCTGGATGAGTCCGAATTTCTCTTCAGAAAGGATACGACACTTGTTTCCCATGAAAGCAAAAAACAAAAGAATGCATTTCTCCTCAGCACAATGCACAATCAGCCAGAGGTTTCCGGTGAACAAAAAAAAGCCAGAGATTGTCCTGACATACAACAAGGGAGAGGTGGATGCTGTGGATCGGATGGCAAAGGCATGTTTTTGTAAAGAGAAAGACTAAGAGATGGCCTTTAGTTATTTTTTAAAATGTTATTAATCCAGCATCAATTGCAGCAAGAGTAGTGTACAGGATAAAGTATCCAACACATTCAGTATCACGTGAAGGCAACAGACAAACACTCAACATTGAAGTCAGAAAATCACTGGCACTCGCACAAATTAAGAGACGCCCAACAGCAGCGACTCTTCAAGACACAGTCAAGCAGAACATTGCCATTGTTTTGAAATCCCTGCTATCACCCCCCGCCTTGGCATATTCAGCAGCCCCTGCTAAGAGAGCAAAGATAGGTGTCTCTGGTCAAAGTGCGAAAATCCCGAAGCAAAAGAGGTGTTCATTCTGCCCATCGAAACGTGATAGGGAAACAAAATCTCAGCGTGGGAAATGCAGTTGCTTCATTTGCAAAGAACATACTATGCTGTGCTGCACAAGCTGTTCAAACTAGTGCCAGTTGCTACTGCTGTTCATTTGTTCAGAACTCATTGTTTATTCTTCAGTTGAAAGGATGAAGAATGTTCTTTTCTTGACAAATAAAAATTTTGGCACTCTTAACCTTATACTGTAGTAATATAAATAATAACTATTTTGTTATTCAGTATAACTTAGGCATACTTAAATTAGACACAGGCACTTAATATCAGGCACTCACACTTATTAATCACAGCCAAAGACACAAAATCAATTCAAACACATCCAATGCGTCGTTAGTCATGTTCAACTAATTAATCAGTTTCAAGCATGAAAAGCTGACGGCTTGTAATACACCCAGTTGCTGGGACAAGCATAAACGTTTATTTCCTACAAAAAAAAAAAGTGTACGGGCATGTTACACCCAGTTGCCAGAAAAAGGGTGAAAAAAAAATTCAAACATCATAAATTGCCAATCATTTAACATAAATATAAACTTCCAAAGCTGGAATATGTTTACCTCATTTATCCTGAGGAAAAGCTGGAGTATTAGCGATATCTTTCGAGAAAACCTCACGTTATCATAAAAAATATAGCCCCCCCCCCCCCTCCGGTGTAATACACCCAGTTGCCGGAGAATGGGTTAACGTGAGCAACGGGTACATGAGCCCTCCAAGTTTTTTCGTCCTTATTCGAGAAGACTAGGTGCTAGATCCACAACTACAATGTTTTTCTTGCGTTATTTACAGATAAGTAGGAGAGAGTTCAGGGTTTAAAATAACACAATCATCCACGAGTCGAACAAAGATCCACACTAGACTTGTATTTCAAAGACGTAACACAAAAACAAGTAGATTTAGATCTAGTTAACACTTACGGCATTTAGGTGTCTGTAAAAAATGAGTATCTTGAACCAATCTAAACAGCCACCTTACTATGATGGAGCTAAAGTGTGAACGTGTACTGCCTCAATTCTTGACAATAAATTACTTGAACAGATCCATATTGGACAAAAGTCATCGTTATCATTATTTAATTCCGATTTTTTTAGCCGTAAAAAGGAGACCAATAGAATAAAAAGAATGTCATCGAAAATTTCACTATTTGCATGCTTCGCCCCCTCTTCGTTCTTTGCCTTTCTTAAAACTTTCTTCACACATTGCTGGCCGAAAATCAACTTTAAACATCACATCCATATATGCGCAGTAAGCATCAGTTGTGTGAAAATAAGTTTTACTGGTAACTGCATCGAATCTAAGTTCCGTTATTAACGTGTTCTAGATCTCTGGATCTCGAGTTGGGCTCAAGCTGCCTGTGTGTTGTGTAGCGTACGAAAAATTTGATTGTCGAACTAAATATAAAATGTGTTCAGGTGGTTTCACGAAGTTAATGTGGCAACATCTCTTGAAATTTGTAACAGATATGTCAAGTCGTCTTATCTTGGAGGAATTATGAGCACATCTGGCTTTAGGGAATCTATCAGAGAAAGAGAGAAGGAGGGAAGGGGAGATGTGGGGTGGATGTTTGGGAGAAATGGGGAGGGGAGGGAGATGGGGAGAAAAATAGGGTAAAGGGGGGGGGAGAGGAGATGGGGAGAAAATAGGGTAAAGGGAGGGGGGAGAGGAGATGGGGAGGAAGGTAAAGGGAGGGGGAGAGAGGAGATGGGGAGGAAGGTAAAGGGAGGGGGAGAGAGGAGATGGGGAGGAATGTAAAGGGAGGGGGAGAGCGGAGATGGTTACAAAGATAAGGTAAAGGGAGGGGGAGAGAGGAGATGGGGAGGAAGGTAAAGGGAGGGGGAGAGAGGAGATGGGGAGGAAAATAAGGTAAATGGAGGGGGAGAGAGGAGATGGGGAGGAAGGTAAAGGGAGGGGGAGAGAGGATATGGGGAGGAAATTAAGGTAAAGGGAGGGGGAGAGAGGAGATGGGGAGGAAGGTAAAGGGAGGGGGAGAGAGGAGATGGGGAGGAAAATAAGGTAAATGGAGGGGGAGAGAGGAGATGGTTACAAAAATAAGGTAAAGGGAGGGGGAGAGAGGAGATGGTTACAAAAATAAGGTAAAGGGAGGGGGGAGAGGAGATGGGGAGGAAAATAAGATAAATGGAGGGGGAGAGAGGAGATGGTTACAAAAATAAGGTAAATGGAGGGGGAGAGAGGAGATGGTTACAAAAATAAGGTAAAGGGAGGGGGAGAGAGGAGATGGTTACAAAAATAAGATAAATGGAGGGGGATAGAGGAGATGGTTACAAAAATAAGGTAAAGGGAGGGGGAGAGAGGAGATGGTTACAAAAATAAGGTAAAGGGAGGGGGAGAGAGGAGATGGTTACAAAAATAAGGTAAAGGGAGGGGGAGAGAGGAGATGGTTACAAAAATAAGGTAAAGGGGGGGGGGGAGAGAGGAGATGGTTACAAAAATAAGGTAAAGGGAGGGGGAGAGAGGAGATGGTTACAAAAATAAGGTAAATGGAGGGGGAGAGAGGAGATGGTTACAAAAATAAGGTAAATGGAGGGGGAGAGAGGAGATGGTTACAAAAATAAGGTAAAGGGAGGGGGAGAGAAGAGATGGGGATGAAAAGGGGGATATTGTTGGACGGTGGAGGGGGGATTGGGAAGGAGGGCGGAGTTAGGCGTGTCCCCTGGCAGGGCATCATCTAGACCTGCCCAGATTATGTAAAAAAAAAAATGGCGCTTTGCCGAGTGTATAAATGGCCAAATAAGTAAGAGGAAAGAAAAAAAAGAAGCATGTTTACTGTTATAAGATTTTCATTCTGTCGTGATATACTGATGAATTGATATAAAATAGAGTAAACGTCTGATGCATTTTAATCAGGAGAATTACTGACTGTGCAGGAAAGACAGCCTACCTACACGACCAGACCAATTCTGACTGGGTTCCAACAAAAAAAACCTTGGCTATGGGAAGGAATCCGAAAAGGCAGAAACTTATTTTTGATGTCTTGCTAAGCGTAAAGGAGTGAGAAATGGACTTAACCGCTGCTTTGATACTTTCTGGACCTGAGTGCATGTAATAGTAAAATTCAAGAGGATTTGGAAGAACCAGAGCCAGAACCAAAAGGATCTTTCACTGAAGGGACTAACAATAAGGCATTACAGTGTGTTTTGATTTCAGAACAGTTGGCTTTTTTTTTTTAAATGCTATCCTGCCTATGACACTGATGCTAACTTTTCTATTTACTTGATTTCAACATTTTCAATGATATAATATGTAAAAGAAGTAAACAACATCCACGGGAAAATATTTTTAAAAATTATTTTCCACGAAATACTATGTGATAAACTATATGGTGTGAAAGTAAAATCAGGATGCTACAATGAAAGAAAAAAATGATGGGGAGGGGAGCATGGCTGGAAATGATATATTCATGAAATAAATTATTTAAGTTACAAAAGATATTGATTCACTGTGATAATAGTACACGTGCATTAAAAGCAGATCTTGATCTTATGATAATTAATCCATTGCTACTACGGATTTCCTATACATGTCACACCCATTCGACATTGTGAGAAAAAAAAAAACCCATTCTACTACATACAGTAGTTAAATAAAAGTAATGGTAAGTCTGGATCTGACATACATAATCAAGTGATCAGAGTGAACCAAAAATTTGATCTGTTTGGGTACAAAATAAATTCTATTGTGTTGCGTTATAATAGGATACATACATTATTATAATACGTATTATTAAACCATGCAGATGAAATGAATATTATATGCTGATGACAAACATTCACAGAGATTAAAGGAGATTACAGGATTACAAGAATGATAAACATATTTACAAACATTTTTTAAAATACTTTGTAATACCCTAGGAGTAGGACATGGAATATCACTTTTCCAATTATTACATGATATAATGTGAAGTTCCATAACAATGACATTTAAAAGTCAAACAGTGGTGCTGCCTCCAGATTTCTGTTTAAAAATGACATTTTGTGAAAAACGCGACTGAAAATGTGTGTCTGGATTTTGCGTTGGGCTTGCAATCAATTTCAAATCTTTGAAAATAAAATTTAGCAATATCTTTGAACGGAAATTACGTGCCTTCAGAGTAAAGAGATGTTGCACTCCCAACAAATACATGTACTTGTAACTCAAATTTGATCAGGTGACATTACACGTATGTTCTGTCTTTTCTGACATCGAACAAGCTCTTAATTTGACTCTCAATAATTATGTCAACCACATGCTAAATAGGTAAACAGCCACATATCGTACACGTTTGATATGTTACTATCACTAGATCAGGTTTATTAATTTTATGTCATACACGTTCTCTTTTCACGGAAAGGGACACAGACTGAGTTGATTTCTATTGGTATTCATCACCAGGAGAATGTTGCCCCTGACATGACCTGTGAGGTATATGATCTAAAGAAGTCGGTGACTGCCAAGGCCTCCGAGGCAAAAATGTTCATTGACAATGAAGAAACATATTGCACAGGGTTGCCATCTTGAGAGAGTTGGTAACCCTGCTCTCACCATATTTGTGACGGAGGGCTTAGAAATGTGTTAACCCCGTTTCAAGAAATTTTATTAGTACTTGTTAAATTACGTTTGGATTGTTCCAATAAACTCGTTGGAGACCTTTTTTCGGCATTAATAAAAGCACAGTCTCTGCCACTTTTGACAAGCTTTTAACCTGATATGTGGAAAATTGTCTTTTAGTCTTTACTGGCCAGATAAGGAATGTCTTTAGAAAAAACAACAACAGTGTCCTTAGAATTTCAGTCTACATTTGGGAAAAGGGCGGCAGACACCACTGAGTGCTTTGAAATTTTCATTCAAAGACCATTAAATATAAAAGCACGGACGTATTCTCATTACAAAAGTCATAATACCATTTAGTATCTCATGGGAATTACACCCCAAAGAAGTGCTTGCTATGTGTCAGAGGGCATGGGGGGGGGGGGGCACATCTGATAAAGATACTGTTGAAAATTCTAATTTCTTGCAGAAACTGGATATGGGTGACATTGTTTCAGAGCTGCCAACCCATACGATTTTTCTTATTTTTATACGAATTTCGGCTGAAAATACGGGAGTAGGATTTTGAAGCGACAATACGAATTCGAAAATACGGATTCTTGGATACTATATTTTTCCGATATGCGCCGTCATTCACGAACTAAGTAGCCCTCACAACTTCAAGATTAGACAATTTAGACGTCGCACGTCGATAAAGAGTGGCTTAAGAAGATAAAATGTCACGAGCTCCTGCGTGCCAAAAATCCAAGGACCATGTCATTGTGATCTTTCCTGACCCTAGCATATCTAGCATCAGGCCTACAAGAAGTTAGCAGTGTGTGAAAACACCATGCGTTCGAATGCATAGAGACACGATATGCGATACCCGTAAGATCGAAACGTATGTCACACGAGTTTTTCCTGCTACGAAGCAATGCCATAATAATCGAGTCACTCAATGGTATTGCAGCCTACTAAGAAGTATGAAGGCACCTCGATTAAAAAACACCCGCAACAACAACGACAGAAAAACTTGACTACCGAGACCGTCATTTACATGAGTGGACCACTCTTGTACGACAGTCGAGTCACAACTTGACTTCGTGATTAGGCAAAGCAGTTTTCTTTTTTTTTTTTGTTTGTTCGCGGTGCGGTATCAAATTTCGTGTAGCGAGACTGTTTTTGTTTTTTTTGCATTACAGGACTATGCAGATAATTATGGAAGACAAAGGCGCACAGGCGATGTGATAGGAATAGGATCAAGGTCAGACATACGAACCCGCATGTGCTATGCCCATTATGCATCCATTAACTTTGCGCACGTTAAAGATACCTTGGCAGTTGGAAATCGAAAAGAGCCGGTGTAGGAGGAAAAAAACACTCCCCGGAGAGAAACACTGTCATCACTAAAAGTAGTCTTTTATTCCTCGTAAAGAAAAACTCCCTCTAGGAAAATAAAACTCCCTTCATATAGAAAAAAACAACATGGGCGACATACATTGAGATTATGGCGGCTGGTTTTTTTTTTTATAAATTGAAATCCCTGGTGTCTTTAATGTAAATCTTCAGACCTGTTCAAGTGTTTTGGATGCGATTCATGTCTGTGCACTTAGAATAAGCGTATGGGTTCAAAGATTGAAGGGACCATTAAAAAAAGGACACGATTCGGTAATTTTCAAACATATTGTTCCTTTCCAAATGTGTTCTTTCCTAATGACCAGTACCAACTTACACGTCCGTTTAATTAGCTACTTATTTGGGCAATCCTTATCTGATTAATTAAACAGCAAATTAAACGAATTTTACGCCGTAAGCACGGTTATCTATCAAGGAATCTTCCCCAAGGTGTATTTGTATTTGTGTGTGAGTAAACTGCATATGTTGTGATTGGAAGCGCCAAATTAAAAGTCTCCGAAGTTTAACGCTTTGTTTTTGTTGTTTTTTGTCCATGGAAGGTGACAACAATGTTTTTATATTTCCCTCATTACATTTATTAAAAATTTCCGAACAAAAAACTTGTGGAGCTGGATCGGATGCGGTCAGAGGTTTTCCTTCCAAATGCAAAAAAAAAAAGAGTTTCTAAGTTATTTTTATACTCCCAGTGTATCTCTCGCAATGTGGTAATGTTTGCCTCCATATAGCTCTTCGCAGTGTTTTTTTTCCCGGGGAGTGTTTATTTCCTAGAGGAAGTCATTTTTTCCTGAGCATGGGAGTGTCTCCCAGTGTTATTTTCCTAGAATGAAAATACGCGGAAGTCTTTTTTTCCGGGAGTGTATTTTTCCGTCCACACCGGCCGAAGAGGCCGCTACCCGGGCAAAATCGAATAAAATTCATCCCTACCATTCCCTCTCCCAACATCTCCCACTCCCTCCCCCCCAAAAAAAAACCCCGCCGACCGGCGCTGCACTGTGGCGACGACGTGCCCGCTCCAGTTGCAACTGGGTGCAATGACACAAAGGCAAATTTCCCAATTGGGATTAAAGTAGTATACAAATACAAATACAAATACACATTTTCATTATATGGGAGGAAATCCATTTGAGTTACATACATGTATTAGGGATACTACAAGGACGCGACTTTAGGTCTTTGAAGCGTCTGTGTGAGGGAGGTCGCTGGGTTAGTCGAGTTAGTCATCCGTACGGATGGTTTCATAGTAAATGCAGGGCTCGCGATTAACACTCGGAACATAAATAAAAAAAATGATATGTGCCCGACCAAAGTTCTGTAACTCATGATATTCTTCCCGATACGCGTGTTTAATAGAACCTCACCTAATTAAGTGCTGAAAATCGAAAACGAGAGTGAGAGTGGTTGCTCTCGTGAATAATGCGACCCCAGACTTCACAGGATCTCCGTGGGTCTGTGTAAGCGTCTTCGACAGAGATGAAGAAAACCAAAAGACAGTTTTTACGCTGATTCTTAATATTGAGGAGGCTATTATAATGCGATGCTATGCGGCAATTGGAAAAGTTTCGTTTTGATACTAGTAGTGCAGGTGCCAGTCTACATAGTGCAAGTGTCAGTCGACATAGTGCAGGTGTCAGTCTACATAGTGCAGGTGTCAGTCTACATAGTGCAGGTGTCAGTCTACATAGTGCAAGTGTCAGTCTACATAGTGCAAGTGTCAGTCTACATAGTGCAGGTGCCAGTCTACATAGTGCAAGTGTCAGTCTACATAGTGCAGGTGTCAGTCGACATAGTGCAAGTGTCAGTCTACATAGTGCAGGTGTCAGTCTACATAGTGCAGGTGTCAGTTGACATAGTGCAGGTGTCAGTCTACATAGTGCAGGTGTCAGTCTACATAGTGCAGGTGTCAGTCTACATAGTGCAGGTGTCAGTCTACATAGTGCAGGTGTCAGTCTACATAGTGCAAGTGTCAGTCTACATAGTGTAAGTGTCAGTCTACATAGTGCAGGTGTCAGTCTACATAGTGCAGGTGTCAGTCTACATAGTGCAGGTGTCAGTCTACATAGTGCAGGTGTCAGTCTACATAGTGCAGGTGTCAGTCTACATAGTGCAGGTGTCAGTCTACATAGTGCAGGTGTCAGTCTACATAGTGCAGGTGTCAGTCTACATAGTGCAGGTGTCAGTCTACATAGTGCAGGTGTCAGTCTACATAGTGCAGGTGTCAGTCGACATAGTGCAGGTGTCAGTCGACATAGTGCAGGTGTCAGTCGACATAGTGCAGGTGTCAGTCGACATAGTGCAGGTGTCAGTCGACATAGTGCAGGTGTCAGTCTACATAGTGCAGGTGTCAGTCTACATAGTGCAGGTGTCAGTCTACATAGTGCAGGTGTCAGTCTACATAGTGCAGGTGTCAGTCTACATAGTGCAGGTGTCAGTCTACATAGTGCAGGTGTCAGTCTACATAGTGCAGGTGTCAGTCTACATAGTGCAGGTGTCAGTCTACATAGTGCAAGTGTCAGTCTACATAGTGCAGGTGTCAGTCTACATAGTGCAGGTGTCAGTCTACATAGTGCAGGTGTCAGTCGACATAGTGCAGGTGTCAGTCGACATAGTGCAGGTGTCAGTCGACATAGTGCAGGTGTCAGTCGACATAGTGCAGGTGTCAGTCTACATAGTGCAGGTGTCAGTCTACATAGTGCAGGTGTCAGTCTACATAGTGCAGGTGTCAGTCTACATAGTGCAGGTGTCAGTCTACATAGTGCAGGTGTCAGTCTACATAGTGCAGGTGTCAGTCTACATAGTGCAGGTGTCAGTCTACATAGTGCAGGTGTCAGTCTACATAGTGCAGGTGTCAGTCTACATAGTGCAGGTGTTAGTCTACATAGTGCAGGTGTCAGTCGACATAGTGCAGGTGTCAGTCGACATAGTGCAGGTGTCAGTCGACATAGTGCAGGTGTCAGTCGACATAGTGCAGGTGTCAGTCGACATAGTGCAGGTGTCAGTCGACATAGTGCAGGTGTCAGTCTACATAGTGCAGGTGTCAGTCTACATAGTGCAGGTGTCAGTCTACATAGTGCAGGTGTCAGTCGACATAGTGCAGGTGTCAGTCTACATAGTGCAGGTGTCAGTCGACATAGTGCAGGTGTCAGTCGACATAGTGCAGGTGTCAGTCGACATAGTGCAGGTGTCAGTCGACATAGTGCAGGTGTCAGTCTACATAGTGCAGGTGTCAGTCTACATAGTGCAGGTGTCAGTCTACATAGTGCAGGTGTCAGTCGACATAGTGCAGGTGTCAGTCTACATAGTGCAGGTGTCAGTCGACATAGTGCAGGTGTCAGTCGACATAGTGCAGGTGCCAGTCGACATAGTGCATGTGTCAGTCTACATAGTGCAGGTGTCAGTCTACATAGTGCAGGTGTCAGTCTACATAGTGCAGGTGTCAGTCTACATAGTGCAGGTGTCAGTCTACATAGTGCAGGTGTCAGTCTACATAGTGCAGGTGTCAGTCTACATAGTGCAGGTGTCAGTCTACATAGTGCAGGCGTCAGTCTACATAGTGCAGGTGTCAGTCTACATAGTGCAGGTGTCAGTCTACATAGTGCAGGTGTCAGTCTACATAGTGCAAGTGTCAGTCTACATAGTGCAGGTGTCAGTCTACATAGTGCAGGTGTCAGTCTACATAGTGCAGGTGTCAGTCTACATAGTGCAGGTGTCAGTCTACATAGTGCAAGTGTCAGTCTACAGCCCTTTAGCTGATATTACGGCCACCTGGGTTTTTTTGTGTTGTTGTTTTTTTTTTGGTCTGTTTTGTTTTCTCAGACTCGCGCTGGCCCGGGCCATGTGGACTTGTCTCCCACATCCCTTCTCAGCTCTCCTCCAACGTGTTACGGCAACACAGGCATCGTGGCGCCACACCTTATGTAACATCTCACGTATCAACGGATGACTGAAGTGATTACTATGTAGTGTGACACCTTCGTAGACCTGCCGGCGCTGACCTCTCAGTTTCTTGTGAAAACAATTAAATCCGTAATGCCAACGCGCGTTAGTCACGAGTTGGGTTAATAGTTCTTGGGGATATAGCTCTCTATTCGAGAGGTCATAACTCACACTCGGACAAACACTACCAAACACACAAGTAATCAGTGTAACAAACGAAAGTGCTTTAAGTCTAGTCAGGCCTGCAGGGCCGTAATATGCATTGAAATATATTCGGCTGCATAATTATATATTATATATGTGTGTGTAATGATTATAACAATACACCAAAAGGAATTACAATTGGAAGCCAACTCTAGTCAGCTACTTCACAACTAGACTAAGTATCCATTGCTTATAATAATTACGACTGCACAATTTATAATGCAATGATGGTCTCAACGCATCGCCAGGATAATGATGTAAAAACCAATTCCAACAAATAACTTCCAGACAGACTAGAATATAGAACTAAATCTAATAACTCACTCTTTCATTCTATCACATGTTATCTTCCTCCAGAAGGGAGGCTCACTTCATCACAGACTAATAAAATACCCAGACTGGATGATCCCATTGTGTGACGTCACAAAACAACGAAAGGTCATGAACCATCCGCCACATTAGGTTTACGGTAACGACTGACGCTTCAGCATAGCTACAATTTTGAATGACACCATTTTGACGCGCCTACTGAACGCGGAAGTTTGGTTCCGCACCAAGAAATTAATACATGTACAACCAATCTTGACAAATAAAAAGAAATTTCTACTGCAGGTAGAACTAGAATCGGAATTTCCCGAGTGGCGGCCATGTTGGTTATACAGTCGCCGCTCGGGAAATTCCGTAAAAAACGACACAGCCCGAAGCTCGTGTTTCCAGTCTGGTTGATTTATTAGTCTGTGCACTTCATTACAATAATAATCTTTACCTAGATCCAGCTACAATAAGGTTATTGTTAAGCGAGATCTAGTTACGACTGTGGGATTTACAATATCAACGCCTCGCTCCTTATTACATAGATCTAATACATCTGATGCTGGAGAACAGCTCCTCTTGGGAAAAACAGTTGGTCGCTCTCCTTCTGAAGGGATGGCCCCTCTATGTACATCTAATGAGTTACAGTTATGAAACTTACGCTTTTCCGACCGCTGGGGTAGCGGCCGGGAATCTGGGCAACGCTTGGTACAAAATACATGGAGCTCCTTCAATATTAGCTCTCTTCGTCAGTACAGTTACTTTGTCTCTTAACGACTGTTAACTTCGTTTCACGCTCCACTCAGGCTGGAGGAATACCGAGACACCACATAGAGGATACAGGTTCCTATCTGTGCCAAGAGCTAATGAGATCCTTTTGTTTCTCGGTGGCCTCAGCATAGTGCTGTCTAGAGCTAATCTAGCTCGGACTAACTTATATACCCCTGCCAATTCGACGGTTGAACCTCGGTTTGGCTAATGAATGCACATCTCATTGGCTGTTGTCTCTAACTACCGCCATAATACGTTAGCGCGTCATATCCATAAGTTCGAGTGTCATGCCCATAAGTTCGCGCGTCATACCCAACTTCTCCTAGACGGTTTTGCATAATACTTAAAACACCGCGCCCCCCTCAAGGTTACTGTCTAGCCATGCACTTGCGTGAACTTTGGAATATAGTAAGTCATTCGATTCATGACAGCGTTCCCTCTACGTGGATAATGATCGTCGGTTTGCTCTTTCCCCAATCTCTACTGCACCATAAATTTTGTTCCTTTGAATATTGATCGTTCCCTGTGTTGAATAACACCTGACAATGAGGTCACCTGATATTAGAGATCACAGTGTTTGTGGAATAGAAATAATTAAATCTGTAAAATCTTGCACTCGTGTCTTAGGCGACCCCCCCCCCCCTTCCCCCGTCGACCTAAATTACGATGCTGCGGGCGTTACCGTTTTGCCATTACCAAATCAATTTTCTCGGGTCTATACAGTCGTGTTCTCAAAATTAATTTCATAGACTATCTAATATTATTAACGGGGTTTCTTACATGGCATAGCAGGTCTTTTGCCTTTCTGCCCTGCATATAATGCTGGCCTTATTGACTTAATTTTAATAAAAATTCCATTTAAGACAAACTTCTTTTGTGGTTCACATTTAACATGAGTTAATTTGTCAGATGGGTCTCATACTGCTCAGTAGGCTGATCCAAAAAAAATGGTTCCTCTATTTTTACTGTTTAAAACTAGAATAATGTAGGTTTATTTTGAACACATCCATACCCTTGATGCTGAACCTCTCGTGAGAAGAGGTACTTTAGGCATCTGGGTGTACCAAATAAATAGTGCCAAGCTTCTTTTTAATATTTATATTTGAATCACAAATGAGATTAAGTCTTTGTAAGTGGTTTCATTTTTTCTGAGAGTCCAATTCCACATTGACATGTGAAATGAATTGTAATTTAAGGAGCAGGGTGTTTTAAAGGGAAATTCCAACATAGTTCTTTTTTTTTTTTTTTGTATCTCATATCACAATGCAAATAGCCAAATCAGCAGAAGTTTTAAGACTAGATTGAATATATTTACAAAGATAGTAACATGAACCTCATTGTGCAAATAAGAAAATACAACTCAATAACTAATGCACATTTCTGTTAGTTTTATCAGCGGTTCTAAATTGTTTGTGTCATAGTTTTACTCGTATTTTTTAGTCTTTATTAAAAGATTTAAAGTTTGTGAAATTCGCGCAGAAAAAGCCGCATTTAGCTGTAGAATATCTAAATGAACCTATGGAAAACCTATGGAAATGTTTGGAGTCACAACTGCACGAACACTACTATCATTATAATTTTATTGTATTTTATCATTTTAGTATACGTCTTGTATTATCATTTCCTTTTACTAGACACAGGATTCCACATTCGCATACGAAGTCTACCTTTGCTCCTTTTTCCGGTTTACCGTGGGTTAAAATTTCTGTGTTTTCAGAAAATACTAATTGTCCCTAAAAGGTACTAATTTTTGACCTTCCAAATACTGCTTCTGCGAATCTCAGGTTGGCAGCTTTGTTGTTTTAGCGGACAGGGAATTTGACATCCATGACAGCGTAAATATAATGTGTGCAGGATTGAAGGTCCCCGCATTCGCCCACTGTAAAAAGCAACTTCCAGCATTTCAGACAGAAAATACAAGGAAACTGGCACACCTCAGAATATTTAAAGAAAAGGTTATTGGGAACATGCAACTAATGCAAGCAAAATATACAGCTTTAAGCTCTGTCATTCCCATAGATAACTTGCGAACATGTGAAGGGGACTCCATTTGGTGCTCAGTGGATTCCAACACATTTGAAATGAAACCACTTCACTTTGTGGGACAGTCTTTATCATCACAAAATCTTGAACCTTGTTCTGGCTATTTACGTAAATGAAATATTATATTAATCTTTGTATTGGAGAAAAGCTGCACCTCCATAACATGTTGCTTTATGACAGGGCAAGATGCAATTTCGGGGATATGCACTTTGTATATAAAAAACAACAACAACAACAACAAAAAACTGCTGCCTTCTGCAAACGCAGTGCTATGAATTGTGGATGATATGATATTTTTTGCCTGAATAAACCAAGAGTAGTCCTGACATAAAAGACACAGTAAGCAGTGCCTATTACAAACTGGGGCTCTAGAGGAAAACAGTCAATTAGTGACATGTTATATCGACAATAAAAGGATCAAACTCCTGAAAGGGACAGTGTCCCGGAACTGCTTCCTTGCCCTTGCCTTGGCGCACCCCAAAACGAAATGAATAATATGCAACGACCGGAAAAGACGAAGAACGAGGACAAAAGACAACAGAAAGAAAGAACAACAACGACAAACAAGAAAGAGAGAGACAATCAAGAACAGGGGGCCAACAGCATTATGCTGAGGCCCCCGATAAACAAAAGAACTCATCGCCTATTACAAACATTTGACATTGAATTTGATAATAACATGCATGAATTTCTTTCAGGCTTAACTTACTTTGTTTTTTAGTTCTAAAAAGAAATCCCTTGCTTCGGATGCCGTCCTCAACAATGTCATATTCCTGATAGAGTAAGGGCATTTAATTTCCAAGCATCCTTTTCCACAGCACTTACATTCCACAACGCCTTTAGGAGTTGCTGCAAGAAAAGGATGTTCAGGACACATAAAAAGACCACAATACATTAAAGTAAAATCCTCATGATCCGACACCATGAATAGACATTTTGCCACATTGTCATGTTCTTTGTCTATGCCGGAGTAATAGAAAGTAATAATAATAATAATAATGGATGGCATTTATATAGCGCATATATCCATTTTTTAAAAATGCTCTATGCGCTTTACAGAAAGACTTGTTCTCTCGATTTGCATCTCTCTCTCTCTTTCCTTCTCTCACCCACTCTCTCTCTCAATCTCCCTACCTTTCTCATTCTCAGAGCAAATTGTAACGCAGCATATTAGGTGCAGTTCACAACTCACAACAGTTTACAACTCACAACTTGTATTCAAAAGTATTATAATAATATTGAATATATATTAATATTTATTTAATATGAATTCGAATTTTTTTTGGGTGATATGGGGGATGATAGGGATAAATTTTAATCTATTCATTTTAATTTTGCCCGGGCAGCGGCCTGTTCGGCCGGCTCTTTACGATTTCCAACTGCCAAGTTATCTTTAACGTGCGCAACGTGCACACGGGCCCTCCGAATTTTTTCGTCCTTATCCTTAAGTAGTGGTGAAATAATACTCTTTATCTAAGACAGATGGCTTCTCAGCAGTTGTATGGCACACTGAATGCAGTCGAGAAGCCGTCACACGTTCCAGTCCCTGTTGATTCCACAGTTTTGACTTAAAGAAAATGTCAGTCTCTCAACCTCATCAGCCTGTGATGACGTTACCATTGTCTGCAATTCAGACCAATGTTTTACAAAGAGTCATACGTCATTTCAAATGTATTGGAGTAAGTGTAGGTGGTACTGAAGTATGAGGAACACATTTTTCTTGGTGGTCTTTAAAAATAGATACAGGCAGATCTAGTAAAATTGCAGAATGTTCTGTAGAAGTTCCATTAAAGAAATTATTTTAATTCTCTATTTCAGATGGCTATATTTTTAGCTTTGTTTTTTTATGACTTGGTAAAGTCAGTTTGCATTTCTTTCTTTCTTTGTGTTTTGGCGGATGTGAAGATAATTTCACAAGCCCTAGCTAGCTGGACGTCGGACACACAACGTTGGACACACAACAGTAGGCAGGCATGCCAGCTACGGTCACTTTTTGGCTTATTCTTTAGCATGTTTCTACATAAAACAACAGAAACACGTATGCAAAGACAATGTATAAATCTGTAAAATTAAGACATTTCAATTAACTGATTAGTGTAAACATCTGTTATCACGTTTTTCTTTCCATTTTTTAGAAATATTTTTTCAGACATAAATTTTGTAATTCTATTTGCATTTTCCAACTATAATAATATAATATGCCATTTACTTTACCTGTTTTTATTATTCGTCAAAGCTGACGTAAGCATTCTGCATTTCGCACTGTATCGTGTATATATTTTGACACAGTTCTTCAAATAAAAATCAAGTTCAACTTGCCAAATTCATGTTCTTTACTTTGCTTCAAATCTCTTTGTGTTTGTTTCTTTGGACTTTTTTTGCCTGTTGCATCTGAGCTGACAAAGACACATGAATGATAGCATTATACTGTATCTGACATTTAATCACTCCTGCCATACAATCACAGTGAGCGGACAGAATTTTTCCACCTTCGGTAATAATAACCCAGGTGTTTAGGAGCTTTTCAGATGTCTTCTGAGAATACAGTACCTGTAATTAATAGCATTGTGACTAAAGTTTGCTTGACACACAGTTAAGAAATGAAAATAATTTTCCTAAAGATTTCATTAACATTTGCAATTAAGTCTCCTTCGTCCAAATATTAACGTTGTCACTGACAATATTGCTGAAAACATTGATAAAGATGCCGTCATAAAGCACATCTGCTTTTGCTTTTATTCATCTTAACCCCATGACTCTTAACACACACGGAAATCATAGTTTCAGAATGTTTACCTTCCTTAAAATAATGCCAAACGAAAACTTGAAAAAATTGATTGCCTTAAAACTTTGGAAAAAAGAAAGTTGAACATGTATCAAAACTTACTGATGCTACAGAAAGCCATCAAAATGTTTACAAATATTACAGACTGGTAAATCCAAAATGCAAGCAAGAACATAAAGATTCAGCCCCACAAGTTGATTAGTGATAAAATGTGAAGAGCATTTAACACTAGCTTCTCAACGTCACGTCAAGCTTGATCACTGCAAAATTGAGTTTAACTCATAAAACCTGCAGTGTGCTGAAGTCCACAATAAGAGTATTCAAGAATGTAAATATTTTCTACGAAAGAACATCAAAGAAATAGGAAACCTGTTCTCCATTTGCTTTAATTTTTGAAAATGGAAGCGACAGTGAATTCACATGCTGACTAGTTATTGTTATTGACCTGATATTGTTTAAATACGACATTAAAAATTATTAATTACAGACAATAAAATACATACATGTCATGTACTTACCTTTGTTGACACAGCTATGGTTTTGGAGGTTGCTGCCATGAAATGCTTCACCTTCGTCACCCAGCCATTGTTTTCCTGCTTATAGGCCACAATTCCTTTGCATGCCTGAAAACACGATGGAACATAATTTTTCGTTTCAAACAAAGTACCGGTAACCTAAAATTTAAGACTGGTGTTTGCTGACATGAATTAGTTTTAAAAAGTCATAAAACTAGTAGCTGTAAGTCCAACTGATAATCACACAATGTGAAAAGACCGTTCACTTAAAGAATAATATAATATGTGACTTAGTGAGGGAAAAATATGTTACATTGTTCAAGAGCTGTGAATGACTTTGATGCATCTATTTGATCAACTCTCGTCCTGGTCAAATTCAGTGTCTTGGAGATGCTGTTAGTATTATAAAAGAAAGTCCCTCTTCTGCTTATGCTGAGCGTGTGTTGAATTTACTAAGTACGACGTCAGCCGAGTCGCACTCGATGCGAAGTGAATCACAGAGATATGTATGGATCTAGATCTATATTCCTACTAGGCAAAAATTAAGCTATCGAATTTGGTAATATCTAAAATCAATGAAGAATAATGTCTGAAAATAAACCACAGTCGTCCGGGCATCACAATAAAACCAACTTACCTTGAAATGGTTATATGGGTTTGTTGATCGTAGAATACAAGAAAAATCGACGCCTGGTAAAAGTTCAATTCTAAACGTGTTCAATCTATAGAACGCTGGTCGCCAGCGGCTAGAAAGGGTATGTGTACACGATTCAAATAACGTTTCTAAATACACTCTCCTTTTTTTTTTTTTTGTATGAACATGGTGTATTCTAAAATTCCATTCTTCTGAATTTGTTTTGTGTTTCAACGCAATCGAAATTAGGCTTCGAAATATCGATGTCGAGATTTTGTACCTTTCGATTAGTTTATCTATTTAGGAAATGTATTTTACTAACCATATGCCACGTTTGAGGTTTAGAATCCTGAAATATGCCTTTTAGTGAGGTGGGGTCAAGAAAAAGTCACAAGAATCATATCAATGGGCCTTAAAAATAAGCCCTAAATAACATCAAAGTGTCGCCACCAAAACCACGAGTTTTACTGAATACGTGATATCGAGACCTTTATTTACATGTTGCCCACATGTCTAAGTCAAGGTAACAGGCCTGAGACAACCCATTCCCTTCTATACAAGAATACAATACCACTAAACTTCCACAGTAAAACATATTAGAGTGCGTGATCACCCCCGACCTTCAACTCGCTTCTATTTCATTGATTGGTCGACTGTAAACGGGGCAATAAATTGAACCTTCTTATTGGCTGGGGCGAAGGTCATGCCCTCCATATTTTGCAGATTTAGATCGTGACCTACTTAAAGAATACGGTGGCAGCTGACTGGACAGTGCTTTTGTTTCAAGTTTTTCTTTTAATAACGTTGCACCACGTCATGGAATTTGTTACCTTTGTGCCGAATTAGAAAGCCACCTTACGTTTCCTGCAGTTGCAAGTTGCACAATGGCAAATATGAATGTGACATGCTACCATAACAATATTCAAAAGAGAAACCACAAACTCAAAATATGCATCACAGCCAGACAATAGTTCGACTGGGGGATTATGTAAGTGGTATTACTCAACTACATTATAATATCACTTTGTCTTTGAGGAGGGGCGTGCCGGTGCCAACAGACAGTATGTCCAAAATTGTACGTTTACGTTGATAAGCTCTGTCGCTGCAATTATTTCTTATCCTGGGTGGCATTTCTGTTGATGTGTCCTGAGGTAATCGTCTTCAGACTATTCATCTATTTTTGCCTCTTGTTGTGGATCATGATTTGACAAATAAGGGCGATGGATTTCGTTTTCATGCATGTCTCCTCGTTCTGCTTATTACGGACGAGATGGCTCGGACGGGACAGTTTCCCCTTTAGGTGTTTAGGCTTGGTACCTGTATGGACCGGAAAAGGCAGAGAATGTCTTATTGGTCACATGGCCGTCAGAGGCAGATAGTTAGATGAAGTGAATAGAAAACTGCCTGATTTGAAATCTGGGAAGTAAAAATTCGTGGCATATTTCGGAAGATGAAATTCTTGGGATCATCATATCAGTCCAGGTGTCAGCAGGCTTTGTAGATTGACTTCAGTTCATCAATCTGGTATGTGTTTTCGCCTAGCACATTTCTACTTTTTCTTGGCTCAAACCATTTTGGAGATAGCTTGGTCTGTTTCTGTGCTGTTGTCTTCTACAGCTTATATTGGCATTCGATGTCTGCCGTCAAAAAGCTTCCTTTATTGCTCTTGCTGTGGCTTCAACAGCTTCTCCAAAATGTTGCTTGTGCCATAAAGACTTCAGTTACTTATATCTGTTTTTATCTGTTATCGGATCCAGAACGAAGAAACAAACAATTCGTGTATCATGCTGATCTGGGCCCCAATGTCGCGTAGACATCAAATCGACAGGCATTTTTCAAAACACGCTTGTCCATTCTCGAAAATGTACATTGGGCAAAATAATGGGGGCACCTTTTACTATAGAGGTATTTGTTCCGGGGGACCAACTACTATGTAGCACTTGTTCCAGGGGGACCATCTGCAATGGGGGAACCAATACTTCACAATGGCCACAAAGCGTGAACCACGAAGTACTTGTTCCGCGGGAAAGCCTACTGTGGGGGACCAAATACTTCGCCACTCCGGCACCACCCGGGATAAACGTGTGTGCCCCCTCTCTGATTAAATCATTTCTGTGTGTGCGTGTATATGTTGCACGCCTGTGTGTGTTTATGTTTGCGTGTTTTCTTTTCTTCTTATCGCTTTCATTTTAAGAAGCATAATATTAATTATTATTATATTTCTCAAACTTCTTATTGTATAAGGGGCAGCTGAAAAGTTCAGACTCCTATGCAATTATTTCAGTTGTAAGCAAGACACTCGCATGAATCGCATATCTGGTGCAAGCTTAGGATGTCCTCTATGAAGTACTGTCATAACTTTCCCCACCTACTCACCAAGTTCTCATCCCTCTCCATGAACGCCAACGTCGGACAAGGTGTTGCATAGCGTCGGTGAAAAAATCAAGTCTCTAGGCACATCGGCTTGCAAATGTGCATCATAATCGTAATGACGTCCTTTCATATATCTTACTAACTGTGTTATAATAATGTAAAGAATTATGGTGTCATATTCTCATCTGCATATTATTGCTCTTTGCAGCCTCCAATTGTTTGTTTTTAGTCTTTATTTTAGGGGAATCCCCTGCTCTTGGCACTCACCCCTCCCCCCCCTTTTTTTTTTGTTCTTGTGGTTTTGCGGTGGGGATTAGTTTTTTTTTTTTAACGTGCGCAACCTGCACACCGACCCTCCGAATTTTTTGTCTTTATCCGAGAAGTCTAGGCGCTAGATCCTACCTACCATGAGATCGGGGACAGGAATTCCCCCCCCCCTCCTCAAGTTCCAACATGCCTGCACCAACCGGGCATCAACCCTGTACCTTGGGTAAGAGAGGGGAGCACCTTGTGTCTAAACCAACGTGCTCCCACTGCAGCATCCAATTCCCTACATGTCCAATACATATCCAATTCCCTACATGTCCAATACATATCCAATTCCCTACATGTCCAATACATATCCAATTCCCTACATGTCCAATACATATCCAATTCCCTACATGTCCAATACATATCCAATTCCCTACATGTCCAATACATATCCAATTCCCTACATGTCCAATACATATCCAATTCCCTACATGTCCAATACATATCCAATTCCCTACATGTCCAATACATATCCAATTCCCTACATGTCCAATACATATCCAATTCCCTACATGTCCAATACATATCCAATTCCCTATATGTCCAATACATATCCAATTCCCTACATGTCCAATACATATCCAATTCCCTACATGTCCAATACATATCCAATTCCCTACATGTCCAATACATATCCAATCCCTACATGTCCAATACATAATTATCCAATTCCCTACATGTCCAATACATATCCAATTCCCTACATGTCCAATATATATCCAATTCCCTACATGTCCAATACATATCCAATTCCCTACATGTCCAATACATATCCAATTCCCTGCATGTCCAATACATATCCAATTCCCTATATGTCCAATATATATCCAATTCCCTACATGTCCAATACATATCCAATTCCCTATATGTCCAATACATATCCAATTCCCTACATGTCCAATACGTATCCAATTCCCTACATGTCCAATACATATCCAATTCCCTACATGTCCAATACATATCCAATTCCCTACATGTCCAATACATATCCAATTCCCTACATGTCCAATACATATCCAATTCCCTACATGTCCAATACATATCCAATTCCCTACATGTCCAATACATATCCAATTCCCTACATGTCCAATACATATCCAATTCCCTACATGTCCAATACATATCCAATTCCCTATATGTCCAATACATATCCAATTCCCTACATGTCCAATACATATCCAATTCCCTACATGTCCAATACATATCCAATTCCCTACATGTCCAATACATATCCAATTCCTTACATATTCATAATGTGTGTAAGAAATATAACAATGTCCCGCAGTAAAATCAACAAAAAACAACAACAACAACAATCGAAAACGCGCGCCCACAATTACACAAACACATACATATAGAGGAAGTGAGAGAACGAGAGAGAGAGACAGACAGACAGACAGACAATCATAGAAAAGGGGGGAGGGGGAGATGAAGAGAGAGGTTTGAATTCTGTAGCGCATCATTATTATTACAATATTTTATATAGTTTATCAATTACATATATTGATTTCTTTGTCTTGTAAACTTCTGCTGGCGCCGATTTGCCCACTTCCTCTATGTTTACTAGCAGCTGACTATCCGTTGCTGGTTTTCTGCTCCCGGTTACAAGTTTTCTCTATGTATCCCCCTATTACGACGCTTTGCCACATTTTTTCTGCGTTTTAGTGTTGGTCCATTTAACATTACATTGATTCTTTGACTTTCAAATTTTCTGCTGGCACCAGTTTACCCACTTTCTCTCTGTTCATCAGCTGCCGGTTACCCTGTCACAAATCCCAGACTGGGAGATGTAATAATTATAACAGGACAACAATCACGAACGAACACGTATAACACTTAACAGAACAACCCATCAGACTCACACATTTATTATACCTAAAGATAAAGTGCAATTACATACATTATATTATTGAACTTAACTACCCTCCAACGGCCTTATTCCCACATGCCCTCTTCCTCGGGTCCACAACCCGGTAATTACTTTCTAAAGATACTTCGGCTCCAGCCTCTCCTCTCAATGTCTTAATAGCACATTAACATTTCACTCGCACCGCAGTCTCTCAATAGCTCCTTCCTAGTGCAATAACACATTAGCATTCCAATAGCACCTCAACATGGCAATGGCACATTAATAGTTCAATTCACATTAGTATCTCAATAGCACAGTAGTATATCAATATCACAGTAGTACATCTTAATAGCACATTAACAGTTCTATACAACGTCCCTGTTTGTGGCCAGACTGCCACGACTCATGCGCTCCTACTGTCCTGCGCGACAGCTTCACTCCACTGGCCTATGAGTAGCCTTCGGCCCTATGCTGGCCTATCCCCTGTGCTAGTTCGCTCACCGCGAGTGGCGTCTCTGCCCGACCCCGGCACCAGTCATCACTGGAAAACACACAATCTCCCGACTGCCTCTGATCTCACGTCTGTCCCCTTGGACCTCTTAACTTGCAGTGATCTGACTATTCAGATTTTGCCTCTACTACGCCTCAACTTCACTCACAACATGCACGCTTCAACGTTAACTAACAGAAGTCAATACAGGTGAGCAGCCTCACTATCCCGTGATTCCATCCTACACTTCCATGCCCCCGTAATCCTTGAATCTCGCTCACTCCACTGTTCATCAGGTGCCGGTTACCCAACGCTCTTTTTGTGCCCGAAACAGCAATCTGACTCATTTATCAATTTTCATCTTGTTAATGCTACATTACTGTAAACTGCTTTTTAAACTTAAGTCAGGGAGTGCTACTATATTCAGCCTTTTTTTTTTTTGGAGGCGAAAAAAAAACCACAATAAAACCGAACTAGTATTTACATTTAAAGAATCTATGATCATTCAATTAGATGTCACTGAAATTGGTGTTTAATTATGAAGTTATATACATGTATTTTGAAAACATAGTTCATAAATCCTATGTGGTTGCCATTCCAGTGGCAACCATACTGAGTAACCTATACAACACACAAATAGTAATATCATACTTGCAAAATATTAGCTTGGTGGGGCAAAAAAAAAAAAAAAAATCGTGAGCTTTAGATACCTCCTTCATCCCATGTATAGACACCATTTCCAACCTCAGCTACTTGGATTCAGGCGCCCACGTAAAAACGAGACAATAACAATGAATGAACAGTCTTGTTTTTAAAACAATCCGGAGTGTAAAATAAAAATGGGGCCAACAAAAACGACAAAATCATTCTGAATTCGTGACCAGTTTAGACAGAAGAAAGAGAGAGAGGGGTAGGGGAGAGAGAAAGGGAGAGAGAGAGAGAGAGAGAGAGAGAGAGAGAGATCAGAAAAATATTAATCTAAGGAATGACCATTACTTGTGCAGACATGAATAAAAATTACTGCCGCAAGACGCTATCGCCAACTGTACAAATCGATTGGTTGATGAAACAAGTTAATGCTGGCCTGAAGTTGATTAACCATGCCATTACAGTTAGAAGCGCTGGAACCCAAAATTATATTATGACAAATTTTGTTGGTAGTCAAATAAGTTTGGTCTTTAGTTTTCCATAAACTATATTATGGTAAAAATGGGTTTCAAGTGTCACCAAAGTTGTGATTAGATTTCTACTGCCACAGTTACAACTTTGCACTTTGTCCTTCTCTGTCATAATGACAACAGCAACTTATCACACGAGTTTTACAAAAATATCTCTCGAATGGCCCTCGAATGACTTTAAAACGACGATGCTAGCGTCAGCAATAACCACATAATGAAGAAATGATATGAACCACGATAACGTTTGTTTGGACTTGTTTTAACATGCTGGATTGAAAACAACAAAAAAAAGTAAGTGCACTTCGCCGTTATTACTGGGGAATATTCATAATTTTGACACCGCCTCTTTACCAATGACAAATTAATGTTTGATTTTTTTGTTTTCCCAGAAAGAATAGGATTCACCTGGGTAAGTGAACGTATGTCCTTATAAGGCAATAGTCTGGGGATATCTCCATTTTGTACTTGCTGTGTAATGCGGCAGAACGAGATAAGCCAGCCCCCACCCTGAGCCGTCTTAGCGCACGGGCACAATCGGCCCTGCCGCCACCACTTTATGGCTACAGACTTTTAAACTTAAACTTTTTCGTGTCGAACGATAAAAAGACTGTGTGGCAAGGTCATTTCCCTGGAACTCGATAGTTCATGTAAAAGAGGCTTTTCTGAAAAAGTCAAGCCGTTATCATTGTACCTTTAGGTAACTTATAAAGAATAACACCACACCGATGATAAAACCTGTTGACCCGGTCCGAATTGATTTTGCAGGAAAGGGAAAAAAACAAAACATTTCAAATTATCAATGCATGAAACAAAACTCCTCAAAGCTAAAAAATACACTTTGTCTTGTCGGATTTTTGATGCAGCACAGCAAATTTTGAGCACGAGGAAAGTGTTGCGAGCCGGTCGTGGTAAATGTGGAGCCTACTGCCTGCCCGTAGCATAAGGCTCTATTATATTAAAACAACAATAACAAAAAAAACAACGTATAGAATAATAAAGAACACGGTAGCAGTTTTATTTATTTGTAAGTTAATGTTATAATGCTGTAATTATAGTGGGGAAAAATGCATCACTTGTATATTTCTGCGGGTGCCCCTGTACATGAAGTGGCAATGATTCTTTTTGCACATCTTCAACCCTATCTGCTGCTGTCTCTGCTATGGCATCTTCACCTCAGTTTCCTGTTGTTTGTGCTGCGAAACCTTCATCATTGTCTCCTGCTGACATCTACTCCCCGCCACTGTTGTCTCTTTTGAGACACCCCCCCCCCCCCATTCCCTTTGCCTCATTTGGTAACATCTGTTGTTTCTGCTGTGAAAAGTTTACTCCTGCCGCCTATTGTCTCTGTCACAAATCCCAGACTGGGAGATGTAATAGTTTATGACAGGACGACAATCACGAACAAACAAGTTTAACACTTAACAAAACAACCCATCAGACTCACACATTTATTAAACATAATTATACATATAATAGCGCAATTACATACATTATATTATTGAAAGGAACTGCCGTACAACGGCCTTATTCTCACACACACTCTCCCTCGGATCCACAATCCGGTAGTTACTCCTAAAGGCACTTCGGCCTCAGCCTCTCCCCTCAGGGTCTTAATAGTACATTAATGATTCACTGGCACCGCAGTCTCTCAACATCACCTTCCTATTGCCATACAACTTATCAGTTCACTTGCCCATCATCATGGCAATAATATAGTATCTCATTCACTCTCATATCTACGTCCCTGTCCGTGGCCCGACTGCCACGACTTTATGTGCCTCTACTGTCCTGCACCGACAGTCTCACTTCTGGCCTATGTATGGCCTCCGGCCCTATGCTGGCCTATCACTTGTGCTCATCGAGGTGGCTCTTCGGCCCGTCCCCGACACCAGTCATTACTGGAAAGACTCTTCCACTAGTCTTCTCGACTGCTCCCTTTATGTCCGCCCGATGGGCTCTTATTCACAGGTCCGCTCCGTAGGACCTTCTAACTTGCAGTCATAGTTATACAGCGCTTTCGCCTCATTCAGACCCCCCCCCCCCACTACTCACAACAGCACGCTTAACTTGCTGTCTACTGTGAGCCCTTCTTACTCTACACCCGCTCTGTAGCAATCCCCTTAATTGCACTCACTCCACTCGTGACAGTCTCTGCTATCTTCATCCCTGCCTCCTATCGTCTCTGCTATGACATCTTCACCCCTGTCCTCTGTTGTTTCCGTTATAACATGATCGCTAAGTCTCCTGTTCTCGGTGACACCATAATATGAGAATCAGTAATGGATAAATCATAATGTCGCAAAGTTGGCTGAAATTTAGAAAAAAAAAAAAATTTGCTAAAGAATAAATTACATGACAAAAATATACAAGCAGCCTCATGGAAGAAAATATAAACAAAAAACTCTGTAAGGTCTTTAATTCTATGACTCGACCTTGCGTTTTCGTTCTCCCATGCGTAATTCAGTAAATTGCTGCAGTGTTTTTCAGTCGTTCAAACTAATCTATGCCAGTTTTTCCTGATTCTCCCCCCCCCCCCAACTTTCCACACCCACACACTGTCAATTTGAAAGGAAAAACATGCCACATAAGACAATACATAAATGGTATATTTGTGAACCCAAATGGGTGATTTCTTAACAAACACATAGTCTCAAAATTGATGATTTTGAAACAAAAGGTTTATTTTCAGGTAGCGTCCTAAGGAGAATGTGGAAAATAAGAAATAGTTCACAGCTTTGATGCATGACCGTAATGACCAGTTGTTATTTAGATAGTCACCCATAGGGGTTGAAAACAAAATGAGGTGAGCAAGGGTCATAAAGTTTTAAAAAAAAGAGATGATATACGTCATTACAGGCCCAGAGTGGAGTATAATCTTACCTTTTTTTTTTTTTTTGTTCACACGGCCAAGAAATGAAGAGACAATCCGACGACACTTTGAGGGTCAGATGGTGAGGTGGTTTATCTGACTGATACTTTGTATGCCGATTTACAATAGCTGCGAAACGTTTGCTGCGTTTAATGCACAATGTCGATCCTAATTGATAAGCATGCAGAAGTAAGACTTTGTGAAGGCACAATGATACACGGTGAGCACAAAGTCGATTCACAGTTTTTATGGTCTGCGCGTCCTTGTTTTTATTATCTATTTGCACCAAATTCCGCACGTTAAGATCCTGAAAAACTCATTTTTAGTCTTCCAAATTGTGAACAACTGAAGCTTTGGCTAAACGTTGTCATTTTGGTCACTTATATTGTCTAGGGCCAGTTTGTCAACTAAACACAGGATACACACTGCACTTATTTTAAATCTCACATTCTTGATATTCGAAATATATCAATGTTTTAAAGTTTGCTATTATATCATGACCACTGGTCAGTTAGTTAGTCACTTTACGTGGCAAAAAACTAGATGACATGGTTATACATTTTGTTAGAAAAGAATTAGAAAGACGACATGTCAACTATTACTGCGCCTTTTGTAATTATTATAGTAAATGGATATTTTTACCTGTGTCTTTCAAAATACAGAAGAAAAAATCGGAGATCATACCGGGGGCTTTAAGATAAGCTGGTGAGGGAGTTCTTTCATCCCTAATAATAATTGTATGCCCACATACTTCGGATCTACAAAATTCTGAGATTCGAATGTTTTCAAAATTCTTCCGTTCACAGCATGTTGGTCAATTTCTTGGCAGCCTTCCATAGAACCTCGATAGGCCTCAACCACATTTCTAAACTAACGTTCCAGTTATTGCTTCTTGATGGATTTACGACAACATTGGGAAAGCACCGTTAATAACAGCTGCAGGAATCCCTTTATGCAAACACCTTGGCTTTTTTTTAGCTCTGTTGTGGTGAAAAGTGCATTGTCTTTCCGTGCTTGCAGATCCCAGTACCGATTTCCTTAGTGACCACCCTCCTCTGTCAAAGAGTCCACAAACACAACAGCGCACACTTGTTTCCTTACGCCCTTCAAATTCAGATGATACCACAGCATCCTCCGCTTCCTGTCAAGAGTTTCATAACTGTAAGGAGGCGTGTCGACCATTGTTTTAGACTCCCACGACATTCTCCACAAGGGATCGAAAAGTTGTAGGCCGGCAGTCCTCACCACTGAATTCCTGACAAGAGTTTGTTGCGTGTGTACACTTATATCTCTCATTGAAGCATCGTTCTGGAACAGCCTGCAGCTCTTAAGTCTTTGACTCTTTGGTAAGCTTCCTTCCATGTACTCTTTGCCTTTTCACGCCGTGACAAACGCTCTGCAGGTAGGAAGTAACCTTCTGTTTCCCTGGAATGACCTCTGTAGACGAGATTCCGCACCGCCGCGTTCAGCATTTACTTCACGCTTTGCATCTTCTGTGCCCATCATGTCGTTCTCTTGATCGGTTTGGCCTTCCCACGGTGGTTCAGTGTCAGAGCATGGACTCTCCTCCCCCCCCCCCCCCTCCTGTACAGTGAAAGAGATGCTCACTTCTTACTGATTGTCAGGGGCATCCTACAGTATATCCATATTCTCTTGACGAGCCTCATCATTTAGCGGCATTTTTATACCAGCAGCGCACGTAAAGCTTGTTCCAAATTGAATGAAAAGATAAGTCAGTTAATTCTTCATAGCTGTTCACAGGTCGATGACGATCGAAGATTATGTTGAAAGCCTCCATTTCAGACTTGTTACTTATGACTCTTGTTCCAGCGCTGGCGTTTCCCTCTGGGGTTGTTTTTGCCAGTGTTCTTAAAGTGTCGGTGTGGTAGTGGTAAATTACTTGCTTGAGGTATTCTAGCCCGTTTTCTCAAGGCGTGTTTTTGTCTCTTTGAAGGTGGGACTCGCTTTCATTTCTGCAACACTGGCTCCGTCTCTTTAAAGTTGGTACCGACGGAACCTTTCCGTCTTTTAGGCGGCATAGCACGCCGCTGGTGCTACAGCACTGCTTCTTCCTTTGAAGTTGTCTCTACGACAGCATTCTCAAGAGTTTGGTTTGACGATGGTAGATTATTTCATTTTAGTTTTGTTTACATTTCTTTTGACGAAATAGGTTGTACTAATATACAAAAAATCAAACTCGGGCTATGTTTGAAATGAGACAAACAAGCAGTCAAAATCCCATTTAAAACTCCAAAATATCAAGGGCCTATCAAAGATATTCAGTATTTAAGTGGCCGTACACTCCTACAAGGGGGGAGGCGAGAGGGGAGGCTTGAAACCAAGCGTATTAAAAGATACATGGGGAGAGGGGGTAAGGCCCTAGCGAGCATGAATGACCTACTTTGATTAAAGCCGGGATCTCGCGACTTTGTTAATGGTGAAATAATCAAAAAGGGTGAGAATGCTGACCTGTCTACATTTACCACAGGATTTGAAAGTGAATTGACGCCACATGGTGAAAGGGAATTAAAATATGTTTATCTTTGAAGTCCCATCAAGATCCGGAGACAGGGATCAGCGAAGAAGTCGAAACTTCTTGTTGTCTGACAAGGCTGTTGCTTGGGGCGCGTAGCATTTTAAATTATAATCCATAGCTGAACAATGAACACAAATCAATATTTTCTCTATGTGGCTTTGTAATTAGAATACCCACCCCCAAAAAACTTTCTTCGAACAGTACGATATGTAACTGCCAACCCACAAATTGCATACTTTTTTTGGCAAAAGAAATTACTTGCAAAGATTTAAAAAACTAACAATAAGAATAATAATATCCGTGCTACACAATAAAATAAAACAGTACGTGTCATTCATTGTTATTTGTCCCTCTGAAATAACTTAATATGTGATTTTAGAGAGGAAGAGAGGTGTGTAACTGCCATCCCGCCAATTGCATACACCCCCCCCCCTCCCAAAAAAAAACCACCAAAATTACTGGCAATATTTAAAATAATAAAAATAAGAATGATAGTATCCGTGCTGCACTGTAAAATAAACAGAGTATATCATTCATTGTCATTTATCCTTTTGGAATAATTTAATATTATTGTGGGATAAGGTGCTCTAGAGGCAAAGTGCTCGCCTCTCATGCCAAGGGTAAAGGATTCAAAACCCGGCCGGTGCAGGCATGTGGGAAGTTTGGGATTTGTCTCATATTTTCGTGTCCATGATCCTATTGGGGGGTAGGATTGAGCACCTAGTCTTCTCGGATAAGGGCGAAAACTTTCGGGGGGGGGGGCGTGTGCATGTTGTGTACGTTAAAGATACCTTGGCAGATGGAAATCATAAAGAGCAGGCCGAACGGGCCGCTGCCCGGGCAAAATTAAAACTTGATCGGTTAAAATGTATCCCTATCATCTCTCCCCCCCCCCCAAAACACCATCACCAAAAATTTATTATTCATTACCAAATATATTATTATACTGAAATGATATTATAATACTTTATAATACTGTTGTGAGTGTGAAATGTTGTGAGTTGTGAACTGCGCCTAACCGGCTGCGTTACAATTTGCTCTGAGATGGAGAGGGTTAAAGAGAGAGGGAGAAGGAAAGAAAGAAAGAGGGGTGCAAATCGAGAGAATAAGACTTTCTGTACAGTGCTTAGAGCGAACTTGTTTGGATTAGGCGACAGAGAGAGAGAGAGGGGGTGAGAGAGAGAGAGGAGAGAGAGAGAGATGGTGAGAGAGAGAGAGAGAGAGAGAGATTTGGATTTCATGGTTCTATTGCGTTGTTTAGCAACAATAAATGTCTGTCTATAATTGTTTTCTTTAGGCATTAATTTTAAATACGATTGTGTAAACGGCTTTAGAACTTGATGATGTGAGGTGTGTTTCTTAAATGTTGCTGAACTGAGTCTCCCACATTTAGAAGATTGGTATCTTGAAAGCAAAATTTTTGTGCCTTTGGGCAGACAATTTTTATGATAATAATATTATATGATTGCTACCAGACTCTTGCTACTTATTTAGGTGGCTAAACTCTATTCCTGATATCCTAGGTTTTAATTTGATTCATACATGGGAAATCTTGATGAGGAACAGTTCTAAAACATTAGAAATCTCAATGTCCAATTTCGTGAAACATGCCTTTTGGCAGATCGATGTCTATCCAGGTTCTGCCAAAGTCTCAGGTGCAGACTTTGGATTTATTATAGTTTGTTGAAGTTGGCCTTTCTTGATTATCCCAACGTGTTTGTTTTTATTTTGACGTAAGTGTGCGAACATTGGTATCGCACTAGCAATGCTGGTCCCCTAAAATGTTCCCTAAATCTGTCCTTATTCTCAACCGTAAATCTCAAGGAATCCCTAACCATGCCCCTTATTCTTTCAACCGGGTGAGAGACAGAGAGAAAGGGACAGACAGACAGCAGACAGAGAGTTCGAGAGAGAGAGAGAGTTCAAAGTGGTCGAGTACCCAATTACTACAGTAGACTACAACTAGCTAGATCTATTCTAATACGACATTACAGATCTAAATAAAGGAAAACATTTTTGTTTTGAGTCTCCCGTGACAAATGGGGTTCTTTGGTATCTTTCAAAATTAAACACGGCAATTCATATGTTTGGAAAATGGGACCAATCGATATGATACATTCCGCTATTTTTAAAAGAAGAGCTCTGGCGGATACGAGATCTTTAACCAGAGTTGCCCGCGAAGGATAAAAAAAATAAAAAAGATTCCGAGAATCCGTATAAAAAAAAAAATCTCATAATAAGGTAAAAACAAAAATGTTTATAAAAATCCCCCCATCCCCTTCCCCAAAATACTTTTTTTTTAAACTCAGAATTTCGTTATACATTGAATTTAAACTGAGCAACATCAGTGATTACTTACAAGTAACTCCCAGATCAGCAGAGGATCATCTTAAACTGGCCCTTAGCTTAGTTAGCTTTATTCATCTTTTATTAATTCCAAATGGTATTGTGTGTGGCAGGACAGTTTTGTGATTAATTTGTTGGTTTGTTTTTTTTAATAAAGGAAAAATAGCAAATACACAAACACCCGAAACAATACCAAGATTAAAAAAAAAAAGCAATGGTCTCGATTTAACCCCCAAAATCCCAAACTCATGGGAAAAATCCTAACATTGGTAGACTCTAACCCTGAAGTCACAAAGAGCTTCATAATACGGGCCTCTAGTGAAACGCCAGGGGAGAGTACGGTCCCATAGCAACTGTCTTTAAAGAAATAAGTCAGATAAATTCATATTTAAATGTGCCTCTTTTCAGCGCATTCATAATTATATTTGAATACGTGAACGTTCCTTTGTATGTTTGCATGGCTGTTTTTTTTTTAGCTAATTCTAAGCTTGGACGACAAGGTCGTTATGATATTTCATTGATGGCATGACATTCTCACGTGAGAGCCGGAGGTTCGTCCATGACCTATAAAAGAAGGGACGAACTTTGGGCCGCGTTCACTGTAAACCTTGTGATGTGTAGGTAAGAGTATTTGCCCAAACATGTTGGGCTGCGTTCACTGTAAACCTTGTGATGTGTAGATAAGAGTATTTGCCCAAACATGTTGGGCCGCGTTCACTGTAAACCTTGTGATGTGTAGGTAAGAGTATTTGCCCAAACATGTTGGGCCGCGTTCACTGTAAACCTTGTGATGTGTAGGTAAGAGTATTTGCCCAAACATGTTGGGCCGCGTTCACTGTAAACCTTGTGATGTGTAGATAAGAGTATTTGCCCAAACATGTTGGGCCGCGTTCACTGTAAACCTTGTGATGTGTAAATAAGAGTATTTGCCCAAACATGTTGGGCCGCGTTCACTGTAAACCTTGTGATGTGTAGGTAAGAGTATTTGCCCAAACATGTTGGGCCGCGTTCACTGTAAACCTTGTGATGTGTAGGTAAGAGTATTTGCCCAAACATGTTGGGCCGCGTTCACTGTAAACCTTGTGATGTGTAGGTAAGAGTATTTGCCCAAACATGTTGGGCCGCGTTCACTGTAAACCTTGTGATGTGTAGGTAAGAGTATTTGCCCAAACATGTTAGACCGCGTTCACTGTAAACCTTGTGATGTGTAGGTAAGAGTATTTGCCCAAACATGTTGGGGGGCGTTCACTGTAAACCTTGTGATATGTAGGTAAGAGTATTTGCCCAAACATGTTGGGGGGCGTTCACTGTAAACCTTGTGATGTGTAGGTAAGAGTATTTGCCCAAACATGTTGGGGGGCGTTCACTGTAAACCTTGTGATGTGTAGGTAAGAGTATTTGACCAAACATGTTGGGGGGCGTTCACTGTAAACCTTGTGATGTGTAGATAAGAGTATTTGCCCAAACATGTTAGGCCGCGTTCACTGTAAACCTTGTGATGTGTAGGTAAGAGTATTTGCCCAAACATGTTGGGCCGCGTTCACTGTAAACCTTGTGATGTGTAGGTAAGAGTATTTGCCCAAACATGTTGGGCCGCGTTCACTGTAAACCTTGTGATGTGTAGGTAAGAGTATTTGCCCAAACATGTTGGGGGGCGTTCACTGTAAACCTTGTGATATGTAGGTAAGAGTATTTGCCCAAACATGTTGGGGGGCGTTCACTGTAAACCTTGTGATGTGTAGGTAAGAGTATTTGCCCAAACATTTTGGGGGGCGTTCACTGTAAACCTTGTGATGTGTAGGTAAGAGTATTTGCCCAAACATGTTGGGGGGCGTTCACTGTAAACCTTGTGATGTGTAGATAAGAGTATTTGCCCAAACATGTTGGGCCGCGTTCACTGTAAACCTTGTGATGTGTAGGTAAGAGTATTTGCCCAAACATGTTGGGGGGCGTTCACTGTAAACATTGTGATGTGTAGGTAAGAGTATTTGCCCAAACATGTTGGGCCGCGTTCACTGTAAACCTTGTGATGTGTAGGTAAGAGTATTTGCCCAAACATGTTGGGCCGCGTTCACTGTAAACCTTGTGATGTGTAGGTAAGAGTATTTGCCCAAACATGTTGGGCCGCGTTCACTGTAAACCTTGTGATGTGTAGGTAAGAGTATTTGCCCAAACATGTTGGGCCGCGTTCACTGTAAACCTTGTGACGTGTAGGTAAGAGTATTTGCCCAAACATGTTGGGCCGCGTTCACTGTAAACCTTGTGACGTGTAGGTAAGAGTATTTGCCCAAACATGTTGGGCCGCGTTCACTGCAAACCTTGTGACGTGTAGGTAAGAGTATTTGCCCAAACATGTTGGGCCGCGTTCACTGTAAACCTTGTGACGTGTAGGTAAGAGTATTTGCCCAAACATGTTGGGCCGCGTTCACTGCAAACCTTGTGACGTGTAGGTAAGAGTATTTGCCCAAACATGTTGGGCCGCGTTCACTGTAAACCTTGTGACGTGTAGGTAAGAGTATTTGCCCAAACATGTTGGGCCGCGTTCACTGTAAACCTTGTGACGTGTAGGTAAGAGTATTTGCCCAAACATGTTGGGCCGCGTTCACTGCAAACCTTGTGATGTACAGATAAGAGTATTTGCCAAAATCTGTTTTATACAAGTTTTCTACGAAAGTGTGGTCTACTTTTATATATTTTACACAGCAAAAGAAGGTCATAATCGTCATCTTCATTATAAATAACATAAAGCAAAGAAAAAACAAATAAACAAAACAAAGAAAGAAAGAAACAAACAAACAAAAAAACAACAAATAAAAAAAGTTATCCGGTTTCTGAAAGTTATTGCGTTCAACTTGGTCTCCATTATATTCAAATTGTCCAATTTTGCATTTTGACTTTTCTATAATTAATTATATTACAGACAGCTGCATGACCACGAAAGTCATAAACGAGCCATGTTATGTCAGATTTCAAAACATACTGCGAACAATCAGTGATTGTACAATACATAAATTTGTATTTTGTACTCCACAATAATGTGTCAGTCTTCGATTTTTATTAACAAGAGCAACACAACAAACAATTATCATCTCTCTTTTCCCTCTTGTCCACTTCGCCAAATCCTTATTTTCCTTCTAGGAATGATAAAACAATTACACGATTAGCAAGGTGGATGGGTGAAGATTGGGTGGCGTGTCTCAAGTTCATTTTGGTGAGATGGGTGGGAGGGGATAAAAGGGGTTGGGGTGGGTTGAGTCTGTTCAGTGGGCGAATCAAAGACAAGGGGGTGGGCTACTACAACTTTCCCCGTCCCCTTTACGTCATTCAGATACACGTGACTCACCTTCGGAGGGCAATAAATTGGCGAGGGGCGGCCGTTTCTTGCACATTGCTGAGGGAAAGGGGACAAGCTTTTCCAGCCCTCTGAGTTTTCGAGCAATTAGCGCTGCTTCAATCCTCAAAGACTGCAGCTGGAAGAAATAGCGAACTTCATTTCTTCATAAAGCAAGTGCCAGAACGTCCACAGGGAAACCTTGTGTTTTCAAGACAAACCGGTAAGCCCATGTCTGTATTGTGCTGTTATCAGTCTCTGCCCTTTACTGCAGGGTATGTTCTTCTTGTCTCCCGTCACAAATTCATGATGGCCACTCTCTTTCGTGCATAAAATTTATGGTTTGCATTAATGCATGCAGCTGCCAATTATCAACAAAACACAATTTAACTGAATGTGTAGACCTCATGTATATCCGAAGAAGACAACATGCCTGTGGTTCCAGGAAAGAATGATTAATTTTCTGACTTGGACTCGCAGCGCATCTAGTCATTTTTGAAAGAGGTCGAACTCTACAAGTTTATTTAACAGACGTTTGTCATATTTACAAAATTTATAGACACACTTTTCAGCTTGGGTGTTTTCCCGTTAGAATTTTAACACGGGCCTTTTACCGTTAGATCTTTAACTTCACTTGTATCCGATCTTACCTATAGGGAACTGGAGCTGAAAGCTAGCCCATAGAGAGAGAACAAACAAAAAACAAAAAAAACACGTGAGAGGCGCCCATCGTTAATCAGTTCTTTAAATCATATGAAGATGTCCGCTCCTGGGAAAAACGAGGTTAAATTTCTCGCAAAGCTATGTTTTTTTTTTCCACTGTCCACTTTCGAAACGTGGTCCAACACTCTTCTTTGCTTTCCACAAAGTTGATTTGGAAATGTCGACCTTGTTGTGTTTCAAGTCAGAATTTAAATTTCCTCATAAATGGCTAATTCTTTAGTTTGAAACATTTTCAGAATTTCGTGCCTTGTAACATTCTTGTCAGAACCCTCAGCCTTTTCTTTCCTTCTCTGTTTCAAGACTGGTTGGAGTTTGGAGGCCCTGAATTCAATTGTCAGTGGTTGTTCGCTTATCCCTAATGCATTCCGTGCTCTTGCGTTTATGTTAGATTTCCTTTAGTAAAGACGTCCACGGTTTGCTTCCCAACAGCAATTTGTCTTTTTAATAATTCCATAGCGAATCCCTGAACAGTGGGGTCAAAACTGGCAATAAGAAACATTTGTATGTAACAAAGTCTCGCCTAAGAAGGAATACAGAAACAGTATACTAAAACGCAAAGGAAAAGGTAAGACAGATTTTCTGCGGTTTCATATCTCGTCAGTTTCTGAATAGTGATAAATTTCAGTAAAAAATTACGGCAATACAAAAATGCTTTTCGAGAAAAGTACAAAAGATCGACGGCATGCGTTTGTTTAACGCACTCTAGCATAGAGCCGTGCCACAAAATGTCACCTCAACTCTGCATGCCATCCGGCCCTGCCCACGCCGAGCTCTGGGGCAATTTGCGTTCACAGTTTCGCGCATGACATTTAACGGTAGACAAGCATCACACTATGTTGAATGGATTGAAGAAGACACTGCCACATCTTATCATTCTGACTTTATGATCCTTGCTGTGATGTCACGTCCCCCAACTAGTTCTGATTTTTCTTGATTTTTGCATTTCTTATGACGATTCGGATTCTGTTATTTTTTATTCTGTTTTCCCTGAAGAATACATCCCTTTCCTAAAATTTCAACTAGAACACTGTTTAGCCTGCAAAATTATTTGAAACGTTCTCGGCCACTGCCTCTTGGAGATGATAAGTCTTACATACAAGCAGCGCGTTTATCATATCACCTCATTCGAAACACATCCCGCTATGTATAATACCCAGTCTCTCACCCACACACGTCTTTCAGTTTTTCTTTTCTTCCTCTGTCTTTCTTCATCTTCAAACAGGTTTATGATAAGTGCGAAAGCCAACATTTCTTCATCACTAGTGCCGATTCGATTCATCGCCAGTCGCCATTTTGTTGAAGCAAGATCACGTCATATTTTGGATCTCCGTTGGAATGATTCGAGAGTATTAGAAACTAAACCAGAAAAGCACATTCACAATTTTAGCTTAGAAAGACTCACAAAAATTGTCAGAATGTAAAACTGGAACAATTTTACGCACCCTTGAAGCACAAAAGAAATTTGGAATGTCAAAATAATATTATAATATTTATTATCTATCGCTAAAAGGGAAATTTACAAACGTTATTACATAGACTTACCTTTAGAGCTATTTCGGAATCTGCAAAATAAAAGAAAAAAAATGCAGTAACCGCCTCTCTTTTCCGTCGATTATCTGTTCTTGTCGCCAGTGTCAAAGTGTCGTGGCCGCTTGTTATATTCCAGCCAAAGAGCTTAGAAAAATAACTAAAGCGTGCAGTGTTTCTTGAACATTTTGCGAACATAACATGGCCGACAGTGGAGGCCAACTGAGGCCATTCTGTCGGTTATTAGGACACTCTAATGTACGGGTGGCAGTGACAGTCGCTTGCAAAAATGAGGCTAAAAGATGTTAAATCTTCTTTTAGATGTTTTGTGTTTATTGGTGGGGAGAAGAGTAAATGCAGTGCCTAGGCGATGAGTAAATTTCGCATGTTTTTTTTTTTTTTTTCAATAAGATATGAAGCAAGCATTAATTGCTCACGATGACTGCCTGAAATTTTACCTAACATGAACTCTTCAAAATCAGTTACCTGAGTGGAGACACGTCGAAAAAAAAAATCAACCGGCATGAAATTTGGTCCTGTGATCATGAAAAATCTGGTAGTAAAGTAATGCTGATGGGTAATTTTAAGAGCAGCGCTTTGCCCTTGAAGTTGGCAGAGTCAAGAACAATATATTTTTGGTGTAGTAACAATTGTTGGACATTATAAACTAAATAAACGGTGAGGACAATAGGAACACACATACAAGAATAGCAAGAGTAAAAAAAATAAATAAATAAATAAGAGGGAGGAGTATAAGTGTAACGAAACTGTAACTTAGGTTTACAGCTGACCTGCCATTTGCAGTGTTTTCTCACGATAAACAGCCAAAGACGGCCACACAGTCTACTGGAGAAGAAAGAGAAGTGTTTTGGTCAGTCGGTATCTAGTTTCTCAACGGATTTGCTTTCCCCAGTTTCTCACTCTTAAAATTCTCGCTTTCGTGTTTTATCATTTTGAGGACCGCCGCGTGGGATGACCGTACCATGTTTTTAAAAATATTCTAAAGCTCAAAATCGGTTAATGAACGACAGATGAAAAGAAGTGACCATCTTTGTCCCTGGGTAACTAATGGCAACAGGTGACATTCCCGATTAATGAAAGAAATTGAGTAACCATGGATACCTGGCATACCCGTGCTACATGGCGATTGTTTACAACAGGTCGCAGTTGAACTAGGTGTGAGCTTTAGACGATAGTTGGCAAAAAAAGAAACATTTTATACCTTTTTCTTTGATATCTCCATTTTTTAAGTGTCTGATGAAGGTCCTCGAGACAGAAAACTTTGCTTGTCTTAATATTGTCAATTTTTATTTTTGTTTTTATGTAATGCTGATTTTCGCGAAGCTGTTCTCTGCCTACAACGCCCCCCCCCCCTTTTTTTTTTCATTTCGGTAGTTTGAAACCATTTGAGGCTAGAGAGTTTATGATAACTAACAACTTAAATCAAGATTGGGGAAGGACTACAATAATTAACACTAGCTATGTGGCTCAAGGCATTCCTGAGATAAAACTGCTTTCAGCATGAACCCTTTTCCGCGTACCCCTCTCTTTCTCTCATTGTTCCTCCTCCTTCTCCTCTCTCTCTCTCTCTCTCTCTCTCTCTCTCTCTCTCTCTCTCTCTCTCTCTCTCTCTCTCTCTCTCTCTCTCGCTATCTTTCTCTCTTTCTCTCATTTGTATGCTGCGCACGTCGTTCATGTACGAAGGATACATGCGCCGGACTGAACGCTCTTGAAAGGCAGTTAAATAAAAACTATAAGCGCCGAAGGAGCACAGACTAATAAAATACCCAGTCTGGATTATCCCATTGTGTGACGTCACAAAACAGCGAAAGGTCCGCCATTTTAGGTTTACGGTTGCGACCGACGCTTCAGCATAGCCACAATGCAGCGGTCGCTAAAAGTTCATACGGTCATCATTTATAACAATAAAAAAAGGCAGATGTAGACAATGAAATGAAAGGATATGCAGGTTAATGTATCATTAATACATGTACGACCAATCTTGACAAAAAGAAAGAAATTTCTACTGCAGGTAGAACTAGAATCGGAATTTTCCGAGAGGCGGCCATGTCGGTTATACGGTCGCCTCTCGGGAAATTCCGTAAAAAAAAGCACAGCCCGAAGCTCGTGTTTCCAGTCTGGTTAATTTAATGTATTAGTGTGTGCGAAGGAGGACACCACGGGAGGACGAAACGAATCGAAAAATATACATTTTCTGGAAAACAGATGCTTCAGCATCGGCTACTTTGTTTTTGTTTTTTTTTTTATTTCGGTAGTTTGAAACCACTTGAGGCTGGAGAGCTTATGATAAGTAAAAATCTAAACCAAGATTTAGTATGCTGCGCACGTCGTTCCTACAATGAAGGTCACATGCGCCGGATTGAAGGCTCTTGAAAAGCAGTTAAATAAAAACTATAACGAATCGGAAAATATACATTTTCTGGAAAACAGAAGCCTCGGCATCGGTAATAGTGAATGGTCGTGTTATGATCCGAGTATCGATTGTAAGTGATATGAAAAAAAAAAATGAAGCTAATCCTTTTTTGCGGTTCTAGGATCGGCAAATATAGATGATTATTTCAACTGAACAGTAAAAAGACAGATTGACATTCCCCATTGTCCATTCTATTGTTTCATTTCTTTCGCCACCTGCTAATCATCCAAAACAGGCCGGGGAAAATCCCTACGTTCCCAGGCCATGATAATGTGTTGACAATTACTGACAATTATAAAAAATATAGCCAAAATTTCATACATTAATATATATTCTGCCATTGAAAATCCCTTCATGGTTATGACGGGCAGAACACTCAGAACACTCAGACTCAAAGCATTTCTGCATCATCTAATAGCAAGGCCTTCGGTACAAGCAATGCCTTTACTTGGCTCTCAGTTGCGCAAGGTCAGGCAATTAATAGCGGAACGCGCCAAGTTGTACACTGCGCGCCGTCATTTTTACGATTAGTTGAGTCATTTAGGACTAAAAAGTCTATGAATTGTGCACATCGTCGTATAGGCACTTGACTTCAAAATTATACAAAATATGACATAGAACCACTCAGATAACGAGAGAGAAACCATTTGAAGTTGACCGAAATTTTTATGTAGGCATATGTAAAACAGGAACACCGCCAAGCCTAAGTACTGCATAGCATGTACAAAATATTTACCAAAAAAAAAAAAAATGACCCCGCATATAATACATTGCACACTTAGCATAGCTCATTAAAATATCTTTGAAATGTTTGGAGCGTAGTGAAAACATTTGTCCTTCCTATTTCGGTCTGAAGGTTCTCATTCTGTTGTGGGTAATTGTCGACTGGTATTTTCATGTCTGCAGAGTTCTGGAATAATATGGTTTGGCTGTAATTTGAACGGGAATGTTCTTTGACCAAGTTCATAGATCAGAGTTTTAGTTTCTATAATGACCTCTGGTCAGTTGGACAATCACTTCACTTACTTTATGGTCAGCAAGTCATGCCATGTTTATTATCATTTGATTTTACATGTCGCGGAACTAACAAAACATTTCTAGCCTTCCAGAGGGTGGTGAATTTTAGCGTTTGTCAAAAGCAGTCAGTTGTGTGGCCTGTGGTCAGTCTGGCCACAAAAATTATGTGTGTACATACTGCTCATTTTCAATTTGAAATCGTAATATCGAATATGGAAAATATCAATGATTCGCAGTTTCGGTGTTGTAATGAACACAGGTCAGTTTGAAGGTCATTTTTGAAAGTTAAACAGTCATTGTAAAAGGACTGTGGGGCATGACTGTGCCTGTTAAAACTTTTTTAAAAAAAACAACGTCTTTTCTTTCCTTTTTTTTTCTAGCCCAGAATCGATGTCATTCACAATACAAAGAGATATAAAGGTCATTTTGAGATGGTTAGGTGGGTCTATTATAAAATATCTTATACCCAGGGGCGAAGCGTGGCCCTCTGCAGAGGGTAATCAGAATTTAAGCTAGTAAGATCCTCATGGACGTATCGCTACATCATATTCACATAATCATAAAGGCAGCGACTAAAACAATGAAACGGTTGCCAGGCACTGCAAAAATCTGAAGAGCGGACTATTCTTGTCAACAGGACAGGTATGCAGCAATTTACAAGCCAAACTAATCTGAAAAACTATTCATTCATACTAATAGACTTATAAACACATATTTTTCATCCATTTTTAAAAATATAATTTGAACGGCACGTTTTCATTGTCATATTCATAGCCAGAGATTTTGTTATTCTACCATCTCATAAAGTTTCTCGAAAAGGACCCATTAACATTAAATGGTAGAAAGTGCTTAAATGGCATCTCTGTGACACAACAATGTGTAGCGATTTCGGAGAAGTGGCTTTCTGCCGTTGCGGTTTAGGTTCGAGCGACCTGTCAAGTGAGTTGATGTTCTTAATACGTTCGACTGATTTTGATCACAGTTATATCTAGATCTAGACTATAATAATTATTATTCTTTGATAGCTCTTGCTGTGCGTAGTGTAAATTATTCTTAGATTACCTCAAACAAACAAACACAAAAGATCCACACAAACTCTTTCACTCTACTCTTTACCTTTCGATTGGGATGAAAACGACCGCATAGTGAAAAACCTGCATAAGTACGTAAAATCAGGCCAAACCTTGATTATAAACCTATTCCCCCCCCCCCCCCACCATTTTGCTGTCTGCGGCGCCGCTTTGATGAAAACAGGCTATGCTCAAGCTCTCTTCTGGATGTAGTCAAGTCTTCTTCGTCTTTGTTAATCACTGATTTTGGACCAGTCCAAATGGTGCAAGTCGCTACAAAGATGCTTTTCGGTGAGGGGTGTTAGACTATAACAACAAACCCAAAATAGCAAGGTAGAATAGAATGCTGAACTGACTAAAATTTAGTGTACTTGGAGTTGGGCTCAATCTGGAAAGCGTAGTAATTCTAGAATTAATATTCGGTGGGTAATCACTGATTATTTGATTATGGGGAAGCCTCGGCCGTGCTTATGCCCACCTGCACTAATTATGTAAAGTGTGTTGCCTTTATCATCAAAGTGCACAATTTCTGTCCTAACTGACTCAACTGCTTGGGCACAGGCGTTCAAAAGTGTTTTATTTATTTTTTCTTCATTTTTCGTAAATCGATGAAATCAAATGTTTTCATCGGTCCTTTCATAAAACGTTTTTCTATCTATTTGAATCGAAATCATTCCTGTGTTATCATTAGACTGACAAATTTTGTTCATAATTTTATGTCCTCAAATTCACATTGTTATTATAACATTTCAAAGGAACATCAATTACAAAGAACACTGCTAATCCTAAAAAAAAAAAAAATGCTTGCTTTTCATGTTGCATTTTCATATTACTTCATACACAAATATTTCAAAGTATTATTGTGTCTGAAAGAAAATACTGCAGGCTCATTCTGCTTCTTTGCCTGTAATTGTGATGCATCTTATGTGTAGATTTTATCTCAAACAGGAAATCAATGATAGTCATCTGTCTTAACGAACAAGAAACCACACAACGGCGGTATATCTTTCCCTACCGTTCAGCTAATAACAAAGCTTCAAATTCCACATACTTCTCAGTGACGATCATCTTCAGGATGCTGTAGCACTAGGTGCATGACATAACATTGTTGTACAAGATTCATTTAATCCCTGTCGATAATCTATTAGTACGTGCAATTGGCTATCCCCAAAACAATGTTTAAAAAGTTTTCAGGACACTATTCTCCTACGTTCTCTAAACAAATTGACCAACGTGCGCCCTTTCTGAATTTTCACTGCCACGAATAGGAATTCAAAATATAACCTGGTTGGTATGCGTATAACGTAGCATGAATGGGAGAGATAGGCTGAACGATTAACAGGTTCAGAGAAGTTACTATATTAATAAATTTTTTTTTTTTTAAAGTTTCCATTGCTGGATCCCTTTATTCAAATCTACATTAGAAACACACAAATAACCTTTAAATTTCATATTTAAGAATGGTCCAATCATTTTATTGATGATTGCATTCAATGTAAGATATAAAGTTCATCTAACTATCAGGTGGTAAAAAGTTAATAATACGAAAACCGTGGCGTCCACTGCGAAGATTCTAAAAATAGTTAGTCTGCTGACATGGTGAAGAAGTAGCTATCCCCTAAATATATCTTCTTTTTTTGTTATTGAAATCCCCCCCCCCCCCCACTCCTCCCAAAAATGTTTCAACCGACAATGAAATCATGATCCATTTTCATTGAGTATATTACTTCATTGGCGCAGCTCTAGAATTTTCGTCGCTGCAGCTGACCCTTTTCTTAGCTGTGTAGTGCGCCTTGAACCGGGTCCGGGATATTTGTCAAGGTGAAGTGATTTTGACGAAACCTGTGGGTTAAACTGAGAACGAAGCAAAGTAATTGTACCCGCTACAATAAAATGCATATTGGTGTTGTCTCGTCTGTGTCGATTACCACATTGTCGTGAGAGCAGCCTGGGAAATAAAATCTGATCTACTTTTTGTTGAATAACGTCCTGCTTTCATTCTCATGTACTGGGAAAACTCGTAATGTACACACAGCTCACCGGTTATTGATTTTAATACAGAGTTGTGAAACGATCTCTCTGCATTTTCCTGCAAATTTAAATGAGAAAACATATTTTAGTTAATACAAAATGGTTTAGACAGCCATGCCAAATTTAGATAAATGGATTTATCAAGGGGCAAAGTTATCTTGAAAAAACTATTCTATTGATTTCTGCGGGCAAAACAATCCAAAAGCTGTCGATAAGGATTTGCCTAGGGCAATAACGTGCATCCGATTTGTGCCAAGTATCATGGTTCTCAAAGTTTCAGTTTGGTCCATGTCCAGATTTTGACTAGTCTTCTTTGGAAACTAGAGCCATTCTGTCATATCATGCGAATAAATAACAAACAGGGGAATACAAATACTGAAGGATTGCATCCTGATTTTTACAGGAAATTGGAAATTTGATGGTGGTGATGGTCGCCGGTTGGTGGGGTAGGAGGGAACGTCATTATCATATCTTACATGATGTTATCCACCCATGGAAAAAAAAAAAACCATAATTATGAGAGCTTCAGAACTTCATTGGTGATAAAGAAAAACTCCCTGTTGTAATATCGGCATGAGCAGGATGTGATGCTGGATGGAAAGAAAAATATGTACTGTAAGTAAAAAACAACTAGTCACACGTGTCGTTGAATTAGAGTAAGACACAGCAAAATATTGACAAGGTAGATATGAGCTATGTCATTTCCTGGAGGAGAGGGTGTAACGGCGCTTCGGATACGGGATATCATTACAATTGCGCAAATGGTCTCCGCGCGACTATTCAGGTTGTGGTACTCATAAAAGTACTTCACACCCCCTTTCCAGTTTAGTTGTTGCTGATCAGCTATTTATATTGACTGAAAGGTTTTTTCCAACGGTGCATCAACTCATAATTCGTTAATTTTTCATAACACACCAAAGGAATAATAAGTAATCAATAATAATAATCAGTAATAATCAATCAAAAGAAAAATCGCTCTATTTTAAACAAACCCTACCGCCGCCCAGAAAACTCTGATTTGTGTGGAATTTTACAATGCTTTCCTTCCGATCTGTAGAAGGATCTTATTTAGAATTGGAGATTTAAAATAGTGGGGAAGGATGTTTTTTGTTTGCTTTGTGTCGCTAATAACCCCCCCCCCCCCGACCTCTCATCTCCCGCCCGTTATTCTTAAATGCTCGTACGCTCAGGTGAACGTAATTTTCTTTTGTGCTGATTCTTTTATGTCTGAAGTGTTTCCTTATGTCTATTATTATAATCCAGAACTGAAACGAAAAAACAGATTTATCTTAGATCCTGGGCAGGGCCGGGCACCTCTGCTAGTATCTTACTATATTATAACGGAGCGAGAGAATGAAAATGTCAGCACTTAAAACTTTGCGCCTACACCATAAAAAAAATTATTATGAAACTTGGCGTAGTGTCTTAATTTTTGACGAAGAGTGGCGCGGACACATTCATTTTGAACAAAAATCAGTCTTTACTATTTAATTACATTAAGATAATCTTGCTGTACAGAAGTGGACGGAGCTGAGCAATAAAATCATCATTTATCTACGTCATTGCTCTGGCATTTCTGTCATCTAGCCATACTGCATGTCATTCTAGAAAATTTAATGGATACCCTAGTATTGAAAATTCTTACAGTATAGTTATGGTACATGAATTGTTCCATACACAGTTTGCGCAATATTATAAAAACCACAGAAAAACTGTGGGGTCGCAGCAGGGGGCTATGAGCAATGTCAAAATTGGGCAAAAAGAAAAAGTTGTATATAGCAAAGCCCCGCCCTAGAAATAATACCCAAACGATGCATTGCAAACTAAAAGAGAAGAGACAGAAAATCTTCAATATTTCTGCTGTCACCTTTGTCAAGAAAAAAAAAAAAAGATGAAAAAACAACAAAAGAAAAAAATAGAACAGAGAAAACAATCGACCAATAATAGATTTCAATAGGAAACCTATAGACTATTTATAGAATATAAATAAAATATGTGTACTTATAAGGAAAAGTTGGCGCAGTAGTGTTGGACGTCTAAAAACCAATAGTGTAGCCGTTCTAAGATCATTCTAAGATTCAGATATTGTTTTTATTTGTTATGGATTTTTTCTTTGCATTTTTCATTTTGATCTAACGGAGAACTTGAAAATACGAAAGCTCATTATTTCTACCCTATTTGTTTATTTGTTCGCTTCGAATCTAAATCTCAGAAAAACCACAGAAAAACTGTCCAAATCTGAATGCACGTTTTTGGTCCCTCACGGGGGTATTGCGATTCTCTCTAAGCTCTGCTGCGAACCCAATGCGTTTTGTTGGGGTTTTTTTTTTTTGTTAATGAGAGGGAAATGTATGGGTAGCGTACATCTGTGTAAAAACTGCGTTTTGTTTTTTTTTTTGAGTGGTCTAAACATAAATGAAAACGTTACTATTTTCAGAAAGCAGACCTTACCACCACCCTAAAGGTTGTGGAGAACAGCGACTCCTGCTAAAGACACACTGAACACTTTTCAAGGTATCGTTGACAGAATGGCATCGGGCGATTGTGAATCTCGGGAAATGAAGGTAGGCATTGTCTCTCATTGAATGTATTGATTTGTTTCACTTACGTCACCCAAAACTGTGATACTGATCGTTGGACTTTGAAATCGGCGGCATAATAATTATAACTTTTCAAAACGTATTGGAATTTCTGGATAAAGACAAAACAAAATTTTAAATTTTTGAGAAGCACAAACTCGGTGAGGTCGAGTGAAAAAAAAATCACTAATAACCAGTGCTGTCATGAGTAATTGCTTTTAATTACACTAGAAGATGAGAGACTGAATAGTTGATTAGTTCACACTTATGAGTCATTGCCAAGTAAAAGTGGGTCAAATTTACCTACTAAAATAAGGTTATTGTAACTCATCATAACTCTAGAATTACGGGGAATTGAATACTTCACAAAGAAGCAATGTTGTAGGTCACATCTAGAAAAGGTGAAAAATGTTGTTCTTGATGATATATTGGATACTGATCCGGAGTTATTGCCCTTGCCCTTATAAACTAATATTCACTACTATTTAGCGGTGTTTTTAGGTTTCTGGGTCTACACTCATTGTGAAACCAATACTGCTTCTAGAAGGAAAGTTGAAGAGTAGACTAAGGAGAATCAAAGATCACCGTTCTTTTAATATTTTAACAACTTCCTTGCAAAATTGCGCCCCTTGGATTTGCAAAACTGCAGACCATCCATAAAACCACAGTTATCTCAGAACCTGTAAGATTAAGAAAATCAATTACTTCTCAAAGAAGCAAAGTTGCAGGACATTGATTTTCATGCTTAGAAATTATCATTTTATTTCACTGGAACTCTGTGTGTAGGACTTTCGTCCCTTTATTAACCAAATAGGCGTGACCATTCATCAAAACTGCAACTGTCTCACAATTAAAATTTCTGTACAAATCAATACACCCAAGAGAAACAGATTAGTAAAACAGCGTTTATGATGTTTGCTGAAGTTCTTATTTTGTCATGCTGAATCTTGTGTAGAAATTGCGTCCCTTGATTTACCAATCATTGGTATATGTTCATTAGAAATGTGAATATCTCACTATTTCTGCAAAAATCTATACACCCCAAATAAGCAATATTGTAGAGCAGTGAGTTTCACATGCAAAAAATGGTCACATTGTCAAATGCACTGTCAATAGAGTAGCGCCCCTTGATCTTTAAAATATGCCCATTCATCAAAACCTTTTTTAAAGCCTGCTTAAGTCAATAGTCCTCAAAAAGAAACACTGTAGAGCAAACAACATAACAATTAAATATGATCATTTTGACATCCTTGATCATTTGTGAGTACATGTTTTGTGTACATACAGTTATGGTTCTCATATTTTAAGGTTCTAATGCATGGACATTCCCCGCTTCCTTTCTGATTAAATACGTATTAATAAACACAATACATGTACTTCTCATGCAATGAACTCACTTTTGACAGAAAACAAATAAAAATTATGAAAAAGGCAAATACGGGTATATCACTTGTAGCATAATTTAATAGACAAAATTCCGCAACACTTGTGCAGATGCAGCTAAATAAATACATTACACAGCCACAAACAAAATTATTAAACTCTCTAATTAGAGCAATACTTGATGTTAGGCCCATAATTATATTACATAAATACAAGCACATTTAAACTGCCTACAACTTTTTAGACATATTTCATGTAGTTAAATCCATACATTATAAAGGCACAAACAGATTTTTCTTTTTTATCTGTTTTCTCATGCTCTAATGTCCTCTTCTCTTCTGGTTGCCTGTGCCTCCATTCTTCCATGCGCTGGGACTGTTTCTGTCTGTAGCTGGCCAATTTTTCAGGATCGTTCCTAAGGCATTTTGTATGGGCAATCTGGTGTTCTGCTCTTGGTCTTCCCTGTCTCCGAAGCTTGAAATTCAGCTTGATATGATGCAACCATATGTATTCTGTTAACAATAAAAAGAAAGGAAAAAAATAAAATATTAGCGAATTACATAACAACCCCACATTGCCCTATTCTAACCCAAGGCAAGCTCCAGCTGTGCATATCGTCTGGGATCCAAGCAGAAGAAATAAATTCCAATTTCTTCGCTATGTGTTTGAACAATTTATTTTTGCATGTGGTTATCAGTGTATTCCACCTTGCAGAGACATGGACAAAATTTAAGAAACTGTTTTACATGGTCATATTATGAGAAATATCTCTCTGTCATTCTCAGAAAGTGTTTCAATCCAAAGAAGGTCAACACAGGCTTCACCAGGTCCCTTACTTTCACTTTCAATTGCCCGACAACACACCACATACAAACATTTGATTGCACAAGGTTGGAATGAGTTAAGAACAATTTGGAATGGAAAACACAAGGATGCACTTGAAACTATTTTTTATTGAGTTAATAACACTTGTAATAAGCAAATAAGGTACACAAAACATTAACATGTGGCAAAGAAACAAAAAAATGAACAAATGTTTCAACAGCACTGCATGTAAACTACAATGTCATAGGTACCATACAATTGGCAAGAAAATATTAAGGAGTTTCTCAGGCTAAAATCTGACATTTAAATCTTACCTTCCGTTCTGATATTTTCAGCATCTGTCTCTAGAGTTTCCTTCATATTCCACTTCTGAAACATAAAAAAATTGCATGGTATTTTTCCAACTGACAAACGCTCCTCCATCTATGATCAATGGCAGCGAAAAATGAAGAGTTAAATGTGACAGCCATAACTATCAAATTTTGCAGGCTTTTTTCTTTTTTACTGTTTTGACATGATTTCTGAATATTATTATTTGTTGGCTTACTTGACACACATGTGTATATTTTGTCATTAATCATGGATGAAAACTAATGGCAGAATACTTTCTTCTACTTGAGAAGTTAAGTGTCACCACCAACCATGACACACGCGTAAGGCTCTTGTTACATATTTGACAGTCAGAAATTAGCTCTAATTTTGCTTGTATTAATTATTATGGTGTGGTGTTCAGGACAGTTTTCTTCACATATTAATTTCGATTTCTTCTGATAGCAAATTTCCACCTCAGGAGAGAAAAAGCAAACTTTAAACCTGGAAATCAGGAAATTTGCAAAGGATTCCCATGTCACAAATCCCAGACTGGGAGATGTAATGATTATAACAGGACAACAATCACGAACGAACAAGTATAACACTTAACAGAACAACCCATCAGACTCACACATTTATTAAACATAAGATAAAGATAGGAATGCAATGACCTACAGTATATTACTCAATTCAGCTGCCGTCCAGCGGCCTTCTTCCCTCAAGCACTCTTCCTCAGGTCCACAACCCGGTAATTACTTTTAAAGACACTTCGGCTTCAGCCTCTCCACTCAAGGTCTTAATAACACACTAGTATTTTTTTGCACCACAGTCTCTCAATAGCGCCTCCCTATGGCAATAACACCTTAGCCTTCCAATAGCACCTCACATGGCCATAGCACGTTAATAATTCAATTCACATGAGTATCTCAATAGCACAGTAGTACATCAATATCACAGTAGTACATCTTAAGAGCACATTAACAATTCTATACACAGCCCTGTCTGTGGCCAGACTGCCACGACTCATGCGCTTCTACTGTCCTGCACGACAGCTTCACTCCACTGGCCTATGCGTAGCCTTCGGCCCTATGCTGGCCTATCCCCTGTGCTCACCGTGGGTGGCGTCTCGGCCCGACCCCGGTACCTACAAGAAGAACATTACATTGGTATAATACCATACCATTTCTAACCACTTCACCCCTTATTACAAACCATGAAGCGTACACACAATAGTCCACCTTTCACTCACCATTGTTGACCTGCAGCATTGTTAGTTATACTATAACTAACGGACACTTGGAAAGATGAATAACATGGAGAGAAAAAGTCACTATGGCAAACAAAATTGAAGAAAAGCATTGAAAAACCCCCCTTTTGCATGAATATAAAGGCCTTATAAAGCTAGTGGTGTCTACCTCATGAACTGTTTACATGTGAAATGTACATAATAAAAATCCATTCATTTCAAAAGAGCCTAGATTTATGGGAAATGGATTATTCTGCTTCATAGTGACACATTGATTTTTAAGAGAACAAGTTTAATTCACAAAGGGCCCCATGATTTATTTTGCTCACTTGACATACTTATGGGTTGGGACAGAATACTAGGTAATCTTTGGACCATGATAACAAAGTCTAGGCTAAGGAAAATTTTTCACATCATAGTAAAATGGTGTGATTCCCAGCCTTCAACACAATAATCGATATTTAATGAGGCACCTAGAAATTTCTGAACACTGGTTGAATTTGATTTCATTCTGGGCTTTGCGACACCTATCATATCACATTTTGTTAATGGCGCCATTAACCTGACGAAGCCATGGTGTCTTTGATGTTTCTTGTATGTAACTGATCACAATATGTCGACTCCTACATTCTCGCTGACATGTATACATATTTCAGATAAAAGGAAAAGGAAAAGTCTGCCTCATGTTAGTCATTTTTTTTCTTTAACAGTATGAGTTGAATGCCAAAGGGACAGAACAGTTCGTTTTGTTTCGCTTAGCACATCGGTTGAGAGATACACTAGAAGAGACGGATTAAATCTTTGTCTACCAAATATCATCAGTGTGATCATGATACTGATAAAAAGGCAAAAATAGAAAAATGTCCTCGCACCGAAGCATAATTCCCAGCCTTCAATACATTTATCAAAATTCAAATAGGCATGTAGAAATACTCTGAACGCTGGTTGAATTTGATTTCACTCGGGCCTTTGCGACACCATCACACCACATTGTGTTATTGACGCCACTAACCTGACGAAGCCTTGCTGTCCTTGATGGTTCTTGTGTGTAGCTGACCACAATGTGCCGATTCCTATTTTCTTGACATAAACACACATTTCAAATCATGGAAAGACAATATAAATCTGTCTTATCTACTTACGGAAACGTCAGCAGGTTGTATCCCACAAGGAAAGAACAGATCAGTGTTAATCCACACACGTAGCACACGCTCATGACAAGATAAGATCAGATAAATAAGATAAGATAAATTTTAATCGTCCTTGTACAAGGAAATTTGTTTTGATCATTGAATACATAACAATACAGTTACAGAAACAGAAATTATGATATATAGTGCGCCCACACACATATATTATTATATACACACACTAATAAATAAACAAAATAAACAGTGCACACAATATGCTTCCGTTACTAAAACACATTGACCTGACACGCAAGACACAATTCAACTGTACACAGATCACGATCAAGATTACGGCATTATTGTAACATCCTAGTTGATGATGGAATAAACGATTTAAAGAAGCGCTCAGTTTTAGTTTTCTTTGACAACAGCCTTAAACTTCTTAGAGATTTTATGTATTCTTTGTTCAGGTGATGTTGGGGGTCATTTATAATCTTATTAGCTTTTTTAATACAAGCACCAGTGTACAGCTCATCAAAATATGGCAGCTCACAGTTACAAATTTTTTATGCTTTTTTAAATTAAAATATTGATCTTATTTTTTATCTTTTTGAAAGGTGTTTCCTCCCCAACAGACAACTCCATACATTACTCCAATAACGTCCCAGCACGTTTCCTGTCTCCACGTAACACGAGTTGGCGTGTGCAGCGAACTGAACACAATCCTCGGCGTTCATTTTCAATTCAAGACAAAGCCAGGGTAATCTGTTAGAGGCTGTGATATTATAAACATAGGGAACTAAATTGATAGAAAGAAAACAAACAAAAAAACACGTCAGGGGTATTCTCATGAATTTATCACTTATCGCACGATACCTTGACATTGCTGTAATTTCCTCCTTAGAATCCATTCCTATAATGATTACGCAGTGTGTGATGAAAATGCATGTTTCACGTTTTCAGAATATAGAATAGAAATACAGATGTTTTTGACCATGAATTTCTTCGACAGAAAAGAGTTGAAATGGATTTTCATTTTTGTGAATTTTTGACGACAAAAACGTGTGATAAGTAGTAGAGAAATAACACGCCGAGAAAAGTACTAAGGAGACGTATATGAAATATAATGTTGATAGGAAACATAACATAGAGAAACCCTTTCTTTGTTACTGAAAATAAATGTGTTGAGCCAAGTGATATTTCAATAACTTTACTGAGATGCTTGCAAGGTGACCTCTTTCCAGGTAGATCTGACCCACTCTTATTTGGCAATGACTATTATAAAAAAAAAGGACAAATTTTATATGAAAAATTAGCATTAATCCAAAAAGAAGAGAGAAGGGTGGAAACTCGTTGAAGAACAAAAGATGGGAGTGCTGCATGCAAGACCTGATTACTCCTCTGGGTAGGCGCTTATAAACTCTTTTTTGCTTTGCACCAATGTTCCACATCTTCTCGCCAAATTTCAGAATGAACCCTTTATTAATTTCCGAGTCGATTGGTAACAAAGGAATATTCTTGTGGTATATCTTTATTTAAGAAGGGTTGCTGCCCTTGGCATTTACACCTAGGGGGCTTCTTGTAATTTTATATGAGACATTTTTATATATAATGTCGAGCGCCGCATGGTAAACTACCGTGATCGACTTTACAAGAGAGAGAGAGAGAGAGAAAGAGAGAGAGAGAGAGAGAAGAGAGAGAGAGAGAGAGAGAGAGAGAGAGAGAGAGAGAGAGAGAGAGAGAGAGAGAGAGAGAGAGAGGTGGAGGGGGGGAGGGGGAGAGAATCTCGCATGCTTATAGTTATATGTTGTGTTATAAGTTGGGGTTTAATGTCTGAAAACTCTGTGTTAAATAATTTCTTTTTTTTAATATCGTACCTGTTAGGTCTGGTAAAGAGAATTTTTATTTTTGTTTTGCTTCTCCTGAAAAATTTATATAAATCAAGTTAGGGCCATTTATCCTGCAGCTCACGATATATTATTTCTAGAAGGTTAATATGTGAATATGCCTGATTTTCCCATTCCTTTAATAGTCTGTTCCAGTTGCTGTGGGGAGAGGGGGGGGGGGTGATGTAGTCTCATTGCTTTCATTTTGTGCATTGATGCATCAAGCATCCCGCCAGCATTGTAGGTGACTTTAATTTTAAGGCCTTTTTACTCTAGTAGGTTTTGGGAGTCAATTCGGGGGAAGACGTCGCCTGGCTTTCCTATTTTCCCCTGGAAAATGCTCTTTTTCAGCATTGCTTTGATTTCAGAGTGAGAAGACTCGCGGATAGTTTAACTTAGTCGTGTGACTGAGATGACCCCTCACCAGTAAAGTGATGGAGTTATTCGGTTCAACTTTTCAAGATCTGTCTGTGGAACATCTGACATTTCAAAGCTTTTATCATTCAAGTTTCAAAGATGTTGCTTCTTGCCGTCTTGTTATGGTACACGGAGTATCTCACGGCCAGCTCTCGCTGATGATTATTACTTTTTTTTGTCTATACTTCCTCGCATGTAGGGTGGATATCAATTACTCGCCGTTCCTTGCATTCAGAGGAAGGTCGAGTCTGCTGATATCAATCCGTCTACCCATCCCATAATCCTCCGCAAGAGCTGGGACACAAAGCAAAATAAATGTTTCTGTTCTGACCTACTTATGAAAACGTATTGAGGACAGGTTTTTTTCTTTATGACTGCGATACTGGCAGAGGTGGCCGAACACAAGATAATATTACTACCTGATTCAGATTCATTCGTACTACATGATAGTTAGGCACTAACAATCAAAAGAGCTTTGCTTATATGGACACAAGAGATTGTACTGCAGACTGTTAATGTGAAACTTAAATGCGCGGGCTACACATCAAAACTGCATTAGCCAGAGAGGGGGAAATAATAGGTCAGATTTCAGAAAGTACTACTGTGCATAATCTCAGTTAAGTACATAATGCATTTTTATTTGAATGCAGATAATGGTACTTCGGGTATTCTTTTCCAGTGCTAAATACTTGCACTCACTCATTAACTTTTGGATGCACCTTTATCTCAGCATTTTTTGTTTCCCAATGGAAACACATGATGCACTCATTCTTTTTTATTCCTCTTCTTGGGATTCATTTTCTGTGATCCTGTGGTTATATCCTTCGAATAAAAGCATTTCCCGCCAGAAGTTTAGTAGTATTCAGTCCTTTGACATAATAATCACCATTCCTAGACCATTAACATAATAATCACCATTCCTAGACCATTAACATAATAATCACCATCCTAGAACATCAACATAATAATCACCATCCTAGACTTTTAACATTATAATTACCGTCCTAGACCATTAACATAATAATCACCATCCTAGACCATTAACATAATAATCACCATCCTAGACCATTAACATAATAATCACCATCCTAGACCATTAACATAATAATCACCATCCTAGACCATTAACATAGTAATCACCATCCTAGACCATTAACATAATAATCACCATCCTAGACCATCAACATAATAATCACCATCCTAGACCATTAACATAATAATCACCATCCTAGAACATCAACATAATAATCACCATCCTAGACTTTTAACATTATAATTACCGTCCTAGACCATTAACATAATAATCACCATCCTAGACCATTAACATAATAATCACCATCCTAGACCATCAACATAATAATCACCATCCTAGACCTTTAACATAATAATCACCGCCCTAGACCATTAACATAATAATCACCATCCTAGACCATTAACATAACAATCATCATCCTAGACCTTTAACATAATAATCGCCATTATCCTCTTCAAAACATATCTGAGCCAGCATCCCTTTGTCAGCTCAAGGTAGATAGATTAGTATAGCAGATCTATGTGGGAACCATGTCATTTATATTGTTTGTTTCATTCAATCTTTATTTACAACAGTATCAGTCACGGCTGTTCCTCTGCGTGCTTTTAGTTTCTTGCCGCTCGGCCAGGTCAAAAGCGGTCAAAAGGTCAGTCACGCCCGCCGATGCCGTTGGCTTATCGCTAATTAGTACTTTTTTAAACAGTCACAGCCAAGACAGAACATAGTACATGCTTCTAATAAAGTGAACATCATAAAGTCCAATTCGTGAACTTTTCTCTTGTATAATTTTTAAATACTAGTGTAAGGACGTGTTCAAAGAACGGGTTGCATCTAGTTATTCAGTCGGCACACAGATTATGTAGATCTAGGTAGAAAACAACTCACAACTGGCACAGTAACACCCGCATGGCCCGTGCATAAGGCAGACGGCACAGAAACTCATGACTTCAAACTTTGAAACGCAACCGGAAGTTTAAAGTCGAAACAAAACAAAGGCAGGAGGGGGGCCATCATTGTTGAGGAGAAAGCATTATTCGATATTTTTAGGCCTGTTTTCATTTATTACAAAATTATGATACTTCGCTTTCATGTCAAAGGAATAGACATAGTAGCAAAAAGAACTATCTTTCGCATTTCTTCCTCGCAGCAGTGCATTTTTTTTCCTTGCTGTTTTTTTATATAGATTTGACATTGATCTCTAAAGAATAAAAGAAAAGAAAAGAGTGGCATACTATTTTTACTAAGTGTATGGATCATTAAATTGTTATTTTCAGCTGTATAAAGCCGGGGATTGTCATGAAATTGATATTTTTGTAAAGGTGATTTATTATCTTTTCTGGTTCTATAAATCTGGATTGACGCACACTTCTCGTTCAGTTACAATTCATTTTCAAAAAATCGTCGTGGTGAAATTCAGACATACCCGCTGACTCACAAGACACAGACAGAAATATAAATGAGGTGTCTGTTACTTATGCAAACACCCAAGAATTGCGTACGATATCCCAAGCAGTATAGACATGAATAAAACAAACACAAGCACTCCATCAGGGAATGAATAATCTTTATCTAATGAATTACAATGCATCCCTGAACAAAATTACACCACTGACAACATGAAATAAATGCGTACGATAAGTCTAACATAATAACAGAAAATCAATAATCTTAAGGCCACACTTCTGATTAGCCACATTCCTTACTCATTTCTATTTTTAACACAAATTAAAAGGAAAAAAAGTTATTCAAGTTGCATTACGGCAATACAAACATAATACTGGAAGCGTGTTTGGAGTGTAAATGACTGAACCGAAGTGTTCTGTTTTCTGTGCCCTCTTCTGTTTTGCTTGAAGTAGTGACTGTAAATCTTGAGATGTTATGTTTGTAACTGTATGACTTTTCTGTGTGCTGTTACTATTAGGTAAAAAGACGGCTGCTCTCCGGTTTTGACTTTTACAAAGTTGTCTTTACTCCGAGCGGATTGTTCTTGTGCGGACTTTTCACGCTTCGAGTTGAACATTGGAGGTGTTCTGCAATCAACTAATTGTTGTTTCTGTTTAATTGACGTGGACTGAGCAGTTGGTGGTAGTGTCAAAACTAATTTCTGCTACTGTTGGCTGTGTAGTGTCCATGGATGTGTCAAAGGTGGATTGTTGGTTCAGTAATGGGAAAGAGTGTTATGTCTGATTTATTTGGCGTGGATTGAGCAGTGACTGGCAGAGTGAAGCTAATTTCGGCTGATGTTGACTGGGTATTGTGATAATTGTCTGTAAACGATCTAACTGTATTGTGTACACTTGTATTGGGCGGGTGCTCTTGTAATGTCTGAGTGGTATGTTTCAGTGTGTCGGCGTGTGTGTTTTGTGTGTACTCTGGACTGACCTGCATGGTGGATCGCTTAACCGTTATACAAGACATATTGTACACTTTTATTACAAATCAAATAACAATGTATGGCGTGGCCTTAATCACAAATCCTGTCCACATTTTTTTTTTCGAGCTCTCCTCGACCTGTCTTGCTGCCTGCCATGACTGTTCTCATCTTTTTTTTGAAATTGTTCAGTCTTTGGTGACACTTAAAATACAGATACAGTAGTCTCCGCCTAAGAACCCGGTCAACGGGATACAGAAAAAGCGGGTTCTTAGGCGGACCGGGCTCTTAGACGGATACAACTCGAGGCCCAGTGATACCATGTGTAATAACCACATACAGCCCTCAGTACATGTACATGTGCCATGCAAACCAAGCGCGTGGTCAATTACGTATAAAATTCTGCCAGTCGAGTCAGACAACATTAGATGTTAGGTGATGACCATGCTAATTTAGTCTAGGAGTGGCCTGCTCGCACACTAAAGACGTAACTCTGGGCTCCATCCTTTGTGCGGTTCCCCTCCCCCTACCGTCCCTCCACCTGTTCTCTTTCACTGTACTGTGTGGCTTTGTTCTATTCCGTCAACTTGAAAGAGAATTTTGTGTTTAATATCGAAATTTTACGTAAAAGTACTAAAGGTGTGCTTGCCTCACGGTCACATGCCGGGTTCTTAGGCGGATTTTTCATTTCAGAGCGGGTTCTTACGCATGTAAATTATAGTGAAAAAATTCCGTTTCGCGGCAACAGCGGGTTCTAAGGCGGATCGGGTTCTTAGGCGGCGAGTTCTTAGACGGAGACTACTGTACTTAGAATGAGTCTCCTCTCTGTTTGAAGTGACTTCAAACAAAGAGGAGAATCAATCTAAATAATAATAAAAACAGTAAAATGTCAGATTTAAAGTCTGCACATAAGAGCTATCGCCTATTTCTATTTTTCTCTTGTTTTGTCAACTTTCTTTCACCGCATAATCTGCACAGTTCATTCAAAAACCATGTGTTTTTCCTTACAATGCTCCATACTACGATAACAATAACGTAAATCTATAGAGGATATGAAGAAAATCTTCCCATAACTCAGCTACTAAAGGTGTGCGTCATGGGAAACTTTCACACAGTAAATGTAAATGAATATTGTTTCATTTGAATGTAATTTTATTAATTTTGTGGGCTTCACTAACGAGATTTGAGTTAATTAATATGAACAATGCCTTAACTTTTAAAGAAAATACACATATTTGTAAAACGTGTTTTCTGAAAGAACAAAGACGAATATACCAGAATAATTTATATCATCAAACACACAAAAAGCAGAACAAACACACAGTGGTCGTAATACAATGTTGACTTTAGCACAGATAGTGAAATAATGGGGTGAAAGAATGTGATATCAAAGCTAGACCACCCGGATAGTGCGGGACGCTGATGCGAACGCATGCCGCCTAGGGGAATCCCCTGCACCTGTCAGGCCACCGAGATTTATTACCCCTGGTCACGGCAAACGGCACGCTCTCAGGCCATTTCGAACAGTCGTGCAGTAAAGAGCCAATGAAAGAGGGTATGGGATATTTTTAGGATTATTTTGCTCGCCCTGGTTAAGTTGGGTTTGTAGCAAAACGGTCAGAGGTGATCTTAAACTGTTGTTTAGATTACCGTTTGCCAAGTCTTGTAGCGGAAAAACTTGCATCCTTACTCATGGAAACTGGTCCCATGACAAGCCTTTGAAAATAATCTTCGTCAAAAAATTTCCATGAGTTTCATTGTTCTAATTCAATGCAGATTGTTAAAAAATGGATAAAGAAGAGAAAGGAACGAAAATTTTTAAAAAATATATTTTTCGACCCCAAAGTTGTTGCTTGGTATGGCCAAAAATCTCAGTTGGGTCAAGGGCACCGTCGGGACCGATCCGTGGCGACGAGTCGCATAATTCTATATATTTGTACACCTGTATCTATTATTATAAAAGTGAACTTTGGAGGCTATGTTAGCCTACTCCTCCGTTAATACTTAGCCCACACGCTTCAAATTTTACACACGTCGACAGTATCTACATAATAATCCAGGTTTTCGTCACATAAAACATACGAAAACTAATGTCCCGGAATTTATCAAAATAGATTTTTTCGGTCATTCTATTTTAAATCACCATTAATCTTGAGTGAACCGGAAGAATCATACCATTGTCAATGAACCGGAAGAGCGATCTGATCTTACTACTTACTACAATTGAGCTGGAGGGTTAACCTGTAAGCAGCTAAAACTTCTCGACTACGACATCAAAAATCATGAAACTTGGTGTATTCCATCATTTTTTCACGAAGAGTTACGTGGACACATTCATTTTCGACAAAAATCAGTCTTTACTATTATTTACATTTTAAAAATTTGAGCCGCAAAAACAGAGACGCATTTTCATCGAATAGAATCGAAAAATGTGACCGGAAACTGCGCTCTGCGTCACAATTTACACATTTCGGTCCGAAAGTCGTTTTATCACATTGGTCAAAATTGAGCAAAAAGAAAAGGTTGTATGTTGCGAAACCCTGCGTGAAAAATAAAACCCAAACAATACAAAACAAACTAAAGAGAAGACAGAAAACATACAAAATTTTCGGCTTTCGCCTTTGTCAAGTGAAAAAAAAATCGAACAATAAAAGATTTCAACAGGAAATGTATAGAAACGAAGCGAAACAGTTTCGCGAGTTCTTGCTTCGCTAGCAGCACCAAAGCACGTCCGTCCGCCAAATGCATGGAAGCCCGAATTGTTATGTAACAGAAAGATTTATTCGTCTTTGCATCGGATCCAAGTGTATTGTGCGACTTAGATCTACATGTAGATAGCCTATATACAGCTTGGCTTGGTACAAGAAAAATTTGCAAGATTTATCTTGCGCGGGTCGGCTAGTTATAAACATGGGTATGTCATGAAAAAAGGACAGTCTTTAGCGCACACAGTACTTCCCCTAGTCGCTTCGGCTTCCTCAGAATACAAAATTTGTCATTGTTTTTGTTTTCTTTTAATCAAAATGTTCCTTTCTTGCATTGAGCGGAGGAAAGGGGAAGTGGAATGCACATTTTTTTTTTTTTGAATACTGCCGTTCATTCGCAATGTTTTACAGGAAATTGGGCATTTGCATCATACATTCATAGCCTTATTAAAGTATAATTACACTACATGAAGGTGATTACAAAGTAACTTCGGGTCTTCCCAACCTTGCCCGTTTCTTCGGTTGCAGTGTACTAGGGATTGGTATTTTTGTAAACTGCACTAAAGCCTTGTCACATTAATTTATCCCCATCACTGAACGAGGCCACTTCAGAAACTCTGTGATGCAGTATGCATGCGCGATTGTATGAACACACACTATTGCACGTCATATGGAGTGAAAAGCGTTTAGGTTTTATTTTTTTTTCAATCTAACATGAATGTGAAGGGCTCTCAAAATGCCAATTTCATGAATAATGATTTCTCAACAGATTTGCCAATCTTGCAGTAGACTGGGAAGCATTAGAAATATTGGCGGCAAGCAGGGATTTATTTTCTTATATTGTCATTCAATCTGGACGTCGAGCAATTTGTATTATAGTTTTATTTTAGCATGATGTGTGTATGTGTGTGTGTGTATCTTTTGCCACCTGTGGTCCACTTCTGTGGCCTTACACTCAGTGTAGGTTTTCTTCATACCTTGAGATCCATTTTAGTGCGGTATCTTTTTTGCAACTCTTAGAAACAAGTGGTCAACAGAGTAAAACTCTTGGTGCCAATCACGAATGACAAATCTCGCGGCTTACATCTCTCTCTCTCTCTCTCTCTCTCTCTCTCTCTCTCTCTCTCTCACACACACACACACACACACACACAGACACACACACACGCACACACACTCACACACGCACTCTCTCTATCTCGCTCGCTCTCTCTCTCTAACACACACACACTCTGTCTCTCTCTCTCTCTCTCTCTCCCCCTCTCTCTCTCTCTCTCTCCCTCTCTCTCTCTCTCCTCTCTCTCTCTCTCTCTCTCTCTCTCTCTCTCTCTCTCTCTCTCTCTCTCTATCTCTCTCTCTCTTCCTATATATCTCTGGCGTTGCCCATTGGAATTAAGTACATATCTAACTAGTTGGCTGATTTCAAACCCGTTGATTAATTGATATGCTGACTCACTCATTCACTCACTTTTTCCTTCACTTACTCATTCACCAGAGAAATGATGAGGCGAACCTGCTGCTGGTGGGCAAAACAGGAAATGGGAAAAGTGCACTCGGCAATTCTATACTCGGAATGAAAGCTTTTTTCAGCAACTCATCAATGAATTCTGTCACTCAAGGTGCCCAATATGATATATCAGAATTTGAAGGAACAATTATCAAGGTAGTAGATACTCCTGGTGTGGGAGACACCGGCGACTTGGATGACCCACGGAAAGGCCTGAAGCTGGTCACCGATGCCATGAGTGATGCTATCTCTCTCAGTGTGGAAGGATACCATGCAATACTCATTGTGAAAAAGTTTGGGGAACGCTTCACCCAAGAAGACGTTGACACTGTGAGAATTCTCAAAGAGATCTTTGGTAAAGAGTTCATCCTTTATCACTCTATCTTACTTATGACTAACGGTGATCAGTTTAGGAGAACGAGTAAGGAGAGCGGCCTTACATTTGAAGGCTGGTGTGAAAGGCAAGAGGGTCATTTTGCTACGTTATACAAAGAATGTAGAAAACGTGTTGTTTTGTTTGACAACACCGTCGAAGATGAAACAGCCATGATCGAACAGATTCGTAAACTGATTGATAAGACCAGAAGACTGTCGGCAGGCGGAGTTTGCTACACAAGTGAAATTTTCCAGAAAGCTCAGGAAAGTCGAGATGCAATGCAGAAAGATCCATCATGTATTTACGTGGATGAGGCTATCCTGAAAGAAGTACGACTCATCACTCAACAACTTAAACAACTCGACCTAAGTCAGCCTGTTAAAGAACAGACTCGTCTGCAAAGTTTGCGGAAACGTTTGAACGACTTGAGGGATGAAATAAAACGACGCCATGGAAAGACAAAGGCTTACAAAATGGCTATGAATCTGTATAATAGTGTGAAGGAACAGGCGGACGCTCAGTTGGAGGCACTGGAAGATATAATCCGCAAAGAGAAAGAGAAACAACAAGAGCTAAAAAATATGAAGAAAGAGTTATCACTGAAAGAAAATGAGCTGAAAGAAACTGCAAAAGAAATTGAAGAATTGAAGCAGAAACAAAAAGAACTGTTGAAACAAGTGGAGGTCATAGAAAAACTGTATAATGAAGCAAAAGATGTACAAACACAGAGCATGATGAAATGGGTTGGAACTGGTTTGTTGTCCATATGGGAAGTAGCCAAAGTTGCTATTTTTAAGAGTGAATAATGCATTTTGCAAGAAAATGATCGCGTCAGGATAAATTATGAAAGCAATAAAACAAATCAGATGAAAGAAATTACATTGTGGATGATGGACACAGACACATTTCCTTCAGCGCAGCTTGTTTGGAAAATATTTTTTAGCTGAAAATAGAGTGAGTAAACTCTTCCTTCAGCAGTACCATTGTATATTCAAACAGAAAACCAATCCTAGCTGTTTTTTCAATATATTCGTCATCTCCTAATACTAACACACTTAAACATTTTGACGGTTAGAAATCAAAATGTTTTGTGTCCACAATGGTCAAATTGAGAAAAATGAGTTTAAAATTTGTAACCTTCCTAAAAATACAAACGATCGCAATAATTTTAGCACGGTCACATGAACATTTTCATTGGGTTATGAAATAAAGTCACAGACCATGTGTCTTGGATATCTACAGGCATTTATAGGCAATGAGTAAAATTGGACATAACACATTCCGGTTGATAACCCTCGTTTTAAGCCGAGACAGGCTGCCACAGTTTATTCCCCCGTGTCCACATAACTGCCAGACGCTATAACTTGAAGCACAATATACCAAACAACTTTGTTGTACTATCATTTCTCTCCTCAGACAGTTTCGGACAATTGATTGGAAACCACGAATATGCTTTAAAAAGTTTTACTTTTATTGACTTAAAATACAAAGGTCTTCTCTAAAATCCTAACCTCAACCATTTCTTATCAAGCCAAAAACATGAAAAAGAAATCTCCCTCGGATCTGCATACAAAGTTGTCTTTTTCTGCACCACCCTCAGTCGCTCAGCCACTCTTCAAGGGCGAACATTAAAGTAGTCCCTGGAATGCTCTTAACCGATTCTTTTAGACTGCCAAAAGGCCTTCCTTTGAATTTTGATTTAATAGCAAGGAACAAGGACAACGCTTCGAAGGGATTAATCACGGGGATACGGTGAATAGAGGAAAGCATTTTCGCATTATTTTTCGGCAACACGTACTTTGACTTCGTTGTAGGGTGAGCAGTGCTTTTATAATAAAGTCATATTAGATTACTCAAAGAGTTTGAAGATTTTTGCACACATATATTGATGTGTTAGAGGTAAATGTCTGTTGTTCCTGGTTTGGCACATTGGCGACAATACTTGTGATGCCGGAATAAAGTGATTTGGGGGGGGGGGGGCGGTTAAGGCTTTTCTAGACACTATGAAACCAAAGCAGTTTTTGCGTTGGCGGCTGTCCTGAGGCCACCCAACTACTCAGACTGACCCTGACGTTTGGATCAATATTAATAGATGTTTTATCCATTTACAATAATTATTTTAAATATCTTCGAGATTGTCAGCATTGAATCCTTTAAGCATTAATCGTCAACATTACTCATTTTTAGATCACTGGGCAATTATCATTTATGTCTGCATGCATAAATCTTGGATTTTTCTAGATCTCCCGCAAAAGCGCATGCAACATCTAATAATTTATTGGTTATTTTATCTGGATACGTGCCAAGCACGGCTGCGCTTTTCAGAATATCTTAATTCTCACTTGAATTGGTTAGACAACATAAAAGTAAACGCACACAATATGTATGTCGATGTTTTTTTTAACTGCGGCGCTGATAATGTTGTGAAATATTAAGATTTTCATTTTCGTTTAATGTGTTTTTCAATCCAGATTTTTTTTTTTTTTACCTTAGTCAGATTTCACTCACTGAAGTTCAATAAAGAAAAACATGTTTACCTTGGAATTTCCTATGGAAAACAATGTGGTTTCCTCTAACACAGCAATGTTTACATCCACCTACCGTCACTATATAACCTGTTTATACTTCCAAAAAAGAGACCATGTGAAATTAAAAATTTAACAAATAAATGAGCAGACAATGACCAATCAACCAACCAACATGCTAACAGACAAATAAAAACCTGACGTGAACATTCTTGGGACCCCATTTGGTTTACAATGTGACTGAGTCATGATTCTCTTTAAATTTTTTTTTGCAATATTTGTCGCTGCAGTAAAGAAACATTTTCTTTTTTATGTTCTGATTTCAGACAGAAAATTATTATTTACCTAGAGATAAAGCAGTAAAGGTTAATGGTAATACCTTCTGAGTCAAGCGTAACTATCAGTATTTTGAGACATTCAGATAAGCTGTTTTGAAATGTTCACATTCACAATTTTACGTTTTGGGTCATCTTTTCAATTTCCCGCTTGAGTTACCGACACATCAGTTAGATTATTTATTTACGTCTTCACTCATTGGCAGACACTAAATGGTCAAGTAAATTATTAACTGATTCTTACACCAAGTCGCTTCCTCACTCACCAGATGAAACTGGCCACAAAATCTGATAAAGAAATCAACCTTCTATTGGTCGGCAAAACCGGATACGGCAAAAGTGCAACAGGCAATTCCATTTTGATGAAGAATGCATTTGCAGTTGATGAAGGTTTGAAGTCAGCCATTCATAAAGTTCTGTTCAGTACATCACAGTTTAACGAGACGAAGATCAACATAGCAGACACTCCTGGTCTTGGACAAAATGATGACCCCGAGGAGGATGAACGACTGACAACTGGCACAATCCGGCAGGCTACACGTGTCCTTCCATCAGGATTTAATGCCATTTTGATTGTCTTGCAGTATGGCAGTCGACTGACTAAAGAAGACTTTGATGTAATGAAAATCATGAGAAACATCCTTGGAGATTCTTTTACCACACACACTATATTACTCTTCACACATGGTGACGAATTCCAAAGGCAAGAGAAGACTGGTCTGACATTCGAGAAATGGTGTCAACAACAATCAGGTAGCTTCGCTCAGCTGTTTGAAGACTGCGGTAAAAGAGTGCTATTGTTTGACAATGGAACAAAAGATGATGATGTCCATTCCTCACAGCGCCGCAATCTGCTTGAACTGATTGACACCATGGGCAAAGACAGAGTACTCAAGCACGACTACTTTATCCAGACAAAGAATGCTTCACAGGAAACCATTGCTGAAAGACCAGGGGAAGTTTTTATCAATGATAAAATCCTGGAAGAATTGAGGGTCATTATTCAATATCTGGGTGACACAAATTCTGTTAGTTCAGATGTGAGAGTTAAGCATAAAACTCTGCAAGATCACATAGACAAATTTGAAAAAGTTGTAAAAAGTCAAATTAAGGATTCCCACTCTGTTGATGTAGTCATGAATCTTGTAAAGGACGTGGGGGCACAAGGAAAAGAATCTGGGTGGATAAATGATGCATATTACAGGTGGTGCAAACTTGAGAAAAAAAGAACAGAGAAAGATTACCTGGAGGCTAAGTTACGGGTCATTGCATACGAAATGAAAGATGCAGGGGCGAAAGAAAAGGAGTGAAGTAAGACCAAGAACAGCCCACTGAAAAAAATTAGAATTAGAATTTCCACCTATTAACAGAATTGCAAAAGTGTTCTGCTATAAATGCTGATTTGCTGTGGCCTTTATAACATTACGATTTTCAAATATTCACATTAAAATGTCGCATTCTTTTCAGGAGAACAACAACAACAACTGCAAATTAAACCACATGGACAAATAGATAACCACAAGCAGAATGTTTTAGGTCTAAAGTTTTTTTCAGATTACTATTAGTTAATGGGGCCGGTGACTTTCCTCACTACTCAGCTGAACCTTAATGAATTATCCCTTACGAACACAAAGAAAACAACAAGTAACGTGAACAAAGTCACGAATACTAAAAACAAAAACATCAACAACAACAAAACGCCCCCTTTGTGAGGAATTGGTATGATTGTCCCTCCTTTGAAGTACCTTACAACATTCTCATATAAGTTTCTAAAGTACATCAGTGTTGTCACCTTTGAATTACAGCATCGTTGGCCTTTTTGTGTTGATTATGCACATTACAAATTTAAGCTTTAAGCTGACGTACATGTATTTTTTTATATTTCATGTATTTTTTCATGTCTTGGATCTATTTCCCCCTATGTTTTTGGGTGCTTCCCCGGTTCATTTCCCTCACTACCAGTATTACTATGACAAAAGTATATTGTGTGAGTTCCACTTTCACAGTTACAATCTGACACAGTTTTCCCAGTCCCAGGATTTCTTCTCCTACTGCAAAGGTTTTGTGTGTAATCAATACCTTGATCTAGGCAGTCAGAAGCATATTCACAGCCAGCGACTCCAAATAATCTGATTAAGTCTACCTGACACTCATGGCATCTCTTAACATGTCCCATTACGCCATTTACGATCTTCACTGTTCTGTGTTGCTGAATTGAATGTGAATTGAAGAATGACTGTAAATCTCTTAGAGCTTGTATGCGAGGGGAATAAGCGCTATATACATATTATTTGTTATTTGTAGCTTTGCAAGCTCCAGATTAATCACATATACTACAAGTTTTACTTCATTCAAAATCTTTGGAAATGGACTATGATTATTGTATTCAGCTTGAACATCTTGTAATTGCCAACATATCCTCCAATATCATTTTTACTCTATTATAAAGAAAAAGACGTAGTCTTTATTACACTTCACTAATCATTTGTAAATTACACTTCTATACAAACATATAAAAAGATAACGCAGTTTTATGAACATTTCATGCTGTCTTTTCTCAGCGGTCGTATTTAATGTTTTACCATCAATACTACTAGAAGTTTTTATGTTTAAATACAATTGTATATTTGTTTTGTTTGCAGCTTATATTTTATACATTTTATTTGTTATTTGTAGCTTTGCAAGATCCAGATTAATCACAAATACTCCAAGTTTTACTTCATTTAAAATCCTTGAAAATGGACTACTGATTATTGTATTTAGCTTGAACATCTTGTATTTGCCAACATATTCAAGAACATCTTATATTGCTGATTTTTATAACCGATTGCAGGCTATATTGTAGTGCAGAAACAGTTATTTACATGCTTATTTTGAATGACCAAAAATTGCTCTCTATATATGATTGAACTGTACATCTATAATAACATATGTTTCACGAGACATTATTCAAGGTGTTTTAAGGAGAAAGTTTTCAAAGCAAATTGCAGACATAACATATATTTCTTTTATCATGGACAATATAAAGTAGCATAATATAGTGCTTTCTTCTATATGTTAAATATTATTATATGATGTTATTTTGTCTTGACTTTTATGTAGTAAAGAGTTTTTTTTATTATGGCTAATTTTGAGTAGCTTACAAATGCTTTAATAAACAATAATCAGAAGAAAAAAAAAAAGAAAAAAATGAACACGCATTATGGTTTATTTATTTGTCAAGAGAATGAAAGCGACAAACTCAATCAAATTTCAAATAATAAAACATCGCCTACTGTGAAAAAAGCAGTCCGCATCACCTGAGGCAGAATAGATTTTTACATCTATCGTGTAAAAAAAAATGTTTTATGCATAACATAATATCTCTTCAGCATATTTTTAGTTGAGCACATTTCAAATTTGGGATCCTTTTCAACTAGGTAAAAGGAGTGATGGGAATGAACATTTTTTGTCGGAAATGATTACCCGGAGATCTGGTTCTGCCACTTCTTTAGAAGCCTTCTACTGGACAAAATATGGTTTCAAATCTCTACTGATTAAAATGTAGAAACATTTCTAAACATTCGGATGTTTGATTATAATAATAATAAGAAGAAGAAGAAGAAGAAAAAGAATAAGAAGAATAGTGATAATAATAATAATAATAATAGCATTAGTAATAATATGAAATATGTAACATTATTTTATGAGACAAGCCTCAATTGAAACTGAGAAAAAGAAACCGAGATGGAGATGGATCGGCCACACGTTATGAAAGCCTGAATCCAACATCACCAGGCCGACTCTGGCCTGGAACCCACAAGGAAAGCAGAAAGTGATTGGACCAAAACAGACTTGGAGCTGGAGTATCGATGCTGAGGTGAGGGCAGCCGGAATGACGTGGTCTGACCTAAGGAGGACCTGCTAGAACCACGTGCGTTGGAGGAGTGTTGTTGCAGCCCTGTGTTCCTCAAGGAAGCAAGAGAAGAGAAGAAGAAGAACATTATTTTGAAAAAAAAATATTTACCGCTGCTTCCATCATAAATTGGACATGAACGAAAGGCTTGATTTTACTTGTAGACTACAGAAAAATAGAATATAAATGTTATTTATAATTGACAAACTTTCATCTTATAAGCAGATTTCAGTTTTACTAATATATTTAAATTTAATATTATACTATTCCCTTAAATCAATAGAAAAAATACAATTTCTTCAGCGGCTTCGCAGAATACTTGGCAAAAAAGGTATTATTTCGTGGCAGTAATTTACTGTCGATGGGAGATAATCTATTAAAATAAAATAGCGAAGCCTCCACGATAACAGTAGCAGCCCTTTGACCAGTGTCTGAAATGGACTTCAAACACTTATCTGGCCTATCAAAAGGAAGCAACAATATACAAATTCAGCTTAATTTTCCAACACAGAAACCATTAAACTATCACAAAGACTGATTGAAAAGTCATTTTAAAAACAGCAATTCATTAGGTTCATCAACCTTATAAGCAACAAAACTTGCAAAATCAATGCAATAGTAGCAGAAACAGACGCAACATTGCAACAGGAACTCTAAGAGAGTAACAGCAACACCATCAGTGCGATCAGTGCCAACCACCAGTAATATGGGCATATAATTTATGTAGACTGGCGACTCATTGTTCCAGAAACTGGATCAGGTTACTTGGATCAAAAATATATTTTGACAAAGAAAGAAAAAAACCTTAAAGAAAAAGAAACGAGCATAATACTGATGCAATAAGATTGAAGCATACCTGGTGTCCAGCAACCACTTGACCAATCATGATTGAATACACGGAATCAGTTTTTTATCACGACTCACGGTCTTGTTAAAAGTGAAACAGAATTATCCTCGAAATGACTTTGATAATATTACAATTAATGTAAAGTAACCATGCATATAATAATACCACACAATAAATTGTATTGCATGCCTGAGAAATACAATAAAATGTACGTCTCCAACATTATACCAGAAAATCATGGTGTATTTTCCACATTGTTGTATGTACCTTCTTGTCCTTTCGGGAAAATGAGGATTGAACGTTTGAAGAGTTGTGTAAAATCAGGTTTTTTTTCCAATACGCTTCAAAATTGAAGTTGCATAAAAATGCCCAGGAAAACTACACCCATGTGACATTTATACATAATAAAATTAGGAGAGAGAGAACTACTTTTTTTTTTTACAAAACCTCAAAATCGGCAAAATGTGACATACAACAATATGGAAAATATCCTCGATATGATTATAAATAATTCAAAATGCCCATCCATCTTTTCTGTTTTATCCTAATGGCGGACCGTAACGCTGTGTCATCAAACTGAAAAAATATAATAACGACAGATTCATCAGTATTGGTTATTATATGTTATTATATTCATTTTTTAACACGGATTATAAACTCCATACAAAAAAAATTAATTTGCACAATATTTACACCTCTCACCATGTGGTAAGCTGATGGGGAGAGACGGTAAGAGAGACAGCGAGAGACAAACAGAGAGAGAGACAGACAGACAGACAGACAGACAGAGGTAGAGACAGAGACAAAGTACTAGGAAGCACCACAACTAGTGCATGGAATTTGATCATTATGACAACGGCGGTGTGAATGGCCATTTAGGGGTTAATTTCTGTCATATTAAAGCAAAAGGAAACAAAACGAAACAAAAATGGGCAAATCAATATAAAAAAACAACAACAAAAAAACGATATAGTATTTAAAGGAATAAGGCAATCATTATTATTACGGCAATACATGTACATGACAAGGCTAAAGCTGACTTATTACCAATATGTCTAGACTTCTAAATGGTCTATTAGGATCAATAACAAAGGATGATCAGTACATTTTACCTACAAGAGACGAAACTGGGACTATAGGCAGGGATATCATACTGAGCGACAATCATTGTATGGTCAGCATACAGTCAGTAGAACAGAACTCTGTCATCAGTAATTTAATAAAGCATTTTATAACGGTGGAACATAAAAGCATTAGTTTGTGGTCTCGCCAGCCATAGACACACAACAAGTTGAACAAGCAAATAGAATATTTTAAATAAATAATACCAATTTTTAAATAAATAAATATATCAATATACACTAACTATATGTAAAAATAATATTCTGATTTTAGTAATAGTTTTTATCTGCCAGGACCGACAGACTTTTCTGCCGGCCCAGTCATACAGGCAGAACCAATGGCCTCGGATGCCTATTGCACTCGAGACCACCCAACGCAGAGATTTTATAAAGATCCCTGAAATTATGCTCTGCTGCGGGATTAGGCTTGTTGCCGCCAGGCACCCTGGCGGCACCAGGAACTAAAGACCAAAATTCAAAAACCCTAGAGCCCTGCTAGGCCTTAATGTTTTATTACTTGTTTTAACTGGGGCTCTAGAGGAAAACAGTCAACTAGTGACATGTTTCATTGGTAATAAAGGGATCAAACTCCTGAAAGGGACAGTGTTCTGAAACTGCACCTCCTGCAAATGCTCTTGTCCCTGCTTTTCCTCCTTACGCAGTCTTGGCGCTCACCACGATTAAAAAAACAGACAGACAGACAGGAAACAATAGACGATCTACTCCAACGAAGAAATACGAAGAGGACGGAATCACAATCAAGAACAGGGGGCCAGCAGCACTAGGCTGTGGCCCCCGAGAAACAAAGGACCTCAACGCATTATTTTGTTGTCAATACATCTGGCAATATAAACTTAGACAAGGGACAAAATCCACCTTAACTGCTTAAGCAAGCAAAGAAAAGCTCTGAAAGGTCGTACAGACAAATTTCAAAAAGTTGTGGAAAGTCAAACTAAGGATTCCCACTCAATCGATGGAGCCAAGAACCTTTAAAGGGCGTGTGTATGAAAACAAAATTCAGCCTTGTCAGAAGTCTTGGTTGGTGTACTAAAAGAAATTATGGGACACGATTATTTTTCAGAAAAAAAACCAAACAGGTTTGCCATTTCAGACAAAGGAATAAGATGGATCTACGCCAAGACAGACGATTATGATAATTGATATACTAAGAGATGGAAATTGTGGAAGGAAAAATTTTGAGTTATAAACATGCATGTGGTATCTTCCAGAAAATTTGTTAACGGTTCTGTCATATTACTGTAAGCCCCCAACTGAAAAGAGTAACAAGGTTTACGTGTTTCTCGACTGATATAAATCTAGAAACTCAACAAAAAAATCAAAAATCTTCCTGTCTGGTTTGGATGTGAAAAACAAGATGTATACATTGACAACATTAAAATCATTTTCTCTTTCCCTCTGTCATCAACTCTGTCTCTTTTCCCCCACTGTTAGTTCAATTTTACGACAGAATGTTTTCGATACGTGACTCTGGCACTGACATCGACTCATCTTCATATTCTCCATTTACGAATCCACCGTCTCATTCATTTTCTTCCTGCTCCAGTAAAGTGTAGGATAATAATGGAGTTGGCCACCAGGGGAAATAATCCACGAATAAAGTCGTCACTGAGGTAATAACTACCCTTTGAAGAACGGCTAAAACGGACATTACGATTTAACGCTTGCCTGTCTGTCAATGATTCCTGAAAGAAACAGTACAATTATCACAAAGAATTGAAAAGTGCTGTTTGAAAAGTACAAGTATAATAAAATAATTTTTTTTTAAATAATTGAAGGCAGCAACTGCCACAGTCCCAACTAACAACAGGAAGAGGGCGAGGTACAAGTGCTGAGGACAGTGATCTGCCTGAAACAAAGACCTCAAACCAACAAGAAGAAGAGAAGCAACAATGGCACCAAGGGCAGTGACAACAACAGCAACAATACAAAGATTGTGATTATAATCCTGGTCATCAGTCATGTATTTGATAATTAGTTTGTTTGGGCTGAAAATATTCGTCATTCCATTGGGGTCATTTCACTTTGGTCAGTGTGTCACTTAGCAGGAAAGAAAAAGCAACCAGGCCTAATACTGAAGTAATAAGAATTTGAACTGACCAGGATCAGGTAGCCAACTAACCAAGTAATTAACCATTGTGGGCCAATTCTCATATAAAGAGCAGCCTCAATTATGAACTTGTTAAAAACCTCAGGACTGTTCTTCAAATGACTTTCCTGATACTAAAATTAATTTAAATTAAACCATAACTATGACATTGTATTTTATACATAAAATGTAATGCAATAAAAATTACCTTTACATCATTATACCCTAAAATAATATATATTAAGTCCACATTTCTGCCAGATTGATAGGTAATTTTTCAAGACCATCAACTCACATACTATTTTCAAACAATAAATTCGATCTAACCATCTATCTCAAAAAAGACCATTTTGACGTCAAGTATGGCATTAATTCTAATCTAATTAGTTTTAGGACTAGAATTTTGTATGATTTTTTTTTTCACGCACACCCAGAATCACACACATCGGAAACACTACATGTATAACGAATGCCATTTCAGAACCCCGGTGCAAACTGTGTTCATAAAGTGATTACAATTTACAATTTGTTTATTTATTTATTTATTGTGATGTGATCGGAGAAATTTTAGCTAGGCCAGTATGTTGATATTTCAGTCTGCACAAATTGATGAAAAGTGAAACACAAAGGCCTTGATTGTATGAAAAACTGAAACTCAAAATGTTCCCATGGAAAGTCATTATCTCATAACGAATTTTGCTTATTCTTTCAGTTTAAATGGCAAGAACTAACCAGGACAATATACTAATAATACCCCACAGTCAAGTTATTTAAACTCGGCGGCACTCTGGGCGGGACTAAAGGCCTGACTGTTTCTTTCAATTAAAAGAAAACTGCACTGAAATAAAAAAAAAATTCATCTTCTATTTGTACACTCTCAGTCAAAAGACACATCAGAAGAGACAAACCTACTTGGAGATTAAGTCGTGGTACACATGAAAATTTCACAAATTTTTATACTGCAAAGTTCATCAACAGCTATAAAGTGTTTAGACAGAAATACATGTAGGTCAATGCAAAAACAAGAAATTAATGTAATTACTTTATAACTCTATATTTTTCTCATAACCTGGTTAGGAAGAATTTCCATTGACTTTTGTAGTTTAACCACGCAAGAACGTATTAAATGATAGCAAAGTAAAATAAAATTGCATCTTTGTCTTTGGTACATTCATACATGTAGCCTACACATTACTGTAAATTTGTATTCTATGAAACAACATGCTATTTTATATAAGGCTTGTGTCCATAGATGTCTGTCTTGATTCATTTATGAGCTTTCATTGATCAAAGAAAAGGAGATAGAGAAGGGGTTGGGTGAACTAACAGATAAATAGATAGATTTAAAGAAAGATGGACGGACGGTCTGATACAATCTAGACTGATACATGTAGATAGATAGATAGAGAGAGAGAGAGAGAGAAGAGAGAGAGAGAGGGGGGTGTATGGATGTATGGATGGATGGATGGATGGATGGATGGATGGATGGATGGATGGATGGATGGATGGATGGATGGATGGATGGATGGATAGATAGATAGATAGAGAGAGAGAAAGAGAGAGAGAGATTGCTCTGGAATGAAAAAAAATGATTTTACAACTCCTAATACTGATGACTTCGGAAAATGTTATGGTCAAGGGGAATTAACAATAATAATATTATTGGACCAGAAGGAGAGTATTCTCCCGTCTTTTCTTTAAAATTTCACCTCTCAGTTTTAATGGGGTTGGAGGGATTTTTAAAACATCCTTTTTACTTTATTTTTTTTTCTTCTGTTTTTACTTTATTAATCCATGTTTTAATTTACAACACACTAATGTACAAATTAACCCTTGTAATTTTTGGTACAGTTGGAAATGGGACGGAACTCTTTTTTATTTCCATGATAATTTTACGTTGATTCATTAAAAATCTTCTCTCTGTAATGTTTTATTTGTATAGCTTCTCAGTTTCGTGTAATTATATAAAAAAAGTCCACGTTCATTCATCCGTTAATTCTTATTTCCGAATTTAATTATGTACACATTATTGTTCTATCAATATCGCCTCGCCACTACTTTTTGTACCATTCAAAATCCCCAGGTGTGTAAGATTTCAATTTTAGAAAAATAAATAAACAACGCGAAGACGAAGACGAAAGGTAGACATTATAGTTAGAGGGAAATAACCAATTTAAAAAAAATACTCTTAAAGATTGCAGAAGTTTCCCCCCATGCATACACATATATAACTGCCTTGGACAGAATAAATTTATCACATGCAGTCTGAAAGTATTTGGAGCACAGGAATCATTACTTAAAGATCTTGCAGAGCAGAGTCCTTTAGAGATCATCAAAGTCAAAAGGTCGTGTTTTTTAAAAGCACAGGCATTGTTACTGGGGGTGTAACTTTGCAGAGATTAAGTGATAAGAAGAAACATCTGTCAGTCCGTCTTGCCTCTAATTCTGCATTTAATTCACTACACGTTTTCTTTTTCTCAACCACTATTCTGTCAACTGATATTCTTCTTTTTTTTTCTTTCTAATTTTGTTCAATAAACCCGTTCTTATCTGCCTGACCCAATCTTTCAATCCACACACATCAACAGGTTGTCTTGAACCCAAAGGGGTAAAAAAATCACACAACCATAAATATGTAGGCTACATGCAATAAAGAATTAATACACAATGCAGTCAGTTTATCCAGTTTTATTAATTTGTTTGTTTCACTGAATTATAGTAAACAAAGTTAAAGAATATAATTACATAATGAGCAAATCAATAAATGAAAATACTGTAACTGTTTCAGTAAAATTTTTAAACAACAGGTAGCAAAAAATGAATAAATGAAACACAAAAGTCAATGGATGGATGAATGACAATATAAGGAATGTGAACTACAACAAAAATTCATGAATTAACAAACAAATGAACAAATTAAAAGACCAGTTTGGAAAAATCTGGTGTCAAGAAAAAAAACAAGGGACACAAAATACGAGGACTCGTAAATGTAAGTCTAAACTGAACTTCAACTCACTGAAAATAAAGTCGGCACTAACTGTCATTTCTTCTCATTATTTTCATCTTCTAAGGAGGGCGGATACACTGGTGTGTGTCTCTGTGTAAAGAGTGTTGCGGAAGCTCAGAGTGTCTCTCGAGACAAGATTTTTTTCATGTGTTTGTAACTACAACTTTTGACACTTGAGCTGAAAGACAAAGTGTGTTATTCTTAAAGAGCAAATGTTATTGAAAGATCATCACTGTGTGTCAATATTGTGAACGTGTATTTTGTACCTACTTGAAATAAAATAAAACATTTTCTTGTTGTTGACCTCATACATTTTGAAATTCAGATCGGATCAGTTTTTTTCATTCATGTTGACTACTCACTACCTGCAGCCACCTCATGGAATCAAAGTGAACAATATTTGATAATCTACCTGATGTGATCAACACAATTTTCGGTTCAGGCTTCTGTCAAAATGTAGTGCCAGTATGGGCTTAACAAGTTGTTCTAGTGATCATGGGACGGCTCCTTCCTTACACAGCATGCACGGCCCTCACAAACACACTAACAATGAGAGGTTGACGAAATAACATAGAAACCACAGAAAAACTGCTTTGTATCGTTTGGGTTTTATTTCTCTCGCTATTTACAACTTTTTCTTTTTGCCCAATTTTAACAATGAATAGTTTGACTGTGCTTTCATACTCAATGTCTATTTTCAAGAAATTTTCAGCCTTGGAACATACATGTACTTAAAATAACCAAAATTAAGACTTGAAGCTGAGATTTCTATTCATGTCTGAAGTCTTTGCTGTTCAACATCTAGTCAAACACAAAATAAGCAAAGTGAATTAAAAATGCATAATACTGTGTTCCATCTGCCTTTTAAAGGGGCTTTATAAAATCCATATATATTACAATCCACTTTGATGACAGCTTATGACAGGAATGGTTTGCTTTGATGAATGAAGAGTTGTATGAAAAAACACAAACACACACACACATGCATGCATACACACACCATTTATTTCACCTGTTATTCATTCCTTCATTCAATCAGTCAGTAAGATACTGAAGTACAAAAATGCAATAAAAATGAGTGTATGCATAGATTACAAGAGATGATTAATAATGCCAGGCCAGCAGTGTCAAATTAAAAATGCAAAAGACATATTGGTATAAAACACAATTCATTTAGGGATATTAAAACATTCTTCAGTGGGGTCATAAACCAATACTGACCATACACAGTGGAAACATCAATAACAAATGGTAAACATTTTCATGGGAAATCATATTCACACAATGACTACGACATGAAACTTGTGCAAGTTTTGACTGTACTTGAAACAGCCAATGACATAAAACTGAATGGGGCTCTCAGAGGAGCGAGACTACAGGAGATGGTCAATGGAAGATGTTTTCCATCAAATTAATGTTTCACCATTCGACTTGATTACGCTCTACTCAGACAGGGCCTCACGAAACAGTTCTTGGAACCTGAGGTCTAAATTTCACAATTGTGGCTTTTGTTTTAAGAAGTTGAAAGATTTGTGATTCAAGAATAACTGGCAAGCAAGAGTAATTTATTTGAAGTAGACTTGAGGTAGTACCTGGCACTATCCAGATAATCTGTGCCCCGAGCCCTCTCTCTCTCTCTCTCTCTCTGTCTCTGTCTCTGACTCTGTCTCTGTCTCTCTCTCTCTCTCTCTCTCTCTCTCTCTCTCTCTCTCTCTCTCTCTCTCTCTCTCTCTCTCTCTCTCTGTCTCTCTCCTCTCTCTCTCTCTCTCTCTCTTTTGCTATATATCCCTTTGGCGCCGCACAGTACCCATTCATTTTTGGGGAGGGGAAAACTGCACCAAAATGAATGCATTTCAAAAGCAGTTTCCCATGTGGTGGGCTAGTCAAAAGGAGCACAGTTTTACAGCTTTCAAAAACAATTTTTGCCCTAAACTTGAAAAAACACTGTAGGCTGATGCAAAAGCAACTGGGTTTATTTGATTAGTTGAGTCTAATGAAAACGAATTTTAAAATTCTGAACTGTTTTTTAGGCTAGTGTTGAGTGGAAAAAGGAGGCCAGATTGCACCATGATGAAATACTCCTGCCATAGCTTTTTTAAAAAATAATTTAAGAGTATACAGACCAAATGAGGTAAAAATATAATGGACATGAAAATTGCTGCATTACAGATGTAAACGGTCATTTTGTCAGCCACATATGGAAGCTCAATCAATGATTTGGTCGCCTCGTCTTTGAAATTACAAAGATCAGTCATTGCAGCTGGCGCTTAGCTAAATTTAGAAGGTAGAAATGCTTGGACCATGATACATGTAATGGTAATGAGAGGGAAGATGAGAGATAAAGGAGGAGGAATAAAGAAAAAGATGAAAAAAAAAATGTCAGAATAAGATAAACATTATGAATGTGATAATTACAGAAACTGGCTGAATTATATGTTGAATTTTTGTGATATCAACAAATCAAAATAATCAAAACTCATTTCCAGATATCAGAGATTTTGTGAGAATTGTTCTCAGTTTTCTAAATTACTATAAAATCATTGTAACATGAGTGAAGTGTTTATCTTTCCCAAACAATTGATGTCAATAACTGTAGAAGATAATCATGATCACAACACTGCAGAATTTAAAGTTTTGAGTTTACTCACGGCAGGCATGACCTTCACATGTAATGTGAAGACTTTAGAGGAGCGTCAACTGTTTTTTTTTTGAAAAATTATTAAACAAAGAATTGATGTCTGACACTTTGCCATTTATCACTACGACACTGTTTAGCACCCACATCCAATATCATCAAAATACCCAAATTTGATCAATTTATTCACGTCAAAGGATTTATATTAGCTGAATTCAGTGCACCAACCTATGCCCACAGTATTCTTATACAAGCACAGAACAGTCACATTTATTCCCACAGGTATGTTGAAGGCATTTCATGTATCATTACTCAATAACATTGTACATTTTAAAAAAATCAAAACAACAGCTCATTTTCATGCTGTTTAAGCACAGTCTTATTACACTTTAGTTACAATAGTTATGTCGTCCCAAACAACAACAAACAAAAATTTAATTAATATGAAGAGCAATATGAGCAGGTTATATTATGTACAATTACATATTTAGTTTCAATGTAATGTGTCAGTAAATATTCCCACGGGACAGCAAGACTGTGCTGTGAATCACTGAAAAATTACCTATAACCAAAAACTGAAATTTTATTATTGATTATGAGCTGTAGGGAACTAGCATAATTATCACCCACTACTTTGTGACTTTTATTTCTTAGAATAAACACTTCTATTTGTCACATTCTAGAAGTAAGCAATCATGTTCACCTTCACAATAACTTGATGGAAAGACAACAAGAGTTACACAAATAATCAACACAATAATCTGAAATTGTGAGACAAGAGTGAAGACTGGACCAGTTGCTGAAAATGACTTCAAGGCTGAAATTTTAATGCCCCTTTGACTGAAGTGTGTTAATTTCAAAGGTTGTTTCATATGTCTGGAGGTAAATGTAGCCATGATCCCTGTTCTCCTTCACAGCTGACCAACACGTTTCCCTACAATGTCATGCAATTCTGTTTGTCTATGAAACAGGCTCAGCTTTCAATGTGGAAACATGACCAATGCTGTGAATCCGCATTGCATAACTTGACAGGTTTGATGCTTCAATACTGTATTATTTTAATTCAATGAACTCTCTAGAAAAACACTGCGTCAGACAATCTTAGATACATACAAAAAAATTTCCTTACACACATGTCAGCTCATTAATAAGTCCCGAGTACTGAAGGAGAAAACGATGGGAATACAAGAACCATCTTAAAATTTCAGTAACAATAATTGGTACTGAAACTTGAATTAGCAATCTTAACTTTGATTTCCTTTGTATCATTTTGTTACAAAATGTTGCTGTATGATGTATAATATATAGATATTGGTTGGAATTTAAACAAACATCAATACTGAGGGCATCTGGAAAATAACAATCACATAAATTAATGTATCTTTCACAAGCTTTGCAAGATCACAGTTTCATCTCTGCTAAGTGCAGCTATGATAATTATCAGGTTGTATGATCTTCTCTAGATTCTTGATCTCTGTTTGCCGAAGTTAATTCCATTTCACCTTTGTGTATCTGAGAATCTGAGTCTTTAATTCCCAAAGATTTTGAGTCACTGCTCTGTCTCTGTCTTTCTAATTCCTGAGGAAATTTTTCCGTCAAAGTTTCAGAACTATGTGGCTCTTCATCACTATTACTTTGATCTGGCTTCTCTTTCGTTTTATGATTCTCTCTGTCTACATCAGCTTCATCCATGTTTTCTTTGTAAAGTATTGGTTGATGCTCTGTTTTCATTTTCAACTTCTTTTTTCGCTGTCTGTTTACGCTTTTTCCACCAAGGTCTTTGTCATGGTGGATTTCTGTGCTGCTGGATCCTACAGCCAAATCACCATTTCCTCCTTCATGAACAGTTACATTGTATGTCTCCATCTCATGTTCAGAGCCAGATCTGATGTGAACAGATTCAGAGGAATCAGCAGCCAGATTGTGCATGCCTTTATCTGAGCTCTCACCAGCCGAGGGTTTTGTTTTGTCAAGACTGTCATCCATCGTGCTGAATATTTGACTGTAGTTCTTGCACAGGCGAACACAAGTTACACAGCACTGTAGAAGCAACAGCGTGAAGGACATCCATGTGGCTACCTAAAGTAGAGAAGAGAATCCTGATGACTAAGTAATTATAGAAAATGTGATACCATGACATTTTACACTTTTGGTTCTGACAATGAAATAATGCTTTTAAAGCCGATACAAAGTTACTCTTCTAATCCCGTCATTTATTTTAGAGTCAAGCACACCTGATGGCGCAGAGATGTCTGCTTATTGTATTGAAAGCTCCCTGTCCATCGACCCTCACTCAAAATGAAAATCTGACCATAATCTTCTTCTGACATAATTCTAAACATTTCTGAGTTATCTAGGATGATAAAGTAAATAAATCAATACTCTGATGCAATTCATTTGTAATATTTCAGAACATTAAAGTTAAAGGCTTTTAAATCCCCTAATCATTACTACACATGATCTTGTCAATGGCTTTTTTCATCAATTCATTCAAGTAGTCTTCAAACTTTTTTCTGTCTCAGTGCATCTACTTGCCATTGCCAAATAGGAGTATGAGTAGAAACGAGCACGATTTCCATCTGTTGAGTCCCACTCAAAGTTCTTGAATTCTTTACAATGGATTCTGAAACAAAAATAGCTAGATATTAATCCAGCACTAAAAAATTAAGGACACAGTGAGAAGGAAGACTGAACAAGCAATAAGTTCAAAGTAATTAATATGCTTTTCAGGAGGCATGACACTTTGTATTGATTAAGGAAAGTGAGAATCTAACTCCATCACTGTTTTACATACAGGCAATGAAGCAGCAGGAAAGGAACTGCCTCAGACAAGATAAAAGTGATAGCAACAATATTATTGACTGCCTTCAGTAGTACACTGTGTGGCTGATTTGGCAATGTCATTATTCAGTGGCTAGCATAAATGCATCAAATGAAATAAAAAATGAAGTCTAATCAATTTCAAATTGAAAGAATTCATTCTGCGGTCATCAGTGTTGACATGTCCATTTTCTACAGCCCGAAGACCAAATTTATGATATAAATAACTATTGACAAGAAGGCAAAATGGAATTATAATTGGAACCTTTGTGTCCAACTAAATTAAAATTCATTTCTTAATTACGTGGTATTTTGTAAGCCAAGGGAGGTACTACAGATACATATAATATCACTAATAACAAAAGAAAAATACCTGGACTCTTTTCTACTAGCCTGATTACTCCTCAGGTAAAGATGGTCACACCAGTAATGAAACCCTGTGGTGATCTTCACGCTGGAGACAAACACGGTGATGAAAAGGGCAAGATGGAAAATGAACACAGGTGCTTGCAATTTGACCTCTGACCTGGTAGAGTACAAGGATGATTTCACTGAAAAATATTCTGGGTACTATTATTTAAAGGAAGGGTAGGATTACCGAATTCGGCTATTCCGGTAGCGACCCGAGGCCGCTGTAGGTGTGGCAGGAGGACTGTTAAGGCCAGGCTAAACGATTCACACTCAGAGTTAATGAGTCCTCTTTGGGATGGCACTCCTCCCATTAATTGTTTTCTGGGGTTAACCTGATTCGGTTTTCTTTTCAGAGGTAGAGAACAAAACTGGGAAGGAAGAAAGGCGAGAATGCAGAGGAGGCACCAAAATAGCAAAAACGGGCTCAAAAGAAAACAGTTCACAAAAGAGGCGAAGAATGAGAGAACGAGAACAATATGGTCACACAGATAAAAATGCACAGAAGAAGAAGAAGAAAATAATGATGAATAAAGGAGGGAAGAAGGTAAAGAATGAGAATAGAAATCACATACGAAGAAAAGAGGGGAGATAGGCACGGGCAATGTGAATGTGGGAAACAAGTTTAAATATACAGAGCAAGGGGGAAATTAACAGACAAGAGTAACCTGATATAACTATGATCAAACAGACTAAATAATTGTGTTGTGCTCTTGCTACTAGTGTTTGAGGTGAAGGCACTCACCTCTCTCGACCTTTGACATGTCTGTAGTGTATGAGAAACCACAGAAACATGACATCAGTGATGGCGACAGCTACATTGATATAAGTGGTCAGGTCACAATCGTCTTCAGAACCATACTTTGTTTTGGCCAGGTCCACGGTTACCACATTACTGTTTGTCCGGCCTCTGGTGGTGAAGAGAAAGTCAACATATCAGGGATGACGATTGGGTGTGACCAGAGATCAGAAAGAATTATTACAGCACTGAGTTTGGACACCATAGGCTTAACACGGTAGCCTACTTTGGAAATGTGAACAGAGCTACCCCCAAGAGGTGGGACAGCATTTTTCAGTGACAAAATGTATTAATGCTTATACGGTGAGATTAAATTGTACTGTGAATGATTTACTTTGAGACCGAAAGATCGCAGAGAAGGTTTTTGAGACATCATGGTAGATAACAAAAAGTGAAAGGAAAAAATGAGTTTATTTCTTCTTATCTCCCTTCCTTTAACAGCACGATACTGTTTCTTCTTGTGGGTTTCCGACCACAAGTTGTCCTTACGCGCAGCGACGGCTCGAGTCAATGAATTTTATTGCTTTGGAATCTCTTTGAGAGATCACCTGTAATTCACTATCTTCGTTGTCCTTATATACGTCACGGATCGATTAGCACGGGTTGATCTCCATGTTTTTATTATTTGCTCCATTGTGGGCAATCAGACGCCGATGCTACAGTGCTATCATTCTGACTCAATATGTATCAATAAGAAACGGAAAAAGACAGCATTGCAGAAGTATTATTTTCGACAAACGACTGGCTTCTCAAAAAAGATAGACTCTCCCTTGTTAATCTGATGAAAGATAATTATAAGGAATACTTTGGCCGATTCATAGCAAGTCCGCACTGTAGACAATGGTTTCGCCATAAATATTCAAGACACGGTCTTGATTAAAGCCATTTCTCCTCACGTGAGACTGTCTGCACCTCTCAGATTTTTACGAACAAGTGCATCGTATGATGTCTAGAAATTTAGTATGTGTTTCGAACCCAAAGAACTCAGTTCTGCATCAAAACGAACCGTCCACTGGCCTGGATCGCTGGTGACATTCTCAAAATGTGTCTCAAAATGTTCGGGACATCCAAGTCACGAGCCAACCTCGTTTCGGTTTAGTTTGTCGCCGCCGACATCGCCGCACACGCTGCATTATTTAAGGCAATTTGAATTGTTTACCTTATCGACAGGATAAATTGTTACGTGTTTGACAGGTTTTGGTGCTGAATTTAATTAAATTTCCCTAAAAGATGTTAAACAAAAACAAACAAAAAACAAGGGGGGGGGGGGGGAGGGTGACAAAATACAACCTACTGTAGTAAAACAGGCCAATATTTCAAAAGTCCAAAGTCTTACTGATTTTTGTTCGAAGTTATGATCATGTTACGGAAAATCTGACCAGTGGGGAACATTCATTTGGACAGATCGTTCCAGCGGTAGGAAATGGAATTTTTATTGTCGGTATTACTTTCAGGATAAACATGTGGCCAATACTACCTATACTTACTTCATCAGTATCTATTTATTTATTTATTTATTTATTTATTTGTATGTGAGTGAAAGAGAAAGAGAGCTAAGTGCAAAAAATTCTTTAACAACTGATCGATAAAACTAATTTCCCCTGGGGATCTATAAAACCAGGACTTTTAATATTATTTAAAATTTAAACATCCTGTATTTCCGAATTTACCAGATCCTTTATTAAGGCTAACCTGTAATACCAATTGAAAAATAAGCTTAATATTATGTAGCAGACCAAGTACCATTACAATCCAAACAAAACATTAAAAAAAGAATAGATATAATTTACCAACTAATCCACGTTAAAACAATTATTAATGTACAAACTTACATCAGATGGATGGACGCGAATAATAAGCATTGGCCATCGAAGTCACCTGTGATTGTCCCCAGCGGGAAGAAGACCATTGCAGAGACCAACGCCGTCAGCACAAACAGGGCACCCTGCACCACCAACAGATGGTCGACGATCTTCTGCTTACACTTCGCCAGAACGCGCTGTGCTCTCTGAAAGTGACAAAAAACATGAAATAAAATGACTGCAGTATTGTATCTCCGTGTCTGGTTGAACGTCTGTAGGTTCTGGGTAGGAAAAATGACAAACACAACAACAACAACAATGACAAACAAACAAACAAACACACGTACATACACATCCACTCTATTTCAAGTTCAAGTTTATTGTAAGCCTAACGGCCAATTCAAGATAATTATACAGAAGACTGTAACATTACATCTTCCAAACCAGGATGGTGGCGCAGCAGCCAGCATAAAATGTTTCTGTTGTATTCTATTTCATCATTACTGGACGGACCATCCAAAGTTTTTGTCTTGTCAGGGTATTGAAACATCGGAGGGCGGAAACCATTACAAGTACAGAAGGCAACGTCCGCGAATTTACGACATTGTGACATGGCATCCAAACTACATGCCAGTCTAAGAAAAAGAATACTGCAGTGTTATATTGAACCAATTTTATTGTATGCCTGCGAAACCTGGACGCTAAACACAGAAACAGTAAGAAAACTGGAAGCAACAGAAATGTGGTTTCTGAGAAAAATGCTTAGAATTCCATGAACTGCAAGGAAGACAAATGAAGAAGTGTTGAGACAAGCAGATGAAAAGAGGACACCCCTAAACAGGGTCAGAAAAAGACAGGGAACATTCTTTGGACAAGTAATGAGAAGACGAGGACTAGAACATTTATTAGTTACAACAGGGAAATTCAATGGAAGAAGAAGCCGGGGACGACAACGCATAAAGATGCAGGACGACCTAAAGGCCTGGCTGGGAATGCACATCACCAGCGACGTCATCAGGGCTACGGAAAATCGTGAGAGATGGAGGGTCATGATCGCCAACGCCTACCGACAGGGCACTTAATGATGATGATCCCCTCAGAATGACAGAGTTCTAACCCCCTTCCATCAACTTTTGAGAAACTGATGATTGAAGTTTCATGTGCTCATAGCTTTTAGAGGTACAACTTTGTTTTCCTTTTTAGTAATACAGTACTTACAAATTACAAACTGAATTACACA
>OZ007569.1:69419919-69457419 GCA_963931925.1 Onchidella celtica
ATTAGTCCTTGGTCCTTTCAACGATCACGCGACGTTATATTTCTCTGCGCCGTGTTCACTAGTAAACAAACTGCCCGGTGGGCAGATCATTGCCATTTCATAACAATCTTCAACTAGAATGCTGTCTGAGGGCGTAGGGGTATTGACGGCCAATGGGAGTGCAGTAGGACGTATCTAAAAACAAACAACAAAATAAACCGAAACGAACGGGCAGGATGAAGCAGATCCACTCTAATCATAAAGAAATGAAACTAATGAGCAGATTTACCGTGGGTAACGCTGGGTATGTCGGCTAGTTTATAAAAGTTCCTTTACTTTCTCAAGTACGCCAGGACTTTTGACTTCTCCCCCAGCTAAAATTATTGGTATATTATATCGATTTCCTCCCGGCGGGCTGATTAATAGATTTTAAGACAAAGCCATCTTGCCAAAAACTATCAACAAATTATAGTTCGCGGGAGAATGATCGAATTCTGGCTACCGACAAGCATGTACATTGTAATTACCTAAGCTTCTTTCTACGACAGAATAATGCTAAAATATCAAATAATAATAATAAATGTACCATAAAGCCGCCAATTACAAACAAAATAAATTCGCGAAGTGAAATTTGTTATTTTTGGCCACGTGTTAATCTAGTTCCAAGCTCTGCTGCCATTCCACAGATTTTCTACACAGCTTTAAAAAGTATCTCTACAAGACAAAAATGTGTAACTTGTAGTTACCGCGATAAAACGTCAAACTAATTCTATTATAAAAACAAAGTTCCAAATTATGCTTTGAATTCCAGATGTAATGAAGAGTCACGTTTTCATTATCAATCAAACATAATATTCACACACAATGTCGGCACATCATGTACACAACTGATTATGCATGGACGAGTCCAGTGGCAAACAGCCTTCTGTAACGAACTCCAAGTTGTTTTACCAGACTTACTAAACAAACAAATTATCTAAACGAATAATATCAACCCATCACCAAAGTTGAATGATAACTCAGGTTTACTGACCTGACTTCTTTTGCCTGACCCAGGGCTTTCCAAGCTTTTCAGGTTTTGTGACCGCTTCAAAGTTCTAAATACGACGGGGCCCTCTTCCCCCTCCCCTCCCCACCCTTCAAAGCTCTAAATACACTATAGTCATATTAGTGTCAATGCTACTGTTCGACTGGCTTCTCTCGCCCACTGCCCCCCCCCCCTCCTTCCACACTGACTCCGGAAATGTCTTGGCGATCCTCTTGAGGGGTTGTGACCCCCGAACTTAAAAACCATTGGTCTGACCTATCAGCATGCCAGTAAGCACAAGATCTGTTTGCTAGCGAGCTTGGCTTCTATTATGCAGTCTAAAAGCATCATTTTCTTTCACGCTGCCAGTCAACATGTCCCGCTTTCGTTATAAACTGGATGATACAAGAGGGTATAACCCGAGTATAACCTTACTTCAACAAGCGAGATTATTTCAGGCGCTTTAAGCCTTCTTAAAACAACTCTTCTTATTTACGTTGATCAAATGTCCTGCTTTCACTCTTCTCAAAGTAAAACGGAATACTGCATCTGTTTACCCAAGGGCGGCTTGGCTAACGAGTTGGTTTTATCCATCAGTGTGTGTATGTATGTGTGTGTGTGGCGTGTGTTTGTTTGTGTGAGTGGGCAGGTGGGAAGTATTTTTTACATACGCTAAGGTGTGATGATAATTTTCTATGATTGGGACATGTAATTATCTATCTATCTATCTATCTATCCCTCTGTATGTATGTATGTATGTATGTATGCCATTTTATACCACGCTAAACACCTTGCTTTTCACCTAGAAATGTTGAATAATGATGATGTTTTAGTCAAAAATGCTGCGACCCAGTCACTTGATTTGCATATGACTAAAAGAAAAGTGTCAAAAGTAGAGAGTGATGGAGAAAATATAAATTTTGCAGGATATCAACTAAAAGAAAATGGTCAAGTTAATAAGAAAAGCAAGGTCAACTGGTCAAAATCAAATTGGGTCAACCTCCAGGAGGTGTGTGCCAGAGAAAAAATTGAATTACAGGAATCTAACAATATCTTTAAATACAATGTCGAGGTTGATGATGATGTTCATTTTTCTTTTCATGATCATGTGAAATTTCAAAAATGTTATAAAAATGTGAAACTAAATAATGTTGTTGAAGAACTGAAAAGTTTGAAATCACAAGGAAGAATAATTAGAGAAAATGGGAACAACATTGATTACACTGTATCTTGTAACTTTTTAACCAACCACAAAATAAGTGATAAAGTACGAACGTTTTGTGTGAAAGGGAGGATGCACGTGCTTGAATGTGAGAGTCTTTTGCACACATACTATCCAAACAGTTATTCAAAAACATGTAAACTCTGTAATTTCTATGCTGAGACAGTATCCCATGTTTTGAATGGATGTAAAAAACTGAAGCCGCTTTACCAGCAAAGACACAACAAAGTTGTCAATAAGATCTTTGAGAAAGTAAGTGATGTGTACAAAAGGAACACGCATGTCTCATTGAAAAAAGACACACCTTTAAGGCCAGCTCATTTTGATAACACCCAAGAAAATTTTGACACCACTGCCAACAGGCCTGATATTACAATTATTGATCGTGAACACAAAAGAGTATGGCTTGTAGAGGTTGCAGTCTGTTTTGATGCCCATATTGAAAACTGCTACCAAAATAAATTTAATAAATATTTCCCCCTCAGTATGGAGATAAACAAAATGGGCTTTAACACCCGTGTAATTGTTTTGATTGTTGGCAGTCTGGGCCACATTCATAAAAATTTTTCTAAAGGATTGTTCCAACTAAATATCAGAAAATATGAAATCAGGGGTCTCTGCAAATACTTAAGCAATAGTGCAATATTCTCATCCCATCACATATGGAAACGCCGTTGTAAATCCCATCCTCTATAATCTATGTACTGTGTCATTATCCTTTTATATCATTATTTCAATATTCTTCATGAATCTTGTTTCCTGTTTACCTGCATCCAGCATGCTACCATCCATTTTGATGTATTTCTCATCATCATTTTTCTATGATGTTACATTACTTGTATTGTATTATAGAGAAATAAAGATAAAGATGTATGTATGTATGTATGTATCTATCTATCTATCTATCTATCTATCTATCTATGTTTCTATCTGTCTATCTGTCTATCTATCTATCTATCTATCTATCTATCTATCTATCTATCTATCTATATATCTGTCTATCTATCTGTCTATTCATTTATCTATCTATCTATCTATATATCTATCTATCTATCTATCTTTCTATCTATCTATCTGTATGTATGTATGTATGTATGTCCGCGTATCTATCTGTCTATCTATCTATCTATCTATCTATCTATCTATCTATCTATCTATCTATCTATCTATCTATCTATCTATCTGTCTATCTATTTATCTATCTATCTATCTATCTATCTATCTATCTATCTGCTTGTTTGACTGTCTGTTAATAACTGTTTGTGTACGTTTGTCCGCCTATTATTTATACAACCTGCCATTAATTAATGGTTGGATGTTACATGCTGTAATGTGAATGAGATTTCCTTCTGAAAGTTCTATAGAACTAAACTTCAAGACTTGTTTTACCAAGTTTTCTTGGTCTGAGTAACACCAACTTCTGGACAAACATTAATTTTTTTTTTGTATCAGTGATAATTTTAGCCAGTATAACTACCGGTTTAGCCCGGAGCTAAACTTGCTGCGTTTGCATGTTCAACATTTTTTTTTAAAACTTGAAATCACTTCAGGTTGAAAATTCTCCTGAACAGAGTATGGTTTATTGTCAATGTACATACTGTCTGTTCTCTGCCCCACACCCCCCCCCCCCCGCCCCCCCAAACTCTCCTCCCTTTTATTTGCAAGAAAGGCGTCAAAATCATTTAATTGAAGGGCCAAACACTATAATGAGCTCTTCATATAAAACTCTGAGGTAACTTGAACCATCTGTGCCTGACCCAGTGGTAAAGAATAATTTGAAATGCCGTTCCATTTTTAACACTTCAAGTTACTTTATCTTAGAACTATAGACCAATTCTGGATACTGTAAAAAAAAAAAAGGTGTTTTTTAAAAATGAATAAAAAAGACACCAAAGTCAGTATGCAGACACAGTCACGTACGTGATCTATGGTTGTTTGTGACAGTGAAGGTATCGAAACAGTAACTGGACCAGCCTTGCCACAATGAAACTGTGGATTGTCTTCAGTTTGGTCATTCTGTGTGTTTGTCTGTTCAAGGCAGAAGGTAAGCCAGTGGATCTCATGGTGCGGTTAAATGATCCTAAGGCTGGTGACACACCGAGAAAAGTCAGTTTTGCGTCTGATTTTACTCTTTGAGCCAGGTCTCTAAATCTGCGAACTGACTGAACCGTCTCAGGACATTTTTGCCGCGCCTGAACTAGTGAGACAGGCTTCTTGTTTCGGAATCCCCAGAGAGGGAGCACGGTGGTCTAGACGGGGGCAAGGTACTCGCCTCTCATGCCGAAGGTGCCGGGTTAGAATCCCGGTTGGTGCAGGCGTCATAATTTGGAGATTTTTCCCACTATTTTCCTGTCCCTGATTCTATGGAAGGTAGGATCGAGTGCTTAGTCTTTCGGATAAGGACGGAAAACTCGGAGGGCCGGTTTGCACGTTGCGCACGCTATGGAAATCTAAAAGAGCAGGCCCAACATGTCGCTGCCCAAGAAAAATTAAATAAAATTTATCCCTACCACTCCCTCCCTCCTTCCTCTTCCCACACCCCCCCCCCCCCATTAAAAACAAAAACAAAAAAACGCAGACCGGCCTTGCACTGTGACGACGACGTGTCTGCTCCAGTTGTAGCTGGGCTGCATTGACACAAAGGCAAATTTCCCAAATGGGATTAAAGTAGTACAGTAAGCCTATACCAAAAAAAACAAAAAACGTACAATTCCAAAATGGACAATTCACACTAAACCTGAGACAAAACAGACTAGAATCAGTGTACCTTCGGCCTAAGGGTAGCCACACAAAGGCCACCGAATTCGGTCACCGAGCCATTAGGCGCTTTAGGTGAGAAGAATTGCACTATATAATTTCAACAACTGCACATAGAGCCCACCTAGATTCGGTCCGTTTAAATAGTGCAATTCTTCTCACCTAAAGCGCCTAGTGGCTCGGTGACCGAATTCGGTGGCCTTTGTGTGGCTACCCTAAGGCAATGTAAGCTGTATTGATAAAAACATAAACTTCGGGACACTGCAACACTACTCTTTCGCTATCAGCAGCTGCATGAGCTTCAAAGTACGTGTATATATACACTTGTACACTCTTTCTTGATCATCCTCCACTGGGCGCTTTAAATTCATACAGGTGTCAGAAAATGTAAGAATTTAATCTAAATTCAAACGTTATCTTCCACTTACGATATTCACTGTTAAACTTAACTACGCTGAGATTTTCGTGAAGTATTTTGTACCTAGTTAAGAAGTGTATCTATTACAGAATCCTGCAGAAAGTTTCATCAATAATCACTTCATACATGTAGCACTAACCTTGGCATGGGGAAAGGGGTCCAGTTCAAGATTTATCAGAATACTAAAATCCAGAGTTTGTTTCTGGATTTGGCACGGGACGCAAGAATTCTGTGACATTTCGTTTTCTTCTTGGGAATTTATTTTATTAACTTTAGAAACCGTGTAGGCCGACACTTGGGGTTGTGTTGTTGAATAGGGTGGGAGATGGGGGGAAGAGAAAAAAGGAAGAAGCCTAACGGCTGGATTTGAAGTTTTTAGCACTTGATGTGTTTTGTCAAAGCATCAAACACTACTTTAAACCATAATGATACAAGAGGACGAAGCGTTAATTTTTATTTTTTTTTATGGTCACGTAAATGCATGTATGGGTAAATTAATGAATTACGTCATCCCATCCACCAGGAAGGAACATCCGCAGGGACACAGTGCAGGAATGTTTGGAGAAATGTAACTGGGACTATGCATGCAAGGACCACTGTCCACTCAACTTCTTTATCGGCAAGAGAGGACATGACCTATCGCACACAGCGATGAGCAAGACTGCACGTGACAAATTAATGTAGACATGCGGCGTCAGAAATACACGCGCACGTTGTGCCAATGTACTGACGTCACCAATACAAATGTCCACCACAAAAAGTCCATGTAATGTCGAAATCCCATGAAAGTTTAGATTTCGGAATGAACAACTTCTGAATCTACTTCTGAAATGAAGTCCATAAATTATTGTCACAGTCGTCAGTCATTCGTTTAAGTAAGGTTTATAAGTTTTTCAGATGACAGGAGCGTACGTCTTTTGTGTTGTGAATCTTCTGATCTCGTCTTAAAATTAGGATTTTGAAGGCACGAAAATAATTATTTTTTTTAAGTGATACTCAGAAAATGAAAAAACAGCCCTTACTTTATCTAGGACAATGCAAATGCATAAAAATACACGTAACTCCCAGCAGTTATGTTATGATCATGACCATAATGCAACCTAAACCTGAAAACAGACCCCAGGATTATTCTTACACTGAAAAGCTCAAACAAAATGAATGATGTTTCCCCTCTAAGGAAAACGGCCAGTACTGTTTGAGCCTTCCATGTCATTGTTACTGTTTTCGTCTGTTACCGGAGTCAATTCAAATTACAAAACAGAAATAATAAGTCCGTGTTTCCACGTGTACAGGAACGGAAACAGCAACGGTAACGTTAAAAATCCGTTCCTGTACACATGAAAACATTCTTTCCGTTTCAGTACTTGAAGATTTATTTATAGGTTTTTTTTCCGTGTCCGTACTGAGCTTTAAAGGGAGAGAATGATGTGCCTAGAAACTGATGAGCAAAGTAGCAAAACTAGAGCTACAGTGAGTGCAATACAATCAGTAATAGAAGTCAATTCTTCAGTTCCACATAAGGTCAGATAAGCCTAACGTTGCCGGCAGTTTCAAATTGGGGTGATCCTGGATTGTCCGGCAGAGATGAATGCGCACCTGGTGTAACGAGATAACGGGATATGACCTGATCGTGAACAGGTATATTTTTATGAATGGTGACCAGGTCTGACAAAATTAGGCTTCAAGCTCTCAACTAGAAAAGTAAGTTCCTTGCAAAAAGGTCGCAGGCCCGTTGGGCTTATTACGACATAAAAAATAGAAACCAAAATGTTTTGAAAGGCTTACGCCGAACAACACTAAAAGTGTTTTGCTTTTCGTCTTCCGAACGATATGCGATTTTGGCTATATTGTGAGGAGGGTAGTGGCTCTAACAGCATAAACGTTTCTCTAATACACTGTAGTGATAGCGCACAAGCAATATTAATATCAATACTCATTACTTCCAACAAAATAAATAGCCTTTATTGTCACATCGACCAAATGCAAAAATTCGACGCCATGCATGAGTTTCATAACAACAACTGTCCAGTTCTTGGTAACCAGCCTGCAATTCACGACAAAAGTGCCTTGTCAGCTGAAGGCCTAAGCAGAATATTGTGTTCAGTGCCCACTGATAAGAATGACAATGCCCTTATCAAACACTGTAATTAAGCGCAAATGTGCATGCTGAAGGGTTTAATAATGCTAGGTTGTCCATCTGCGCTGAAATTGAGCGATCTCATTATGCATGGACCAAAGCCTGAGGCTCAGATTGACTGAGCACAGTCATATTATTTGACAAGGTGGCACTCAATACAGCATTATCTGATGAAAGTAATCAAGATATAAAACATTTTTGTTTTTCTTGTCCGTTTCTGCAAAAATAAATAAGTTAACCGTCTGCTCCGTAAGTGCAGGTTGTTGTTGTTCCTGCTGCTGCTGAAGTTGCTGCTGTTTTTGTTTCGCCACTTAAAATTTGTAAAACGGGTTACTAATAGCCAAATGATTTTTTAAAAAACCGACACGAATAATCCTAAATACATGCATTCATCAGGAAAATTTGTTGAACAATATTAGACTCAAGTGGTGTGTTTTAACGCAGGAAGCATTAGGCAGGGGTACATATCATTTGGGGAACTAAAGTTTTAAAACTTCTCATTTGGGGAACTGCTATTTGGGGAACTCCTACTCGATACAATCCTATTCGATATTATCGAATCAATGTTGGGGGAAAAAGGATATCTCTAATCACTTTATTGCATGAGCGATTTTGATAGTTGAGTTGTTGAGTGCATAATTTGACAAAGTGAGTTGGCCTCGGTTTTTTTTTTTTGTTGTTGTTATCTTTGTTGTTATCTTTGTTGTTGATGTTGTTGTTAGTGTGTGAAACAAATGGGATATATAAAGCAAGCCAGGCCAAGTCCAAGTTTAGTTGTTGCCAGTAATTTTGCCTGTTGTAATGGAGCTGTACACAATAGAGACGAGCAAAGGAAAGCCTGCGGTTCTTTTAAACGGATTTATGTACAGATTAAAGGAAGAGACGGGCGCCTATAAATTTTGGACATGTACGAAGAGCACTTGTCGAGGAAAACTGACGACGAATATAGAAGTAACAGAGATTCAACACGGAGACACCAGCCACAACCACCCCATTGAAGAAAAGAAAACACGGACACATGTTTTACGCCAGGCATGTAAAAGAAAAGCTGAGACGGACTTAGCAGAGAGACCCCGAAAGCTCCTAAAGAAGCAGAGAAAACAGAGACTGGTCAAATAACTCAAACTGAAGTTCAAAACATACGACTGGCTGTATGGAGACATTGGAGAAAACAAATTCCTCAATTGCCTACGACAAGACAAGATACTTTATCAGCTCTTGCAACAATAACGAAACAGCATGGAACAGTGATTGATATAGACCCGGCAAGCGAAATAGCTTGTATATACAACCCCAAGACTCTTGAAGCTGTCAATGATGTTCTTCACTTGTTTGGTGATGGAACCTTCAAAAGTTGCCCGAAGCTGTTTCACCAATTGTACACCATTATTGCATTTAAAAACGGCCGCTATTTTCCAGTTGGGTTTTTTCCTGTTGCCATCTAAAACTAAAGAGATTTATCAAGAGATGTTTTCCAAGTAACAGCGAAATGTTTCAAAATACTGAAGCAATTTGGCAAACGGAAGAGGCAATTAACTTGGTCAGTTGGTGTTAAAATATCGACACGGGGAGAAAGTATTTGTCGAAATAGTATCGACAGAAACTGGTTCCCCAAATGCACTGTTTTTGGTAGTTCCCCAAATGAGAAGTTTTGCAGTTCCCCAAATGATATGTACCCTTAGGCAGTACAGCGTTGATATGCGGACAGCAAGTATGCACAAGACACTGCTGCCGGTTACAATTATTTCAACAGTTTTAGAAATTCCGATAGCAAAGGAAAGTGTCTATGATTTTCCTTAATGCTGAATGGGATTGTATGAAGAGATATTGTGTATTTTTGAGGTCTAAATTTAATGTAGGATACGTCGGTCAGAGAAAAGAGATCGCAATGACATATTGTAACGGTTTGTGTTTGGAACTCGAGATGAAACTAGATCTAAGTGCATTTGCAAGTCATCATCCTGGAAACAGCTGTACATTTCACGACAAGAGATTAAAAATTTGCGAACAGCCTCTAGTAAATAAAAATATTCCGTGCACGATATTCCTGCTAAGAAGCGATGGGAATACAACTGACCATGACAATAAGGAGCTTGTAATGATAATAATCATCATATTATAAAGGAACTAAGGTCTCCAATGTAGTCATGAAAGGTCTGTTATCCGCTGGGCCTTAAATTCTACAAAATTAAAATTATTACGCTTGGAAAGACGTAAAAGTTTAAGGGGGCATACTTTAAGCGGTCTTGAAATTCGCTACATGTTTATATAATACTTTTGCCGATTTTGAGCCACAGCTAGCTTGAACAGAAGAAAGTGTTCCGACATTTAGAGCCGGAAAAAAGGACACATTATCTTCGAGTAGGATTAAAAAGTATCACGGGAAATTTCGCTCTGCGTCTCAACTACACATTGATGATCGAAACTCTACTTTAAAAATCACATTTTGTGTATTCCCCAGTCAGCGGGCCAACTAGTAACGATAAGGCTGAGAAGAATGCTGCACGCCAGTTTGATAAGCAAGAACGAGCTGATGGAAAGGCAAAGGAAAAGATTAAGATAAAGAAAACAAAAACGACAACAACAACAATAACAACAACAGTATAAACAACAGTGCAATGCCAGACATTACCACAGTAGGCAGTCAGTAAGTATTACAGTACCACAATAACACACTAATATGCTGGGCTGGATTAACCATGAAGCAAAATAAGCCTGTGCTTAGAGGGGGGGTCATCACACTAATTGTTCATTGCGAACCAGGATCCACTCCCCCCCCCCCCCCCCCACCCCCCGGTACACTCACACAATAAATGAAATAAAAAATGAAAAGTATTTCCTGGAGTATAAGACTCGATTTTTAAAAAATATTTTTAATGGTTTATTTTTGTTTCATGTTTTGAATAACATCTGCAGTGCATGGGGGCACCAAAAATCTTATTAGTGCTTAGGGTCTCTTCATCCGGTCCTGCATATACGGATAGCACCACTACGATCACAAGATTACCAGCTTGGATATTAATAAGATTTAACGCCCAGGCCAGGGGCAATCATACATTAAAAATTCACCACAACATTCTTATTGCCCTTGCAGTAAACGGGAGCAATTATTACATTAGCAACCCATTCACTCGTCTATACTTAGGAAGAGACGAAGGAAAATTATTTTTCTGTCACTCAACCTTAGCTTCGGTTATTATAACTGTCATAATATTTCTATTGCTATTCCAGACAGTACATTTGCTATTGTCACATAAGCAAATAACAACAATAAACATGCAGTAACCACCACTACTACTGCAACTGCCAACTTCATAAACACTATACTATTACAGGCCCACTGCCACTAGTACTGCCATTACGTTTACCACAACAATTATCAGCGGTACCAGCACAGCCACTACTGCCACCACTACAACTTAATAAATACCACCATGTCTGCATTCCTACTCTAAATGTTTCCAGAAAACGAGGCAAAGAAGTCATTAAAACAAAACTTTTTAGTAAAACTTACCAGCAAAGACACCAAAGAAACGGTTAACTGTGACCCTACGGCATTTATATCACTTCATCAGAACTGGACATTGACACACCAAAGAGCTCATCATCGACTGGCGAAAATCCAGATGGTTTATGCTAGATATGACAACAATTTAACTGCATGGTATAATCATTCAGTATTCAGGTGAGTGCAAATGGACACCTTATCGTTTTACGAGTTCCACATTCAGTTGCACGAATATTTCGCTATCCAGCAAAGTGGCCTATGATTCCTGTTACGTTTGCGCAAACATGAGAGGTGGCATCAGTTTAATGTAATAATAATGTACTTTTATGTAGCATATTAGAAAATCCTTCATACTGGGGATATGACTTTTTCTTCATTTAAAACTTATTTGAACAATCTAAAACTAAACAAACAACTACAAATCCTTGACTGTTTTCTTCCGTATCTTTCAGGTTTCCTTTTTTTTTTTTAAATTAATGCAATGTCTATTTGAATTCTGCTCCTCTTACATTGCCATTTGCTGAAAATTTGAACTATTAAGTTTATTGTTCACAATTCATTCAAGATTTACCATTATAACTTATAACCACCAATCCGTCATTAATTTAAACAAGCAACTTCAATGATTTTATTTCATTTCTATTTCATACAGCTTCACCTGCGAGTACACGTAGGCCAGAACGTTTACACTGAAAAAATGCAATAACAGTTTATTTTCAAATTAATTTAAAAACTCTGGCAACCCACAAGTACAGTAAACTGGGCCACAACATTAATCATTAAGGAAACACGCAAGACTAATCATTCACTTTCAACGCTCTGCCAGTATCTATTTTCATATGCAATCAGCGGTTATCAAACTGTGAGTCGAGACCCTACATGTTTCGACTCCCAAATGCTGTTAAAATTGCTACAGAAAGTAGCATTCCAGTAAATCATAACAAACAAATGCTATTTCAAATTGACTTTAACATACTAGGGCAAAAATTGAACATTCTTGTGGGACGTTTTAGCTCTTTGACATAGCATTGCAAAAAGCCTACACGGTATGATTCTTTTTAAAGATCTAAAACAGGAGATGAGTTAAAACGGAGTACGAATCAATGAATTTGAAGAAAGAAGTAGACGAAAAAAAGGCTGCTGTTATAAGTAGGTACGTTCCCCAAGTGTTTTGCGCTGGGTGCGCGTACTTATACGCACCTACCCCTAAACCCGTGTTTATTTTCAGCCCGAAATCTATTAAATCCCTAACTCTGCCCCTTACCCTTTCAATCACAAAACAGAAGGTAAACAAAAAGAAAATCTGGAAGAATGATTATTTAAGGCTGTTGTTAGGAGTATTTCGGGAGGAGCCCTCTAGCTCTGGAGTCACAAAGAACTTTAAAATACGTACTCCGATGGCAAAAAAAAAAAAAATTGATCGACGTACGTATTTGTAACAACAGTCGAAAAATAAAATTGTTTGCCTGATCTGGTTAAAACAAGAATCCGATACTTCATTTGGGGTCAACACCCAGCACGATTGGAAACCACTTCACCTGGCTCTTCCTACTTCGAAATTTGAGAATGTGTTTGTTTTGCGAGTAACATGAAAGTCTGGTGCAATAATGATCAGACAGTTATCAGATGATACAGCCACCAACCCGCACCCGCTCGATTTGAGTTTCAGAAAAAGTTGCGAAACATTTCGTCGTCAAATGGAGCACGCGTTCATTCATTGATATAAATTATTTGGGTCTAATCAACCCCGCCTTAACTTAACCCATTCAGCGCCCCCTCCCCTTGCAACCCTCCCCCTCTAAAAAAAGGCTCTATGCCATCATATTAATAATATTGGTCAGAAATAATACCAACAGCAAAAACACAACAGTAAGAACTAAACAACAGCAAAGAACTAAACAAAAGCAAGAACTAAACAACAGCAAGAACTGAACAACAGCGAGAACTAAACAATAGCCAGAACTAAACAACAGCGAGAACTAAACAATAGCCAGAACTAAACAATAACAAGAACTAAACAAAAACAAGAACTAAACAACAACAAGAATAATTATATCAACGAGAACTTACAATAACAACAATGTCAACAACACAGCAACTATGACAGAACTATTGACAGCCTAGGCCTGCACTAGCCGGTTTCTATCGATCAATTATTAGTTGGATGGCGACGTCACGACAATTAATTTCACTCAGTGAGATCTTGTGCACCAGCCTACTGGTTGGATCTCACTGAGACTTGGCGCGTGCTAGCCTAGCTGGATCGTGACGACACTGAGTTTCAATGAGACCCGGTTGGCTGACGGGTGAGGTCTCACTGACACTAACTGTCGTGACGTCACCATGCAATTAAATGGCCGATCAAAATCCACTAGTCGTTTGTCGCTATGTATGGATGTTGTTTTGTCTGTCGCTTTGCATGGATGTTGTTTTGTCGCTATGTATGGATGTTGTTTTCCTATATGTTCTAATACTTCCCCCAACCAACATTTTTTTCCCTCCACTGCCCCCAAACGCTGCTAGATATAAAGAAAGAAGGAGGGGAAAAAGATGCCCATAAGGCGACACTGCCAACCACATAATTATTAGATTAATATTCTGTTCAAGTTCTGACGTCCTAAACAGCAGGGGAATGAAAAGCGGCAAAATTCATGGAGAGAGAGGTTTACTTGAGCATACCCGCAAGCGGCGAGCGGGTCACCGCTCCAATTTGGCGTAACAGAATGTTGATGGGGCCGCACAGTCTAATTACAAAGCCAAATAGAGAAAATAAATAAGGATGGTTATAAACCATGTGGGTCAGCGAGTACCCACCGGCTGCGCCTTTTTGTTGTTTTTTTTTAACTCCCTGTGTACAGATTTTACTTTTTGGTATGCAGGGTAAACCTCCATGCCAGCTACGCCCCTGATAATGATCTATTTCAGTGCTGCAGGTTCAGTGATCGCTATCATAAAACATCGACAATAATACGTGTACTGTATTCAATTATTGATACTGTAGCCCGTCTAAAGCTCGCTGTAATTAAAACAGATTAATGCAGTGGACAATGACGTAGGGATATAATTGTTGGCAGATAGGTGATACATGACAAAGATCTCTTTTTAATAGCGTTTGAACCATTGGCTGATCTTTACCGATACGTTTGGGAGATTAATGTGTTTGTTCCCATGCTGACCGTAGATCTTAGTCATTCAATACCAACTGACTGGATTTTCATTATTCTATTAATCCACCCCTTCGGCCATCTATCTCTCCGTCCATCCATCTACCCACCCATTCAGGTCAGCCCTCCACCAATCGATCCATCCACCCACTCATTCACCCATCCATCAACCTACCCACCTGTCCATACGTCCAACGCTCCATCTGTCCATCAACCCACCCATATGTCCAATCAACCGTCCATCCATCCATCCAATCATAATGCAGAATAAGCCAAGCGCCCCCCACCCCCATTCCAATTCCCTATCCTTAGAACTTGAACGAATTGACCAATCGATTCCATGCACTGTATTATCAAAGAATCCAATGATTTGGGAAAAACAATAGAATAATACATTCCCAAAGGTCACAGGCCATTATTAAATCGGTAAATAGTTTCTGAATGACAAATGGTTCAATATTCACCATCTGTGAAACATCCTAGAATAACAAACACCTCTGAGTCTGTGGTACAAAACAAATAGCACGAGAATGAGAATCCCTAGTTATCATCGCTGCCTTAGTCAGTAGAAAGTTTTCACTGATCCGAGTCAAATCAATACATGTATGTCTGGACACCTCGAGCATCGGGAAATACTGGAGATTTGAAAAGACCAATTCCTATCCTTCCTCCCCCCCCCCTCCCCCCCCCCCCCCAAAAAAAAACACACACTTTCTGTTTTTGATTTCAGTTATGTTATAGCCATTGTATGGTGGATTGTTATAACCCATCTTTTACTTTGAGCTTCACGAATTTTTCTCTTAAACACGCCTCATAGAAAAGAACTTATACAATACAATTTTTGGGAGAGAAAAAGTACAGGTCTGGAGATCTCTTGAGGAAAAGAACTTTCGTCAGATGAGTGTTTCCGCCGTCCGCTGCCTTACACTCTATGGCGTGATTTTTTTTTCTTTATTTGGAAAGGTTGGGGGGGGGGGGGGGAGAGGTAGTTGGATTCTAACGGGATTCGAACCCATCTCGGTTGGAACAATATGGCTGAACTCAGGGCTTTTGCAAGGATGGCAGTTGGCCTTTATTATCTCTGGTGCTGCTTCTTCAGAGAAGATCTGGTCTATAACTACAAGCAATTGTCCTCGTGGCCAGCCTTAATCTGCAAAAGCTATGGCTGTTTAATCCTTTAAATGCCGGCAGATGATACGCAAGAATTACCAGTTCTCTCGCCAGCTTTGAAGTTGCCTTTATTTGTTACCTTAATTTAGTTCATTCCTAACGCATTAAAATAAACTAGCTGAGTTACCCGGCCCTGCCCAGCAGAAATATCTTTATTACTTACAATGATCTAGATCTAGGACACAACACAGACTAGGGATATTTATCTATGGGACACAAAGTAAAGACAAAGAAATACAATGACAGAATCAGTACCGACTCGGATTCCGTGCCAACTCTAGAGTTTGTGTACCCTTTTTCGCTAAAGTTTACGAGCGGTCCATGTTTTCGTTAATCCACAATTTGCTTCCTTCAGCGACTGAACGATGAGGGAAACTGCGTCACGGTACTAAAAATAGATAATAACAGCGTGTCTCTGTTCTAAAAGCATGGAGTGGGAAGTGTTTGTTGCGAATTCTACGTGTGAATTATGCAAAATGAACAAATTACCCAGAGTTTGCAGCATTTTTATATTACGCCCTTACATCACAATAAGTGGAATTATAGGAAATGAAAATGCTTCAGGAGTTTTGGAGCCCTCCTAAAAAGGGCTTTGAGGGCAGAACTTTCACCATTAGCTCCATTATAGTATGATGATGTTTGCACTTGGTACTTGAACTTACTGCAGTTAACTAGCTGTAAACATACATTCCGCTACAAAACTCACACAGGTCGCTCTCTCGGCGTTACCAGTTTGGGAGGTACGGTTTTACAGAGTTAATGTCCTACCAAGGTAACCCATTATTGTGCCGTGTCGCTACTCCAGTGCTATTATTATTTTCAAGTTTCGGTATATCGGGGGCCGCTTTGCTCGGACCTTCAACGACGAAGACTGCCACTTATTCAGTTAAGTCTGATAAATGGTAAGTTTTCTATAAAATCACTTGCTCGCTGAACCAAAAACCCTTTGGATTCTGGCCTAATAATGTAATGGGTTGAAAACCTCCGTTCTCAAATACGTACAGTTAATTAATGTAACTTGTCAGTGGCAAATGTAGAACCAGATGTATCAGATTTAGATCCTGATTTCACCAAAGGTTAAAAACTCTGTAAACTCGACGGCGACTCTGGCCCATTGGAACTTTGCTTCAACTGTGCAATGAGGTTTGAAACACGACTCAGACTACAAATTCAGGTTCAAAACAAATCTTCTTAACACAAATTCCTATACTTCAGTAAGTCTTCAGTGATTATATAACGTGGTTATCAGGTCAAGAGACGTGTTTACTCCCACTCCCACCAAGAAGTATTACAATTCCTGCATCAAGTTTTTTGAAATCTAGGTCAATGTAAGCACTGCCCTTGTCTCTAGTAAACTACTGAGATAACCCAAATGAATTAAAGCATTCGCTGCAGTTAGAACCAGTGGCGGACCCTGAAGCATGAACTGTTATGAGGCCCTTTCGCAACCAGCAACAATAAGCAACATGCAAAATTCCTTAGTTGAAAAAAAGTTTCTTCAGGGCCCCTCCGGGATTAGGGCCCCCAAGCTTAAGTTTCATTAATTTTCTAGCAGATCTGCCTCTGATAAGAGCATACATAGACTGTCTCATTCATATCTTCTAGGTCTTTTCTTTTAAGATTGTACGAAATGATGCAGGAATATTGCAGGAGAAATAACACTGACAGTGGTGGCAATAAAGGCAACACAGACATCAATTTTAAAAATTTTATTTTGTCAATCATGATCTTAATTATATCAATCAAATAACACCTGCAGAAAATGTTTCTTGTAATCATTAATTAACTTAATGTTTAGCAATCATTCTAGACTCAGCGACAGAACATCAGAATAGTTCTTATTCTGTTTATCTGGGCTTTATAATTTATATGATGTTGCTATTGTGGAAACTGTAAGAGTATCCCAGCCAGAGTTTGTCCCATTCAGGAATCCCACGAGCCACTGCCTAAAAACACCATGAGGAATTACATGGACTGCTTGTGCAATTAGTTACTGAAGAACTTTCGAGTCTGTTCAGTACTTTCTCTCTCCCTCACACTACAGGAATGAAAGATGAGAACGTAGACGGGGGCTGGAGCGGGAGAAGAAAAGGGAGAAAGGGAATACGAGAGGCGACGATGCAACATCTCACAATGACGGCCTGACCAGTATGACGTAAATGAGACTGACAGAAGATCGTAATCGCGATTGTGATGGTTTGGACAAAATGTTTCCCACTCTAACTTGTGTGAAATAACACAGGAAATCAGCGAGTTGAAGTATGTTTAGAAATGACAATGGCGATGTAACTTGGTGATATTATCTCAGCCTTCTGGGATTTCCTGAAAATTTGTTCTAAAGGGCATAATTAAGGTTTTTTTTTCATGATTAGTTAGTTGATTTTGATTGTGTATGTTGTGGAAAACACTAAAAATACTTTTCTCGCGCTGAGTTCTTATGGGAACTGCAACCGACTGCCACCGAGTGATAAATGTCTGTGTATCGCTGGTGATACATTACGGTGCCTAGATTATTTTTTAATCACGCCCTTTAAATGGAACGAATGTGAAGCTGGAAACAATTTTGCAATAAAGACCGTCTGTCACAGGCTCACGTGTACTTCCGTGAAGGAAGTGTCGGGCAAATTACTATTGTGGGCTAAGAAACCATTGTGCTTCTTTGGTCAGCGGACTGAGACAAGTATGGTGACGGACAACGTGCAGACATCACTTACTGATTGGTTAGTCACCCGCAAAGCATAGGCGCTAGGCCTACACTGTGACAAGGGCCTGGGGTTCATACCATGTACTGGGGTTGCAAAGGACGGAGTGGAAGTGTGGGGTATGGGGGTGGGTGGAGGGGGGGGGGTTTAGAGTCTCGCCTCTTCTCAGTCGGCCAGTTTATCTTTTTCTTCTTATTCCTTTCTATTTTGTTAGACACTCTTTTCATAATTTTTTCCATTCTTTCCTTTAAGCATTGTTTTGCCTGCTGTCTCGCTGTCACTCCTACTTTCTGTCTTTCTGTCTTATTCTTTCTTTCTTTCTCTTTCTTTTTTTTCGTTCTTTCTTTCTTTCTGTCTTACTTTCTTTCTTTCTCTCTTTCTTTTTTTTCGTTCTTTCTTTCTTTCTCTCTTTCTTTCTTTCTTTCTTTCTTTCTTTCTTTTCGTTCTTTCTTTCTTTCTTTTTCTTTCTTTCTTTCTTTCTTTCTTTCTTTCTTTCTTACTTTCTTTCCTTCTCTCTTCTGTTTTCTCTCTTTCTTTCTCTCTTTCTTTCTTTCTCTCTTTCTTTCTTTTTTCTCTCTTTCTTTTTCTTTCTTTCTTCCTCTCTTTCTTTCTTTCTCCCTTTCTTTCTTTCTTTCTTTTTTCTCTCTTTCTTTCCTCTTTCTTTCTTACTTTCTTTCTCTCTTTCTTTCTTTCTCTCTCTCTTTCTTTCCCTTTTCTTTCAACTTTTCTCCGTTCTCTCTATGTGCTTCAAATTCTAGGGCCTTTGCGCATTCATGCGCCACGTTGGACGCTTTTAGCTTCCTGTTCCACCCGCTGTGCTTGTCAGTTTCATAGCTCCCGCACTCCCCTCCCCCCCGTTTCTGTCATCACCCTCACCCAGAGACCCACAGCCCTCGCCACACCTTGTGTATCCAGAGTTCCACTAAACATCAACAAAAACTACTTAACACCCTACAGTATCCAGGATGACCTCATCATTTCTGTTTCTATTTTAAAGCATGACCGACGCCTGTGTAAACCGACAGTCCACTATAAATAGTCATGACGAACACTCTTACAAATGGTAAATAAATAAAAAATACCACGAAGAATAAAGACAACAACAGAAAGAAAGAACAAAAAGAACAACCAACTAACAAGAAAGACCCAAGAGAGAGACAATCAAGAACATTGGGCCAACAGCACTATGCTGAGGCCCCCGAGAAACAAAAGAACTCAATATCTTACAAATGGTTCTCGGGACTCAATATAGGCCTACCGTACAACTACACAGTCGTAGCAGCTTCTAGAAGATATCGGCCGCCACGCGGTAATGAAATAACAATTTTATTACTACACTGTACCATGTTGCGGTACTTGACCTGAAAGTTACTCAGGGCCTCCAGCTGACTATTACATTTTATTACATAAGCTGTTTCAGACCCTTTCCACTTCCGCGTTATGGTTGTTTGCGGGGAGCCGCACGGCTTCGAAAAGCACCGTGTAGTACAAAAACCTCCACTTGTCTTAATGATGGCATCTGAATATGTGCGCAGCCTTTGCAAAGATGCATTTTTATGCCAGGACCAGCACATAACGGGTTTGTACAGTTGGGTGCCCAACAAGAGGATGGCATCGTTCGACTGTTGTCCACCACTTTCGCCCTACAAGTGGGGCACGCCGCCATTTTGTTTGCAAATCACGTGATATGGAGGACGGTAAATGAAAAGGGTCTATACCATATCGTCACCCTTCCCTAAACTGTAGTACATGTAATCGGTTTTGGCTACTTTTCAGGAAAAGCAAAAAACCGGTTACTTTAGCACAACTGGTCTAGTTACGGTGAATTTTTGAAAGTTTGCTGTTCGATCATTTTTCCGTTTTAGAAGTCTGTGACCAAGATCATTCGATACGGCTTTGAATGTATTGAATATTAGATGAAAATCGATTTTTCGTCTTTTTGTATTCCTACAGCCGTAAGGCACAGTGACGAATCGCAGTTTCTGTCTATGTGTGTCCTGTCTCTCAGACTTCCTTCAGTTTTCTTTGTATTCCCGTCTCTTTCTCTTCACTTCTGTTGTCTTCCCGCTACCCCCTCCCCTTTTTTTCCTTTCATATTTTAACCTTTTCAGAGCTGGAAAACTACGAGTTTCATCATCCGTGTCACTTCTATAAAATAGCAATCGCTGCGGTCTTTTTAGGCTCGTCAATGTGAATCAGAAATGACAATTTTCCAAAAATGACCTTCCGTTTTCCATACTCTTACAAAAGACATTACAATGGCAGTGAGTTCGTGCTGGAAGAGTTAAAACAAAACCGATGCTCACTCAGGTAGATCTAAACGATCATTAATTCCTACCCAGCCATTAGTGCACATTCGCCAGTGTCGGCAAACTTGATTGTACCTTACTAATACTATCGCTTCACTAATTAATTTGCCTCTTTGCTTTGCCGTGTGTTTGTTGTTGTTGTTTTTGTCTCTGACTGTGAAATTGATCTTGCCCCCCCCCCCCTCCCCCCGCCGCCAAATCTCACTTCACTTCTCTCTCTATTTATTCTTCGGGCCTGGTCTGTAAAGTAGGAAAATGGGAAAAAGAATTTAACTGTCCCTTACTCCTGACTATTGCATAACACAGCCGCAGTGGACCAGAGCATAAAACGCTGCCACAAAGATAATTGTCTAAGATATAATATCAACGCATGTTCTCTTCTGTGGCATGTTGTGGCACTTTGTTAGACGCCCTCTCTCTCTCTCTCTCTTTCTCTCCCTCTCTCTCTCTCTCTCTCTCTCTCTCTGTCTGTCTGTCTGTCTGTTTGTCTGTCTCTCTCTCTCTCTGTCTGTCTCTAGCTCTCTTTCTCTTTCTTTCTCTTTCACGCACACACACACACACACACAACTATACAGTCAGGCAGACAGACAGACAGACAAGCCAAGGATGGGCGGATTCACAGACCGACGGGTAGACAGACAGACAGACAGACAGCTTGCTTATCATTTTCTTTTCTCACGTCTGAGGCCAACAAAAATCAGCAAAACGCACGAAAATCGGCCAAGTTAGTGACACGTACGTCCCTGTACTATTTCTCTATGCGGATCTAACAGTTTTTCACATCCCCTCGTCCGCACATCTTTCTATTAATTTGTCATCACGATCATAACATAATTGCGTAAGTCATGTTTTGATGTTTTTTGAAAATCATAGAAAACGGTTTTACTTCGAATAATATATTACTAGCTAGTACTGTTAGGGGAACGTAGTATTTTACACAGAGAGCTTCAGGCTGAACAGTGAATACAACTCAGTATTTTCTCTGTTTGGCTTTATTAGTCGATCACGCTCCCCTGACAAAATTCTAAATGGTGTTTTAGGTAGATGCACAGACTAATAAAATACCCAGACTGGATGAGCCCATTGTGTGACGTCACAAAACAGCGAAAGGTCATGAACCATCCGCCACATTAGGTTTACGGTTGCGACCGACGCTTCAGCATAGCCACAATGCAGCGGTCGTTAAAAAGTTCAGACGGTTATCATTTATAACAATATAAAAAAAAGGCAGCTGTAGACAATAAAATGAAAGGATAGGCAAGATAATGCATTATTAATACATGTACAACCAAATTTTGACAAATAAAAAGAAATTTCTACTGCAGATAGAACTAGAATCGGAATTTCCCGAGCGGCAGCCACGTTGGTTATACGGCCGCATCTCATTAACTTCCGTAAAAAAAAAACGACACAGCCCGAAGCTTGTGTTTCCAGTCTGGTTGATTTATTAGTCTGTGGGTAGATGTGGATTTTCCTTTAAAAACCCACAAGTCAACGAAACAAAACAATCTAACCGTTGGACTGTGCAATGTGACTGTCTAATTAAGATGAGCATTTCATCTGGAAACATCGAAAAAATGACCTAGGCAATATGTTATGACCGTTTCATTGTGTTCCCGTCTGCCTTTCTTAATCTTATTCTAAATCCACATTCCCCGGCCTTGCTGTCACTGACACGCTCTGTGTTCCCGTCTTTGTCTATAATTAGATCTATCTGTCTGTCTTTCCATGCCCAGCCATTAGTCTTCGCCCAACTACCAGTTTGCCTTGCCGACTGTCTCGATTTCTTTTGTCTGGTCAACCATTTTTTTTTAAATTTCTTTCTCAAGCTGTCTTCTCTTCCTTAGTCCCTCTGTGTCATTTTCCTTTCAGTCTGCTTTTCGTTTCATCTCTTTCTCTTTCTCCCTTTCCTCTCTCTCTCTCCTTGTCTGTCACTTTCTCTCTCTCTCTCTCTCTCTCCTTCTGTCACTTTTTAGCGCTCTCTCTCTCTTTCTTTTGCTCTCCCCGTCTCCCTATAATCTCACTCTTCCAGTCTGTCAATCTCTGTCACTCTCCCCTTCTCTCGGTCTATCACTCGATTTCCTTGTCTGTCACTTTTGTCTCTTCGTCTCTCCCCCCCTCTCTCTCTCTCTCTCTCTCTCTCTCTCTCTCTCTCTCTCTCTCTCTTTCTTTCTTTCTTTCTCTCTCTTTCTTTCCCTCCCTCTCTCCCTCTCTCGCTCTTTCTTTCTTTCCTCCCTCTCTCTCTCTCCCTCTCCCTCTCTCTCTTTCTTTCCTTCTCTCTCTCTCCCTCTCTCTCTCTCCCATCCCTTGTGTTCTATACATTATTTAGAACCAAACACATCAGACCCACGGAGCAGGACGAGGTATGTAGAACAAAAAGCCTACCAGAAAAAAAACTCCAACCGTGCCAGCAGTCACACGTCACAGCTGATAGTGATAGCCGCTACTACGGTGTCACACGCCTGTGTAGTGAGTGGAACCAGCACAGTGTTAAAAAGTGTTATTGATTAATGCTATGGGGCCGAAAAGTCCTGTGTGTGTGCCCTAATTGTTCCAGCTCTACATAATGTTGACAAATATTCTATTCTTCTTACACATGCTATAGAAACCCTTCGCTCTGTTTTCTTTTCGTATATGAATACAATGTCTGTGTGCGCCACAAGCCTTAGGAGTCGGTCGGTATAACATTCATTTGCAAACAATTATTCTCTATGACCCTTGAAAACGAACCAGGTACCAGTACCATTATAACACACTAACTCTACCATCAGTTTATTTTATAAATACCTATAACATACACGGCGATACGTTAGTTACCAAAAATAAAAACTGGTCATCCAGGAGATTATAACGTATTAACACTAATAACAGTATTACATTTTCTAAGAAGAATTTCTTATGGGTCATCGACTTACGCGGCTGTTCTGTCATACCATGGTATTTATACAATCATGCTGTCTGTAATTTTTTCGGTTAATCCTTATTCTTTCATTTCCCTTTTACTCACTGCCTGTAGATCAGATTACACTGCAAATTAAAATGGATTTCCTTCACACCGGTCAACAACCTGGCAACATACTTACATACTCACATACTCAACTGTCTGTCAGTCTTTCTGCCTATTTACCAAGGATACAATCACCCACAAGCTCATTCACGAATCTATCTATCTATCTATCTATCTATCTATCTATCTATCTATCAATCTATCTATCAATCTATCTATCATCATCTATCTATCATCATCTATCTATCATCATCTATCTATCATCATCTATCATCATCATCTATCTATCTATCTATCTATCTATCTATCTATCTATCTATCTATCTATCTATCTATCTATCTATCTATCTATCTATCTATCTATCTAATGAATAAGTATTATTTTAACTTACCCCCATCATGGGCATATCGTCGAAAGTGCACCATTCGAATGAAAACTGCTATCCAGTACTATGGCGCTTTCACTGTGTGTAGAATCACAGACTGGCTGGCGATCTCAATGCAACACAATGTGAAGGTGATGTTTGACAACACACTCGTGTACCTGATATTTCACAACTTCCATTACACATAACCTGGGCCGTGTAGGCACTAATTTCAATATCGCGGGTAGGCCCTACTAGTACTGCAGAGACCAGTCTCTATTCCAGCAGCACCCCGGACCCTGCCCACGTCTTAGTGTGCGTTTGATTAGCGCCAAGAAAGCCTACTTTCCTTGCACTCAAATACGACAGCGGTCCCCCTCTCGAGTGTGCCATTCAAGTCAATATAAAGCCTCGTGACAATACCTGTGTACGGGTGGTCAGCGGGAATTTGGTAAAGTCTGTAGCCTTGACGTTCGTTATTTTCACATATAATTATCTAAAGGATGGGAGTTGATAAATATGTGCGGGAAATGGGTGACTACTGAAGCGGTCCATTATCTTAGAGCCATATAAGAGCCAGATATAATAATAATGGTATGAAGCGCAGGGTTCAGCACAGAAAACTACATAGACCACAAGATGTATTTATCTAACTCCGAAAAGAACCTTGCTCATTCTGTACAAAACACGGTGCAGATAAGAGACCTTTATCTCATCTCTTCGCCCAGTTTAACAAGCACAATCTCTTGTCAAATGCCTCCGCCGTGAAACAGATAAATCTGAAGTGATATAAAGATAAATACTTTCGCATTTGTGGCTATTGGCTCACTTGTGGTCACAGCAGTCGTACCTTGTGTACTATTGTATTTTGAAAGTAAACGAGGTCAAAAGGTCTCACTGATAGAGAACGGTCGATCAATCAGCACGAGGTCTATCCATTCAACGTTAAAAAAAAAAAAATGAGATAAAGGGAGTTTGAGGGTATGTTAAGTCTGCCCACTGCACATGACATTCTCTACCAAGAATGTTGTCACAAGTATGTACGTCCACTCCGCCCCCCCTTTTTTTTTTTGCGCTAGAGGTAAATCTAAGTATTTTAAAGCCGTTTGTGACTCCAGGGCTAGAGAGCTACTCCCGAAATATTCCTAACAGCCTTAAATTAATTATTCTTTCAGATTTTCTTTCAGATTTCCTTTTTGTTTTCCTCCAGTTTTTGTGTTTTTTTTGGGGTTGAAAGGATTAGGGGCAGGGTTAGGGATTCGATAAGATTTAGCGTCGAGGAAAGGACGAGGTTAGGGATGGATAATGTATACCTACACACCACTGACGTAATTATAACAACAGCCACTCCTGTACCTGATCGTTGGGCAAAGTTGAGGATTGCTCTATCATGAAAACAGGGCGATAGTATCATCGCATATCTGCAGTCGATCACAATCCTTTTAGCGAGCATCCATATAGTGTATACGCTCAACTTTGGCTATTTTATCCCTCTAACCTTTTTTTTACATTTTTCAAAAACGTGACCATGTACTAACTGCCCCCCCCCCTCACCTTAATCAAACGTGCGGCCATTAGAATTGTGAGTGTCGATGATAAAGACCCAATGCCGGCAAAGTTGAATTTACGAAGCATTTTGCATTGCTATTTTTATTGTTACACTGGAAACATGATTTTATAGTCCAACGACAACATTTTCTGGGGTAGGGAAATAAAAAAACAAACTTTTTCATTCATCACCGTGCTTGAGATGCACATGTAACGTACGCTCTCCAAAACCTCTCCCTCTTCCTTGTATTTTTAGTAAGCTGAGGAGACCCCTTCCCTCCCCCCCCCCCCCCCCGCTTTTTTTCGTATTTAATTTACGAATGGCCCATTGAGCCAAATCTATAAAGTTCTTGAAAGAATTTTATATCTGAATCTATTGATTACTAGTATCTTTGGTACAATCCATCTTTTACCATCTATCCATCAATCCATCCATCAATCCATCCCTCTATCCGCCCATCCATCCACACATCCATTAATCCATTCATCCGCTCAACCATCCATCCATCCTTCATCTGCCCACCCATCCATTCATCCATCCATCCATCCACCCGTCCATTCCTCCACACATCCATCCATCCATGCATCCGGTAAGAATTCCAAAGTAACACAGTGGCCTTTAATTCCCCTTTGTCCCTACATCTGATATCAAATTCATCCCATTAACGCCGCCCAGACCACGGAAGAACATTGAACTCCCGTGTAACTGACAGAAAAACGGAAGACTGGGACATTTCATGAAGAATTCACATTATCAACTTTTGTGTCAAATATCCTGCTATATTATATTTCGCGCAACATTTCAATTTAACATTAGCTCAGTGTGACTTAAATCTATGAATCTGTGCAGGATACACATGGTTGTCATTTTTCGTGAGCGGATTCTTACCGGAAGGACTTCTACCCCATCAGGTTATAATATTGTCAAAAATTGTTTTGAGCGCTCGCCAGATACCTGGCTGTATCTCCCTATCTCAAGGCGACATGGTGGCCTCATGGTCTGTGAGGAAGCGAGTGGAGATTGGGAATAACACGCTCGACCCGCTACAGTTTTTCTGTGAGAATGATGACAGATTAGAGTAGGTATGGGCAGCTTTTCATGTAGTAAAGACCAGATCTGAAAAAAAATCTGAGGTACAGAGGGCCGGGTACTCCCACCTCACATTACGGTATAGAAAGTGAAGTCCCCAATCCAGCGACCCTGCGATACTCCTACCAACCTCAAGGAAGTCCTATACAAATCCCCTACGTCAGACTCCACCCACGCACTGGCGGACGTACTGCTCTGAGGAAATACAAGCCAGGACTCGCAGATAATTCATCCTACTGATTTGATATTGTATACTTATTTCATATTCTACATTTTTTTTTTATAATGTCCGATTGTTTTATCTACTCAATTTTCCTCCTTTTTTTTATATCCTTGACAGAAGTTTTTAACCCAAATAGCGGTATATTTTTGTATTCCTTTTTTCTTTGCGTATTATTGTATAGTTTCGTATTATTTCTTACGCGAGACTTTGATACATACAACTTTTTCTTTTTGCCAGATTTTCACTTTGCTTTAAGCCTTGCTGCCACTCCACAGTTTTTCTGTGGTTTTTATAATATTTTGTCAGGTTATAAATGCGTGTGTCTATGCGTTTGCGTTGCAGATAGCCACAGTTTTGACAGAACAGAATGTAATTTCTAACCAAATAATGAATGTAAATGCAAAATCTCGCAGAAAAGAAACACATGAAACAAACAACTGGAAAGTTATGCCATAGAAAGGAAAAATGAGAATATTGATAGAAATGAGTGAATGACCGATAAAACGATTATAAAAATATAGAACAGAGAATTATCAAACTGTCCATATTTATAGGGACATGCCACTCGACCACTTGACTTGCATTGCATAATTGATAGAAACCTTTTCATACAATGTCAACATTCCCATCAATATGGTCGTTGGGGGTGGGGGTGGGGCTGGGGCTGGGGCATGTTTTCTTCCCCTTTTGTATCCAGATAACGTGACGGGAAGGCTTGTCAAAGTGCATTGTAACTGCCCTGTATCAGAACCTGTCGCGTTCATTTATGTAGTAGGTAAACCTAAGTGCATACTAGCCAATTTTGATCGGCTCGACTAGTTGGTCTGGATGGTGGCGTCATGACGTTGAGTTTCGGTGAAAACCAGCCAACTGGTTGATGCATGAGGCTACACCGAGACTACGTGTCGTGACATCACCATCCAACCAGTTTGGCCTGTCAAAACCGACTAGCGCGCGCCCGGCCTCACTCGCATAATATTGAAATACCAAACTCCAAAATTGCAAATTACTTAAGCTGGGTTCTCATGTGTACGGAAACGGAAACGCCAAAAAATCCGTCATATAGTAAAAAGAAAGAATGTTTCCATGTGTGCGGAAACGGCGTGCGGAAATATTCTTTCTATTTCATTACTAGTAGGATATTTGACGCTTCTGTTGCCGTTTCTGTTTCTGTATACGTGAGAACCCAGCTTAAGCCTTACTATTTAAGTCTAAATATTTACTCTCCCGACTGCTCTGTCGGTGTAGAAAGACGATGAATTTAAAATCAAATTCTAATGCCTTGAACTACCCGCCTCGAATCTTAAAATAATTTGAATTATTAAACAAAACCAAAACAGGCATGTTTGTTGTGTTTTTTTTGGAAAGATTTGGAAAGAGAATTCTCGGCTTATATTTCCAGTGTTTTGACTGGCCAGATGGAATCCATTCAACTATCCAGATTGCAGTGGATAGTTCTAGAAGCAGAGCTGTTTTTGTTTCTAATTGTGTGAGGTGCTGTAAAAGGACAGTACATTACTGGCATATCAACCAGCCAACAATCAACCAGAAGTTAAAAACGAATGATAATGAAAAATAGAATAGGGAGAAACTCTGAAAGGGGCACAACTGAACTGCTGCTAGCATTTCGGCCCTGCGTTCCTTATGTGCATTGTTAAAAAAAAAATGGCTTCACAAACAGAATTGATAAATAAAAAATCAAAAGTCTTTTTCTTTACATTTCCTGAGAGCGGAGCCAGCTGAGTGAAAATGGATGGATGGATGGATGGATGAGTGAGTGAAAGGGTGGATGGATGAATGGGTGGGTGTATGAGTGAGTGAATGGGTGGGTGGATGGATGAGTGAGTGAACGGGAGGATGGATGAATGGGTGGGTGTATGAGTGAGTGAACGGGTGGGTGGATGGATGAGTGAGTGAACGGGTGGGTGGATGGATGAGTGAGTGAACGGGTGGGTGGATGGATGAGTGAGTGAACGGGTGGGTGGATGGATGAGTGAGTGAACGGGTGGGTGGATGGATGAGTGAGTGAACGGGTGGGTGGATGGATGAGTGAGTGAACGGGTGGGTGGATGGATGAGTGAGTGAACGGGAGGATGGACGGATGGAGGGCTGGATGGATGGATAGATAAATGGATGGACGGCTTGATGGGTGAGTGAAAAGGTGGGTGGATAAATGGATGGACGGCTTGATGGGTGAGTGAAAAGGTGGGTGGATAAATGGATGGACGGCTTGATGGGTGAGTGAAAAGGTGGGTGGATAAATGGATGGACGGCTTGATGGGTGAGTGAAAAGGTGGATGGATGGATGGGTAGAATGAAGGAAGGAATGAATGAATGAAAGACAGAAGTTATTGTTGTATGGGAGAATGGAGGTAAGATATGAAAGCACAATAGCATGTTATAGATAGCGCTTGGGGAGAGAGGAGAGGCACGAAACAGTGGATATTGACAGTAAAATGTACAGACAGCATTGTATGCATAGAAACAGATGGGATGCTATACACACAGACAGACTTGAACTTTTAATAGCTAAAACAGCCAGGTATAGCAAAATGAAAAGATTAGGCACAAGTTTACAGTACTAAACACTTTTACTGTACTCACCCTAATTGAGTTCACCATCCTGCGTGTCTTCACTGGTGAGTGCTCTGAGCCTGCTGCAATACTGCCATAATTGTGTCCCGGCGATGGTGGTGACAGCAAGGGTGTGGATATCGGTGGTGGGGTAGGTGTTGTTGTTGTTGTTGTTGTTGGCGATGATGATGCTGATGACGACTGCGCCTGTGCCTCCTCATCAGACTCCTGCGACCGCCTGAGTCTGGTCGTACGCAGTACCAGCTCTAGAACCTTCCTCACCACCCGCCGGCCTTTACCGTGGGACTCCAGCGTGGCTCTTTTGTGATGATGATGTCGATACTAGTAGTGATGGGGGAGGGGGGGGGGAAGTGGTGGCAGTGGTGGTGGCGGTAGTTGCGGCGATGACTGAGTAGAGGTACCAGTCTCGATAGTAGTAGGATGTTGATGAAACCTAAAGAATAAAATAGTGGAGATGAGAACGCTGGCACTTTTAACCAAATTTGGAAGGAACAGGTTGGCTAGTTCCTCACTATAAAGTTGCTTTTATTTTTTAATTATCTCAACAAGAGACCATTCCCGTATCCACCACATTCAGCGTGTAACAACATGGATGTGTTTTGCCATCCCATTCTGTATCATTGTTTCGGCAACAACACGTCAGACACAACAGCCAGGGCTGTTCTAATATCTGTCTCGTTTTATTTTTTCACTTTTACTTCAGCCGGCAAATAACACATCACTTTGTCAATGAATGATCTATTAACCTGCCTAAATATACAGTGGAGTATCCTGAATAACGTTGAAAAAAAAATAAAAAACTCTTGCTCTCTCCAGAGCACAGAAATGATCGATTGGGGGTCCTTGACGTGCAATTCCGCTGTGTAAAAATCGATGCAGAAAAAGTTAACTTCTTTGTCCGTCTGTAATTTCTGTCAATACAACTAGTGTGTGGGACAGAGGTGTGTGCATCAACATTAACCCAATCAAGACTTCAGAGTAATATCACCGCCTCATTCAAAGTAGATCTGGCTTCAAGTGCGGTCTCCAGCAAGGGGTAATAGAATCAATCAACATGTTTTCTCCCTAATCTATACATTTAAATTTATACCTTTCTCTGATGAGTGCTCGGGGCAGCTTCTGCACCTGAAATGACCAAAGACTCAATGAGAAAACAGATAATATTCTGCCTATTTAGACACATCTGATAGACTAAATTAATATCAAGAAAAAGTTATGCTTCATAAATCGTCAAGTATTTGCCATATTGTTGACATGTGTCTTTTTAAATTTCAGAGAAAATGAAGATTGAGATGTGATCGACGAAAGGGCTAAAACGCGTACAACATTACGTCACAAACAGATATCTCTACAAATTTTCAACCAATTGGAATGACACTTATATATAATGAGATTCATGACAAAACCTCAAAATCGGTAAAATGCTGCATACAATAATATGGCAAATACCCCCCAAAATTACCAATTTAACCTTCGCCAGTCTTAAGGCCAAGGTTAACCATAACTGAGCCTCCCAAATCGATTTCTCTAGTATAGTTGAGAATTTACTCATGGATGGCATTAAACTAATTTTTTTTACATTTTCAAATTAAGTGTGTCGCTTCTGTCAGGTAATCAATTATCTGGACTGCAAAATATGTTCGCCTTGAGTTGTACTTGAAAACAGACAAGAGGATTCGCCCACTTCAACGCTCATATTGATTCACAATTTTTAAGCCTCGTTCTCCGATAATAGTTTGTTTGTTCGCTGTGTCGTGAAATGCGGGTTTTTCCTTAATTACAGTCAAGAGGGAATTTCCAGTGAGGAAAAGAATGTCTTGACAAGAACACGTAAAACCTCGTTATTCTGGCATTCGGGGAAACGTTTTATTTAGCTAAGGACAGCGACTTCCTGACTTCCCAGCCACTCTGGGATGCACAGTGAAAAATGTTCTTCTTTGTCAAATTTATCACTGCAACTCCAAGTGCTCATGTGTTCCATCCTAACGCTCACTACATTACAGCGAAATAATGTTCCCCCATACCATAATTTATAGTCATGTGATGATGTAAACTATGAGACATAACTACTCTGAATTCTGAGTGTATTAAACACTGAATCAATACCATGTAAATTTCATAGGTACAAAATGCAATGTGCACAAGATCTGGTACCAGAGCATTTTCTCATTCCGAGCCCTCAGTGTGGAATGCATTACCATAGAGAATTAGAGAAGGTGACAATTTGAACTCATTTAAACTGAAAAAACTAATGAAACTAAAAACCTCTTTTTGACTGAAATTATACTTTAAATCTGTTTTATGTAACTGCATTTTCAGTGAGTTTTTTTTTACATCATTATTTAGTTCAAATTGAAAGGCGCTCAGAACCTCTCGTGAATGGGAAGTTTGAGCTGTACAAGTGTTCGTCATTATTATAATTATTTATTATTACGTAGCTAATTTGGCAAACCAACTATCTGCCACTGAGCAGTTCATCTTGTCTCATGGAGTTTGTAACTGATACCGCGTGCACAGTTTTATTAAATCTGTATTAGAATAACCTATTTCAAAACTATCTATTACTATTGTAACCGTGAACATTTCTGAATCACGAAGTAAATACGAAAGTCCACGGCAACGCCTAATTTAGAGCCATAATAATAACATTCTGTATTCCGTATTGCTAAAGTTCTTTGCATAACTACAAACCTCGGTCAGAATTCATCCAAGCAACATGTAACCAAAGTATTAAAAGCCAACCATATCGTTGCCCATAGCTATATTTAGACCGGAAACTGGAAGTTGTTAGCAGGTTGTTGACTGTTAATGATGATGTTGTCTGGAGTTCCCAGTTTGTCTATGTTTGAGATTAGTTTGGGATCACGCAGATACCTGAAATAGCACGTTTAAAGAAAGAAAAAGTTATACATTTGCCAAGCACAGATCCTTGATGTACGATAAAAAGCTGTAACCACCCATGTCACCAGTAGTTCACTTTCGACCAGGGGTCTTGAACTCTTTTTGATTCGTGCCCCCTTTCAAAAGCCCTGATTATCACCTGAGATCTCCCCTCCCGCTTTCTTAAAATATCCTTAACACCCCCCCGCCCCCATCCACCCATTCATCTGGATGGATTGACGCATTGACGGGAAGAGGGATGAATAGACTAACAGATAAATGTATTAATGTATGTATGAATGAACATATGGATGGATGGATGGATGGATGAATGGATGGATGGATGGATGGATGGATGGGTGGATGGGTGGATGGGTGGATGGATGGGTGGATGGATTGATGGTCAGTCGGAAGGATAGATGGAAGCTTTAGCGATCCCTTAATTGTATGGTCGCAATTTGAATTTTCATACTCTCAAAACATCGGAAAACGTAAATGCAACATTCCGGCTTACAAAAAAACGTAGGTATTGAACTAGGTACCCGGGTCAGAATTGATGGGATCAGAAAGGGCCCCAAGAATGGAACTACAGTCCTTCCAATTTCTTCTTTCTGTCTATTTTCCAGGGAACTGTCACAATAGAGCGCACACTGGTGGTCTGAACTATACTGCGTTGTCACATCCATTATGTATCTGTCTGTACATCTCTCTCTGTCTCATCTGTCCATTTTCTTATTTGTCTCTGGCCCTGCGTGTCTTTCTCTCTCACCCTTCCACACCTCCTCTGTTTCAGCGACCGACGGGGTCACAGAGACCAGCCCAGCACCACTATACTGAACGGTTCCCCTCCACTTTATTTATTTATTGATCTGTTATCGGCAATGTCACAGCAGCTCTACCGAAAGGTCCCAACCTGTCTATTTCACTTTCCTACTGAAACATCCCAAAACCACAATACCATCTCCCCCCCCCCACCCCCCCCCCTCCACTTTTTTCTACCCAAGCCCACCCATCTAACCCATACAGTCCTATTCCATCTCGTGTAAAATGTGAGTGTGCATGAGAAAACCCACAATAGTCGGCAACATGACATTTTGAGTTCTGTACATAAAAAAGACAAGACATTTATGATAAATTGAATTCAGTGACCCCCCTAAAACAAGATTTTGAGAAAACGGCATTTAACCCTATAAGTGGCAAAAGCTAATTGACCAAGTAATATTGGAGTGATTGCTGTTAGGAGACCGTAGTCTAATTACTAAGCCGTTATAGAGATCATAGTGAGTAGTGTTCACTGCTCATCTACAGTTTACCCTGTAACATGCCACGGTCCCCTAGAAACAGCCAAGTCGGAAGTTTTTGGATCTTGTTAAGAGACCGTAGTCTAATTACAAAGCCGTTATAGAGATCACAGTGAGTAGTGTTCACTGCTCGTTTACAGTTTACCCTGTAACATGCCACGGTCCCCTAAACAACAGCCAAGTTGGAAGTTTTTGTCTCTTCTTAGGAGACCGTAGTCTAATTACAAAGCCGTTATAGAGATCATAGTGAGTAGTGTTCACTGCTCGTCTACAGTTTACCCTGTAACATGCCACGGTCCCCTAAACAACAGCCAAGTTGGAAGTTTGTGTCGGACCCATTATTTTCACTTCTAAGCCGTTTTTCTCAAAATCAGCTCTGCCGACTCATTGTGGGTTTTCTATGTACACTCACATAATATATAGACTAAATCAAAATAACAAGGCCTTGGTGTTTTGAAACGTCAAATAACATCCCAGACACAGAATACGGAGATGGACCATTCCTGCTTTCCCCATATTATGTCCACAACTTGCGAGCGTATAAACACGGTGAGTACTACTCACTGAGCTCTGTGGTACTGGTCTTTTTCGTTCAATTATGAAGGGGTGTGGTGCGAATTGTTGGATTGTTGACATGGATGATATGCGATCAAGACGACGGACGGAATTTGGCGAATTGATTCGTCTCGGTATCCTGTGTTTCGGGTAACATTCTGCACTGACTATTGTATTCTGACCGTTCCATTACCTTCGATACAAGGCCTACATCCAATTTCTATACTATCCCACAACTTACTTTGTAAAATTAAAAATAAATATATATCTTGTGATAAAAAAAAAAAACAACTGCTCCAATATTGACACCAAATACCTCGCAATCCTTTTGATGAATCCGTGGGAAATTTTGGTAGAGTTGTCCATTATATGTGTAATGTTATGTTAAACTTTCATCAAGATTTAATCATTACTTTTAAAGATATTTTAGATTAAGCGAGTGTCTGTCAAAAATTAATAAACCAAGCCAGCTGTGTGTAATCCCCGAGCACTTCCTCCATGCAATCAAACCACAATGGCTGAAGAACATCAAGTGCATTTTGTAAGGTTAACAGGACCATAGAAACACGCACAAACAAGAAGCCTCATAGTTAGGTCTCTACCCGAAGAGAAAACACATTGCACATCTCTGCGGCTCTGGTGAGATGTAAAACTATCTATAACGTTCACGGCAAGATCAAATTTTTACTTCATAGACAGTCTGGAATCAGGGATCGATTACTATAATGCAAGGGGTTACGAGTTCACGCTCTTTTGTAGGAGGACGGAGGCTAATTTTAGTGTCTATATCTCTTCCAGCATTTCTCTCTCCTCCCCCGTCAGTCTATCTGCCTGTCTGTCTGACTGTCTCTATCTATATCTATCTATCTACATATCTGCCTACCTGCCTGCTTGCCTAGCTGCCTGCCTGCCTGCCTGTCTGCCTATCTGCCTGCCTGCCTACCTACCTATCGGCCTGCCTGCCTGCCTGTCAACCTGCCTACCTACCTACCTACCTGCCTACGTACCTGCCCGCCTATGTGCCTGCCTGCCTGCCTACCTACTTACCTACCTGCCTGCCTACGTGCCTGCCTGCCTGTCTGCCTATCTGCCTGTCTGCCTATCTGCCTGTCTACCTGCCTACCTACCTACCTGCCTGCCTACGTGCCTGCCTACCTACCAACCTACCTGCCTGCCTACCTACCTGCCTGCCTACGTGCCTGCCTGCCTGCCTGCCTGCCTGCCTACCTACCTACCTACCTGCCTACCTATCTATCTATCTATCTATCTATCTACAAATTACCACCACGTTTCCATGAGTTTCAAATGTATTCCACACTACAATCTGAATCGCGTACAAGCCTGATACAACACTTTTATGGTACCAGAACTCCAGGCATCCAAACAACCACAGCTGAAGAACATCCCAGATAGTATTTGTCAGATCAACTGACCCAGCGGAAACAGGTACACAAGCAACAAGCCTTATAGTTAGGTCTCAGCTCCAAGGGAAAACACACTGCACATCCCTGGAGTTCCCGTGAGATGTAAAATATATACATCGGTAGGCTACATGTATAACTTTCACGACACTGTGCACAGTTTTTATTACTTGATAGACAGTAAAAGCAGGCAGGATCGATTAATAATGTTCACGCAACAGGTCACGAGTTCAGGCCCTTTCGGGGAAATTGACTTTTTTGGGGGTTTGTTTTGGTGTCTGTGGGTTGGGTTTTTTTCCCTTCCTGGAGTGTAGATGTTGTGATACATATACATACACACACATACTGTTTCTGTCTCTCTCTGTCTCACACACACACAAACACACTGTCTCCCTGTCTCTTTCTGTCTCTCACTCTCTGCTTCTCTCTCTCTCTCTCTCTCCCTGTCTCTTTCTGTCCCTTTATTTCTCTCTCTTTCTCTCTCTCACTCCCCTCTCTGTCTCTGTCTCTCTCTTCCCCAACTAGCTTTCTCTCTCTCTCTCTCTCTCTTTCTCTCCTCTCTCCGTCTTTCTCTCTTTTCTCTATCTCTCCTTCTTTCTGCCTCTCTATATGTCTCTTTTTTCCTTCTCTCCCTCCCTCTCTTTCTGTCCGTTAGTCTCTCTCACTATCTCTTTCTTCCCCCCTCCCTCTTTTTGACCACACCCCCCTCTCTCTCTAAGCAGGCGTACAGAGTAAATTCAGCGCCACAGTCCCATCGTTGTTCCGGTGTCCACACACAAAAATCTTGTGGAGAGACTGACATGAAAGAGTTCAGTCGACTTAATCCTGTGCATGTTCTGAATGTTCAGCTATTCCCTTTGAAAAAATGAGATTCATTCGCAACACTTCAAACAAAACGAACTTCCGAAGGGAGACAGTCAAACATTACGGATTTATGCGTTGGAACGTGATGACTGCTGTAAAACGAAGTCAAATGAAAGAGAACTACATAGTATGACATTCGGCAGCTTTCCTTTATTATAGAACACACAGATCCTGCTGACTCGTAACACAGCGAATGACATGTTATGTAACTAGTACACACAATATTCATCCATCAATTTGTCTGTCTATCTACATGTTTGTCTATCTGTATGTCTGTCTGTCTATCTATCTGTCTGTCTGTCTGTCTGTCATCTATCTGTCTGTCTGTCTGTCTCTCTCTGTCTCTCTCTCTGTCTGTCTGTCTTTCTGTCTGTCTATCTATCTATCTGTTTGTCTGCCTGTTTCTCTCCCAGATCTATCTATCTATCTATCTATTTATCCATCCATCCATCCATCCATCCATCCATCCATCCATCCATCTATCCATCTATCCATCTATCTATCTATCTACTCCACCTACCTTTCTATTTCTCTGTATATTAACACAATATCAGTGAGCTACAGTTAACACACCTTCATAGCACAGTCTCTGAGGTCGACGGTAGGGGCCGAGCTCGTAAATTATAAGTCTGTACTCTCACTACTCACCACAGAAACTAATTAACAGTTCAATCTAATCACAAACTTGGGATGTTCTAACGTTACACACGGGCCGCTCGGAGTGGCGTGCATGAGTTTGCCAGATTTCTGTACTCTGTGCCCCCTGCCAGTTCACACTACACTCCTTCCGAGTCATTCTTGGAGAGGTGAAATTCCTTTTTTTGATTCTCAGAATTGCCAATGGCCCCAGCGGAAGCCGAGACAACACAACGGGTTTTTTCAGAGTTGGCGTGGAAATTCAGCTGTTCAGACAAGCCGATCGATCGATAGACAGATGAGCAGACAGACAGACAGTTAATTAGACCAAAGAACGGGTAATAGAAATTGTGGAGGAGAAAAGAAAACACTTACGCACGCACCTTAACACAGAGGGCAATAGAGAGAGGGGGGAAGGGCAGACAGACAGAAAGAACGACAAACGACAAAAGACAGACAGACACAAGCATAGATAGAGAGGTAGACAAACAAATAAACAGACAAACAGATAGATAGATAGATAGATAGATAGATAGATAGATAGATAGATAGATAGATAGATAGATAGATAGATAGATAGATAGATAGATATATAGATAGATAGATAGATAGATAGATATAC
>OZ007569.1:69462419-69594919 GCA_963931925.1 Onchidella celtica
AGAAGTCTCTCGTACCCGGGAATGGCCGGGGGATTTTTGAGGTCATACACAAAATACGTTCTCTCGGAGGGCAGTGAGGGGTTTGCCCCCATCCCCGGGTACGAAAAGTAGCTAGGCGAGGTGGGGAGGGGAGGGGGGAACTTCTGTGGGGTTGGGGTCGGGCGAGAGGCAGGGGCGTAATTACGCTTTTCAGTTACATAAATGGATTTTAAAATTTGGTTTTATTTATGTTTTTTTTTTTTCAGCACATAATGTTGTTGGATTGTGTCAAAAAAAATAATTATATTTCTAATGAAACTGTTCAAACACTTCATTCAAATTGCTAGTTAAAGTTTTCAAAAATCAAGAGCATTCAATATTGTAAATAACCGTGCTTTTGTTTAAATGTGTCTTGTGTGTGTGTAGTGGGAATGGGGTGAGACCACAGACTAATAAATTAACCAGAGTGGAAACACGAGCTTCGGGCTGTGTCGTTTTTTACGGAATTTCCTGAGCGACGACTGTATAACCAACATGGCCGCCGCTCGGGAAATTCCGATTCTAGTTCTATCTGCAGTAGAAATTTCTTTTTATTTGTCAAGATTGGTTGTACATGTATTCATTTCTTGGTGCGGAACCAGACTTCCGCGTTCAGTAGCCGCGTCAAAATAGTGTCATTCAAAATTGAAGCTATGCTGAAGCGTCGGTCGCTACCTTAAACCTAATATGGCGGATGGTTCATGACCTTTCGCTGTTTTGTGACTTCACACAATGGGATCATCCAGTCTGGATATTTTATTAGTCTGTGGATGAGACCAAGTATAGGCCCAATGCGGGTAACGGCCATTTTAGTTGTCAGGACCCACGCTTAACCATGACGATGGTAGCACTGATCTTGATTCTTTAGCTGATTTGCACTGTGAGCACTTCAGGCGTCGCCAACCAATCGGCGGCGAGCTAGAAAAAAGTTCACTACAGTAAACAATGACACGTGTGTTCAGGCACATGGGAGACGTTCGGTCAATTCTTTCGCTTCCTTTCCCTTGTTTACACGGATGGAAGGGAATCTGACCAGCTTGGAGCCATCCTTTCCACCCCTGGCATAACAGTCAACTGCAATGCAACCAGCGGGCATTTTAACCGCTTAGACATATCTCGAAGTTACACTCATCAGCTGATCCACCCGCCATTTTAGGTGTCGGAAGTACAAACAAAAACACTCTGTGATGTCATTCGCAATGGGCCTGTATAAAAAGCCCACAAAGGGTAGGGAGGGGCGGTGTAGGGGCGAGGGGAGGGCGGAGGGTAAAAATACCCAGATCGAGCGCATGTACTTTAAGGAATTATAGGGCGGTAGAGCAACTTACAGTACTCTTTTGTGTATGCTGAAAGAGATTTGTTCAGCTGTGACAGGTGAAACAGGTGTTACTGTATTACTAGTTAGGGGAAGTATATACAACCTGACAGTAGGTGTGGGGTAGGGTGGGAAGGAGAAGGGAGGGGAAATGAAACAGACCCCCATCAATATTTAAGCTGCCAAGTTAGGGGTGAAACAGACCAAAGCTGGTGTAGGCGCCAGACTGGCAGCTCGCAGCCCAGAAATTATACATCACACTAATACACTAGGCAATTAATGTGATGCATAATTTTATGGGTTGCGAGCTGCCAGTCTGGCCCCTGCATCGGCCTTATTCTGTTCCACCCCTTAGTGTAACAATTTTAGTGTGAGAATAATGGATTTCGCCACATTTAGCACCTCCATACGTTACGAAACATTATTGTCTTGTTTTTTAGTGTACCGGGGTTCAAAGTTCACAAACCTCTTGGCCCTTAAAGGACCTTGAGTGGCTTAATCTGTAGTCTAAGACTGTCTAAGAATATTGGTTATTACCTCGAGAGTAGCTAAGATGGCACTCATCACTTTGTTTGAGAACCAGATCAAAGCATTGCCAGCATTCTGGTCACATCTAGACCAGCTATCACAGGCAAACATCGCTAGACTGGTCGTTGACATATCGGGTCATCTTTGGCATAGCAAATCTGTCTGTCAAACAGAGGGAATCACTCAGGAAATTGACCTGCCATCATAGTTTGCAGACTAACTAAGGTTGTATTTTTTTATTATTATTATTTGATAAACTTTGTGTGTGTTAGGAAACAGATTTGTCATCATAGTTTGCAGACTGACTACAGATGATGCTTTTTTTTATGTAATAAATGTTTCTTGTATTTGGAAACTGGCTTTTCAAACATCAAGGCTAGCATAGATTTTCTACTTTCTAAGGGTCCGGAGCTCGTACAAAGCTTGTCCCTGACAAAGCCATGCACCACCGAAAAGAGACGTAAAATCCAGCCTCTCTATCTCCCCCCCCCCCCCCTCCCTCTCTCTCTCTCTCTCTCTCTCTCTCTCTCTCTCTCTCTCTCTTTCTCTCTCATGCTCACACATACACAAATACACTATGCGGATACTCTGAAATCACATCTCTGAACTGCTTCAGATGTACTATAATAATGAATTTTTTTAATATATAAAATGCGATTTCCTCAGATTTCTTGTATGTGCAAATGCCTCTCAAATTTTCTCTCCAGATACACCGTCTCATAACTGTCAAAAAAATGTCTTCACTTACATTCTAATTCTGGACACTTCCGGTCTCACAGAGCTAATACATTTCTCTTTGAACATGCCTGTCTACCTCTCTAATGTATACAGTAGGATACGCCTTTAAACATCTGTGATAAAATTAATAGCCTGGCCGTATGCATAAATTTGGTGTAAATTCGTCCATTTTGCACTATAGTGCAGGCTTAGTATCGGCCACCTAGGTGTAAACTCAAATTTAGTCGGTATGCATGAACTGAAGATACACCTACCTCTACCTACGCATCAACTACCGCTTGAGGCCTGTTTTCACTGGTAGGTTTTAGGAATAGAAAAAAGGAAAGGGGGACTGTGTGGGAAGAACTCACAACAAGTATCAACATCATCATCACCACCACTACAACAACCACCACCACCATCATCACCACATCTGCCACCCCCATCACTACATGAACCATCACCACCACCACCATCACCACATCTGCCACCCCCATCACTACATGAACCATCACCACCACCATCATCGTCACCACATCTGCCACCCCCATCACTACATGAACCATCACCACCACCATCATCATCACCACATCTGCCACCCCCATCACTACATGAACCATCACCACCACCATCATCACCACATCTGCCACCCCCATCACTACATGAACCATCACCACCACCATCATCATCACCACATCTGCCACCCCCATCACTACATGAACCATCACCACCACCACCATCATCACCACATCTGCCACCCCCATCACTACATGAAGCATCACCACCACCATCATCATCACCACATCTGCCACCCCCATCACTACATGAACCATCACCACCACCACCATCATCACCACATCTGCCACCCCCATCACTACATGAACCATCACCACCACCACCATCATCACCACATCTGCCACCCCCATCACTACATGAACCATCACCACCACCACCATCATCACTACATCTACTAGCCCCGCCACCACACCAACCACCAACACCATCATCATTACACCAACCACTACCAACATCAGCACTACATCTTCGACCACCCCCACCACCACACCCACCAACACTACACCCATTACCAACAGCATCATCACTACGTCTACCACTACCCCCACCTATCTACAACCAATATCATCATCACCACATCTTCCACTACAATTACCAACACACAAATCACTATCTCTATCTATCTATCTATCTATCTATCTATCTATCTATCTATCTATCTATCTATCTATCTATCTATCTATCTATCTATCTATCTGTCTATCTATCTATCTATCAATCTATCTATCTGTCTATTTATCTATCTATCTATCTATCTATCTATCTATCTATCTATCTATCTATCTATCTATCTATCTATCTATCTATCTATCTATCTATCTATCTATCTGTCTGTCTATCTATCTATCTATCTGTCTATTTACCTATCTTTCTGTCTATCTATATATCTATCGATGGATCCATCCATCCATTCATCCTTGCCGACTTCCCCCCCCCCCCCCCACACACACACATTTTTCTCTCTACCCTAAACCGCTTCCTGAGAGCACACCAGGCAATGTGATACTAAACGAGTTGTTGATCGAAAACTCTGGATCTGGTCAACACAACAAACAAACAAACAAACAAATGCACAATGATGAGTCTGGCCGGGTGTTTGGGTTTTCTATGTGCCCTGGATAAACAATGGAGATGGCATGTGGAGATAATATGCATCAAGGTGCTGAGAGCGGTTCTGTTTAGTCTGAATGTATTTGCTGACTGGCTGTGGTTTTTTGAAATAGCTCTGGTTATAATCAAATGTGTTTTTGTTGATACATTTGCATGATTCTCTGTGGTACGAACGTTACTGTAGTGTTGAAAGACGAGCTGAATTATTCAATGATCGTTCAAATACTCTGTGACTAGTCTGTGTTCTGGCACGCTCGAAACTCATTCACTTACTCACTCACTCATTCATTCACTCGCTTATTCACTCACTCATTCACCCACTTCTCACTCACTCACTCACTTACTCAATCACACCCTCACTCACTCACTCACTCATTTACTCACTCACCCACTCACTCACTAACTCACCCACTCACTCATTCATTCACTCACTTACTCACTCACTCACTCAATCACTCACTCAATCACTCACCTTTCAGTCATTCACATACTCTCATTTCATTTGCTCACTCAATCACACATTCATTTATCCACTCATTCTTTACCTGACCTATTTACTCACTCACTCACTCAGTCACTCACTCGCCCATTCATATTTTACTCATTCCATTTCTTCTTTTCACCTTCCCATCCACACAGATGGTCACTACCTCACTCTTTCATTTACTCATCGCACGGTCTCATTTCAAACTTCGTGCCTACAATTACTTGAGTTACAACATCTGTCACTCTTTCATTTACTCATCGTACGGTCTCATTTCAATCTTCCTGCCTACAATTACTTGAGTTACAATATCTGTCACTAAGTGCTGTTTATGGAATCACGATTAGACACATTTCGGCCCAGTTGTATGGAACAAACTTCCAAAAGCTGTTCGCGAATCATCTAATTTGGGGATTTGTAAACGTAAACTAAAACATCATCTATTCTCACAGTGTTTCCAAAAAGTGGTCGAGAAAGAGAGAGTTCGTCATGAATGACAGAGTGAGAGAGAGAGAGAGAGAGAGAGAGAGAGAGAGAGGAAGGGTGAGAGAGGAAGAGAGAGTCATGTAAGGCGCATTGAGCATTGTTAATGGAAATGCGCCATACAAATGTAATGTATTATTATTGTATTATTAGACAGACACAACGAAATTTCTAAAGTGATTTGACAAAACGCCTTTTCCCTGAAAATGCTATTTCGAAAAAATCGCGATTTAGTTTTGCGATCTCCAAATTTAAATCTAGCAAACAAAATGCAGTTTTTTATAGGCTGAAGTGGCAGGTTATGATGTCTTTTAACTGAGTGTAAAGTTTTATTTGAATTGGTGCTGTATTAAATAAACTGTGATGATATTTCGAAAAAAAAGTCGTTTTGTGAAATTAAAGCCTTTTTGTCATCTCACTGGACTTCAGGCGAAGGCCTTTATTTCGAAAACAAAAGGCGTTTTGTCAGATTAAAGGCGTTTTGTTCCGTTTCAGCAGAAAAAAGGTGTTTTGAAAAATTGTTTTTTTTATTAAATAATTAGACATGGCCAAAGAGTATAGATGTATAGAGAGATCTCACTTCCGCCAAATCACGAAACTAGGTCGCTGCGGTAAACAAGAAATTGAAGAATTGAAAGAGACCTTATTCATCAAAGATAGTGTGCATATCTGTTTACTATGGTTTGTTCAAATTTTTTGGCTGATTGAAACTATTTACAACCGTTTTTAAGCTCCTACGCCCCATGGAAATGCACATACGGGTATTGTTTACCGCAGCGACCTACTTTCCGCTCCATGCTAACAGTGGTTTCGCAGAGCCTTCCGTGTCTCGCAGTGCAAATCGACCAATAGTGAACCCTCTATATATATATATACTCTCTGACATGGCTGAGGTTTTTCAAAACCTGATATGCTCATAAGATGAGAATTGTTGATGAGAATCCAATAATGAAATAAAAAATGTTCGAGCCAAAATGAAAGAAAACCGTTTTGTCAAATCACATTAGATTTGCGATCATACTTTTCCATACTACTCGATGAATGAAAATACATCTTTTTTTTCCGGCCAGAAAAACTCGTAAATCCATTTATATTTCGGTAACTTGCCACCTTTGGCATGAGACACTGGCCAAACTATACACTCTTTAGGCCTTAAATTTGGCAGGAAGGTGGCAATTGAGATAAGGAAGATGATGGCTATAATTAAAAGTTGTTTACTTCAAGCATGTATTTTTAAAAAAAAACAATGTTTATTGCTATGTAACATCTGTATTTTTGCATGTTTGTTTCGTAATATATACTACCGTGCATGTCATAAAAAGTAAACCGTATCAAGCGTTCAGTTTGGTGCGTAGTGTTCTGGTGCGCATGAGTTCTGAAGCAAGACTGTAGTTTATTACTTTTATCATATGAGAGAGAGAGAGAGAGACAGAGAGAGAGACAGAGAGAGAGAGAGAGAGAGGGGAGGGGGCACATGATTGTTTATTCATCTAGTTAAAAATATTAAAGACAGATCTGTCTCAAATGGGTGTGTCCAAGTAATTCATCGTCAAACGTCGAGGCAGTACAGAAAGTTTCTATTTTTTAATCACTGAGTTTTTTGGTGCTTCCATATTCATTCTCTGGCTCCATTTTAGTGTGCTTTTGGTTCCATATCATCAGGCGAGGTCACTAGATATCGACCATTGTCTCCCCGGGATAATACTTAGTGATGTTCCAGTTATACCCCAATATTGGAGTGATGCGCCAATTAGCGTCACCATTGACCCCAGTGCTGAAAATCCTCCTCATCATATCGTAATTCGATACGCCAAGTATCCAAGTATGCAGTTATTTTGTCTCTGGTCCCCGTGCCGTTTACATAATGGGATCAATTGTATCGTATCATACAGATAAAGAACAATACTGGTATTGTTTCTAACAGAGGTATCACGATTCGGCAAGTAGCCAGTAAAAACTGAATATATTCATTAAATTCTTATATAATATTATGTAAACACACACTAACACTTCCTCACTTACTTTCTCAACTTACATATATATAGACCATTTTAATTTACCGTCCTCCATATCACGTGATTTGCAAACAAAATGGCGGCGTGTAGGGCGGAAATGGTGGGCAACGGTCGAACGATGCCATCCTCTTGTTGGGCACCCAACTGTACAAACCCGTTACGTGCTGGTTCTGGCATAAAAATGCATCTTTGCTTTGAATGTGCACATATTCAGATGCCATAATCAAGGCAAGTTGAGGTTTTTGCCCTACACGGTGCTTTTCGAAGCCGTGCGGCTCCCCGCAAACAACCGTAACGCGGAAGTTGAAAAGGTCTATACACGCATACACATACACCTAAGCACACATACACTCATACACACGCTTGTCGACACTTCATACAGGACACTCACCACCAGTTCACGTGTTTAGCCAAGCCACGTTTACCGACAACCTGTCACGCTTGACCTCTGGCTTTATTGTTAACTCCCACTTTTTTCACAAACACATAACATTTTTTTTCGGAAGAAGTCGAACAAACAAACGATACACATAACAAACTCCAGTTAGAAAACAGATAGAGAAATAACTAACTAGATGCACTGGACCACATCAAATTAAAACGTGATTATGAGCAACGCTGCGGGGTGATTCAGGAAAGAAATAGTATGGGTTGATCTAGGGGTGGGAGTGGAGGCGGGTGCTTGACTCGGCTGAGGATTAGGGCTGGGTAAGCCAGACCAAGGTTGGTGTAGGCCTAACACTGGTGTTTAGGTCTTTGTGTAAGGAGGTTCGCTGCCCTTCGCATTTACAGCTCACTTTTCTTGTTTTTATTTTCTTGTTGTGGTAGGGATTAGTTTGTTTAGAATTTTGTCCGGGCAGCGGCCTGTTCGGCCTGCTCTTTTCGATTTCCAACTGCCAAGGTATCTTTATTGTGCGAAACGTACACAAGGGCCCTCCGAATATTTCGTCCTTATCCGAGAAGACTAGATGTTCGATCGCACCTACCTTAGGATCAGCGACAGGAAAATATGAGAAATAACCCCAAATTCCAACATGCCTGGACCGACCGGGATTTGAACCCGGTACCTTTGACATGAGAGGCGAGCACCTTGCCCAACACTCACACCTACGCCAGCATCGGTCTGTCTTACCCCTTAGGCTTAGGATTTCAGAATGGGATTTTTTTAAGATTCCGTGATTTATTTTTACATGTTTAAACGGGCTATCCCCAGAATATTTTTCAGAGCTAGTGGAATTATACCAGCCATCCGGCACTTTAAGATCAGTAGGCGCGAAACTTCTTCAGACACCCACAGTCGGATTGTCGCTTGGCGAAAAGGCTTTTTTTTTTTTTATTGGTGGAGCCTAAATTGTGGAAGAACATCAGAGTTGTCACCAGGAAAAGTGAAAACATCGTCAGATTTAAAAATAGGCTCAAAATTGAATTGGTTAGGACTGTTTTCTTTGAAACTGAATGATGTCCCTTTTTGGTCTCAAAGATTTGAGGATGAGAGTAGATTAAGTGTTTGTTAATCTGTGTGAGTGGGAGCATGAGGAATTGATTTTGTTAATCCTGTTTCTAATTTTAGTTCAGTGCCTTGAAGCGCATCATATTTGTGTGTGTATGTGTGAATTCAAGCGCTACATAAGCGCTATTTAAAAATACCTGAAACTTGAATTAACACAATTGCTCGATACGAAAGCGATTGGACTGGATAAGTTGACACTTAAGAAAATTAATTTTATAATTTTTGAAACTGTCATTTAGGCTGTAGCGTCGAGCAAAAAAAAAATTGGGCCAAAATTGCACCACAATGAATTACTCCCGCTACTATTTTTTTTATAATGAGATACCCGAGTCACAGATTCCCGAGACGGACCTTTCCTTCTTTCACGGAGTGTCCACAACTTGCGCGCATATAAACACGGTGAGTACTACTCACAGAGCTCTGTGGTACTAGTCTTTTTCGTTTTCAATTATGAAAGGGTGTGGTGCAAGTTATTGCAATACTAACATGGATGATACGCGCGGAAGTCTACGGACGGAATTTCGAGATTTGAACTGTCTCGGTATCCTGTGTCTCGGGTGTAACTCTGGGTCTCAGAGAATGGAAAAGTTTACACAGAGTCTGGGAGAATGACAAATTAATCCATCAGAAACATTCGATTGCTATGTCACGTGTGAATTTGTTCTCATGCATGCCTGAGTATCTCTCACAAATACGTGGCTTAGTTAGGACATGAACCTGATTAAGTTGGGAGGGGGGGGGTTATTCACCGCTGATTCACCTCTAAGAGATGGTCCTGTGACGTGTTGACAACTGCATGATACTCTTTCCCCGGTGAGCAACTTTGAGATCGAGACTGGAAATTTCCACCGAGCTGATAATGACAATGATAATGATGATGTGAAAGATTTGGGCTTACGTCACACATGGGATTCACTGCTCAACTGTTTCATCCACTCCCTAGAGAGGTTCGTTTTATTTCATACTTAATAGAGGGTGATGATGATGATCATGACGAAGATGATAATAATGATGATGATTATGATGATGATAACGTGATGATAATAATGATTATGATGATGATGGTGACGATAAAGATGATGATGATGATGATGATGATGATGATGATGATGATGATGATGACGATAAAGATGATGATGATGATGATGATGATGATGATGATGATGATGATTGTAACAGTTGATGCAAATTTCAGCACGTTATGGTGGGGAGAGTCAGATGAACTGATCGTCTACCCCTTAAAAAACGAAACTGTCTCGAACTGTTGTAAAAATAAATAACAGGATCCGATGAACAATTAATACTAACTTTAATAACTGTAAACACGAGCTGATATCCACAAGTTACTTACACCTAGCAGGGAAGGCACTTACACTTCTACTACAACTGGATTTACACTCCTACGATTTGCACCTTACGATTTTCACCCACGATTTGCACCCCTCTTGCTCGCCTGGCCCTCCTTATATATATTCTGTCCAGGAACGTTCAGGAAACGGCTTTACCGCCCCATAAGCACGAGACAGACCTAGATCGTTCGGGACGCATACAGGCCACCCAATCGTACACAGACACGTCACAGCATTACATCACTCAAGGTCGACCTAGCGTAATCTCGGACACTGCAGAATCTTCCAGACGCTCTAGATTTTCTACAGTGAGACAAACAAGCCACACAGCGACATCAAAGGGAAATACCGGCCTTGCTGGCGAGAGGGGGGGGGGGGGAGGTCGCCGAGTGAGACGCGTCATGCAAGGGGAAGAAAAATATCGATCGTTCAACTAGTGGGACGCTACACAACTCCCCAATTTGAGTTGAACATTCTTCAACTATCTACATCATAAAGCGTCTACACTATCATACAATACTTATCATTTCCAATCTTACAATAGACATTGCTAATAATGTATTAGGTGCCTTCCCAATATCCTAAGTACAATACAATAACCACAGTATCCTTATAACACTAATACAATCTCATTACAATATCATTACAGTACCATTACAAAACCATGGTCAACAGTAGACCTACTATTATAAACAATACAATACCACCACTGTGGTGAAACGATGGTCAATGATACTATTAAGATCATACCATGGTGAAACGATGGCCATCGAGTACAAAATGCTTCGTGCACGAACCATACCACATAAACGTTGTGCATAACAATGATTGTCTTAAATACCAAATGCATAAATGCATAAACTCATAGATACAATGGCAAACATGCCAACACATATCCGACCACTGATCAGGGTCTAACTTCATCATATCAGATCAAACAAAGCAATACCGATACTGCCCAAGCTTAGGCCACTCGTAAATTACATCAAAGCAACATACAAAATCACTGCTTGCTCGCAGTTCCCATTTGGGTTACAGACTTCAAAAATTACATTGTCCCATTGGTGACAAATAATGTAAACATAAAAAATATGACTAATACATAGTGACTCTCTGCCGGCCAATAATTCAATACTCATTCAGATATACATTACAGTACAATACAGTCATCCCAGAAACGTATCTAACAGGCAAAACTCTGGGTCACAATACATCTCACTGAACTTGTACTATTCAAAATACTCTACTCAGGAAGTCGGCGCCGACATTTTCCTTGCCCTTGACATACCTAATCCTGAATCGATATGACTGTAAAAATAGACTCCATCGTAATAGCTTTGGGCTGTCAAATCTGGCAGAATTCAAATACTCTAATGACCTATGGTCAGTCTGGAGCACAAACTCCTTACCATACAAGTACAAAGTAAACTTCTTTACGGCCCAAACGATGGCTAGACATTCTCGCTCTGAGACTGAATATTTCGTCTCACGAGGCAATAGCTTACGACTGGCATATGCCACAGGATACAACTTTCCCTCATATTCCTGCATAAGAGCAGCACCCAACCCGCGATCTGATGCATCAGTTGCTAAGACAAATTCCTTTGAAAAATCTGGCAAACATAGCACGGGTTTGGAAACAATGGCATTTTTCAAAGAAGTGTACGCTTTCTCCTGCACTTCTTCCCACTGAACTACATTGGGCTGACCCCTTCTAAGCAAATCAGACAGTGGTGCTGCAATCGCTGCAAAGTTAGGTACAAATTCTTGGTAATATCCCACCAGTCCTAAAAATGCTTTCACTTCCTTCTTAGTGGTGGGTCTGGGTGCATCTCGCACCTTACACACATTTTCTTCTAACAGACCAATCATACCCTTTCCCACTGAGTGTCCAACAAAGTCCACTTCAGACGTTCCAATCAGGCACTTGGATGGTCTTGCAGTTAATCCAGCTTGGTCCATCCTCTGCAGCAATTCCTTGAGAGCCTTCACATGCTCGTCGAATGTCTCTGTATGGATCAGCAGGTCGTCCACATACGCTGTCACATTGTTCAGTCCCTGGATCAATGGCTTCACGATCCTGTTCAGTGTAGCTCCTGAGTTCATCATCCCGAAGGGCATCCGGGTGAATTCATAGTGTTCGCCCATGGTGACGAACGCTGTCTTGGGAATGTCTTGTTCCCGGACTTGCACTTGCCAGTATCCCTTGCTCAAGTCGATCCGAGAGAATATTCTTCCTCTCGACAGACTCTGGAACACTTCCGATGGGGCTGCTGTCGGATGAGGGTCGAACGCAGTGATCTTGACGACAACAACCGGTGAAGCATAAGCTGATGAGCTCCTGCGTATGATGCCCAACCTTTCCATGGTGCTGAGCTCCTCCTTCAAGGAGTCGCGCATAGCATAGGGCACCGGGTATGGTCGTTGCCGAACAGGTACCTCTGACGTCAGGTCGATACAATGTTCGCCTAACTGGCAGCATCCGTGGAGATTGGTGAAGATGCCTTGATACTCCCTCACCACGTCGCCGAGTTGTTGACGTTGTTCCGGCATCAGCTGCGTTCCATATTGGACATCTTCGTAGCCTTCCTTCTGGTCCCAGCTCCCTAGGTCGGCAAGGTCCTCCGACGTTCCACCGTTGTCGCCTTCCAGGTCGCAGTCCTCGATGACTGTCATGCCAGCTGACTCCACAGGTTGACTCTCGTCCATCACGTCGTCCTCTGCCAGCACAGTCCCAGCACCATCACCGTCGTCGCCCATCATAGCGTCGACATCTCCAGGTGTGGTGTCGCTCCTGCCGTCGTTCATCTCACACATCTCGGTCACGACAGATGCCGGTCCCATTGCCGCCGCCGCTGCTTGCGTTGTCGCTGGTGTAGTCCTGGGGATATACCTCTTGAGAAGGTTAGCGTGCAATGTCTTCTCTTTCACACCCATCTTGACTCTGTAGTCATTGACGCCGACACCCGAAACTACCTTGTATGGTCCCTTCCACTGGACTAGGAGCTTGTTAGCGTTTGTCGGCAGCAGTACCAACACTTCGTCGCCAGGGCGGAACTTCCTCTCTCGAGCCTTCCGGTCGTAGTAGGTTTTCTGTCTACCTTGTGCCTTTGAGAGCTCTTCCGTCGCTAACTTCCATGTGTCCTCCAGCCGCTCGCGTAGTTCCATGACGTACTGGTAACTGGTTTTTGTCTCCGGCTCCTCTGCATCCTTAGTCCATAACTGTCGCAAGATGTGCATCGGTCCTCTCACCGTTCTTCCATACAGCAACTCGAATGGGGCGAACTTTGTCGATTCTTGGGGAACTTCACGATACGCGAAGAGCAGCGGGTTAATGTATCTGTGCCACTGCTTAGGTTGCTCCGCGCACAGTCGCCTCAAGGTCTTCTTCAGTGTGCCATTAAATCGCTCCACCAACCCGTTGCACATAGGGTGGTAGACGGTGGTAGTAGACTGTCGAATCCCCAGTAGTCTGTTCGTTTCCTTCATGACGTCCGACATGAATTGAGTCCCTTGATCAGATAAGATCTCCTCGGGCACACCCAAACGGCTGTAGATATTTACTAAGGCTTCTGCTACTGTCTCTGCGTCAATCTTCTTCAAGGGGGTCGCTTCAGGGTAACGAGTAGCGTAGTCTACGTATACCAGGATATACCGATGTCCGCCTTCACTTGGGGGGTCAATAGGTCCTACTAGGTCCACGGCCACTCTCCTAAATGGGACGTCTACCACTGGCATACTCTGCAAATGCACCCTAGGAGTCGCTCCCTTGTTCACTGTCCTCTGGCAGATGTCGCATGAGCGGCAGTATCTCGCGACGTCACATTCGATACCAGGCCAGTAAAAATTGCTCATCACCCTGTCCTTCGTCTTCTTCACGCCGAGATGTCCCCCGACGATAGAATCATGGGCAACGCTCAGTACATACTCCCTCAGTTTCTCGGGTAGTACCACTTGTCTTGTAATCGTAGCCTGTCTTATGTCCCTATAAATCCGGTACAGTACACCTCCGTGTCTCTCGAAGTGTACGGATTTGTTGCCTCTGTTGGTCTGAATTTTCTTCTGCCCCAACTTCTTGAGGTCTTCGTCTTCTTCCTGGAGTCGGATGAGTTCCTTCCTATCCACTCCCGCGTGCCGTTCTGCCCTCGGCACCTTCAGCGACGTAGACTGGTCCTTCCTCTTCTCCTGGGCCCTCGTGGTCACCGCTCCTACCATCACCTCAGTATCAGGGTCGTACGGGTCCTTCGCTCCGTCCACGTTCCCGACTACTAGGTCGCAGATGGTCTCCGGGAGACACAGTGCCGTCACTCTGCCCGTCAGGTAAGGCGTTCTCACGTCGATAATGGCTTCCTCCGCCGCTAACAAGGAGTTATCGATCCTCGCGATAAGTTTCTTCCCACCGGTGAGCTGTCCGTCGTCCACCAGTGATCGCCGCACCACTACACCTTCACAGCCGGTATCTCTTAGGACGTCTACTGCTCGATTTCCAATCAAGCCCTTCCTCACTGGTAACTTCAGCTTCTCCACGGTCCTTCCGTCACTGCATCCTCCGCACGTAACAGGCACCGCTAACTGGAGCTTCCCGTCCTTCATTACCGCTTGAACGTTGATGCTGGTGTCAGCCGTCGTCGCATCCTGTCTCGACGACTCGTCCGCCGCTATCACTACGGCCGCCGCCGCCTTGTTCGGCCTGCCTCGCCCCGTATCCTTCTGGGCTGGACACATTCTCCGAACGTGGCCTGGCTTTCCACAAAGGTAACATCTAAACTCACCTTTGTCTTTTGTCCTTGCACGACACTCCCTCGCCTTGTGCCCCGGCTCCTGGCACCTATAACAGACCTGTAGACTTCTGTCTCCGTTGGGTCTCCGTCGCACTGGCCGGCTCTGCAGTCTGGCGCTTCCGCTGAGTGTCCGGTTCCTCGCTACCAGGAACGCCTCCGCTGAGTCTGCGACGTCCTGTAGCGTCTTTGGCTTCCTCTCCCTCACATGGGTCGCAAGGTCTGGTGGGCAAACATCCATAAACTGCTCTCTTACAAACAGGTCCCTCACTCCTTCGTAGGTCTTCTCCGTCTTTGATAGCTTTATCCACCTCTCTAGGTAAGTCTTGATCCTAGTAAGAAACATCCCGACATCTTCTCCATCTTCAGGCTTACCTTGTCTGAACATGAGTCTGTAACCGTCCTCTGACAGGTTATACCTCTTCTGCAAAGCTTCCTTGACTTTGTCGTAGTCCTTGGCCTCATCAATCGGCAATCGACAGAAGCACTCCAGAGCTCTCCCAGTCAGCAGGGCAGACAGTGATGTCGTCCAGGTGGATCTGGGCCAGTCCGCTGTCTCGGCAAATCTCTCAAAACGAAGTAGCCAGCTATCAAGGTCGTCCTTCTCATCCTGAAATGCAGGTAGCTTGGGTCTCTTGGAACTGGCGTGGTCGCTGGTCCCCTGCGTCGACTCGCCTCCACGCTGATGGCGGATCCTCTCCATCTCCAGCTCGTGGTTCATCTTTTCTCTTTCCAGCTGAGCCTGTCGTTCCTCTCGTTGAGCCTCTATATTCAGTTGCTCCATGCGCTCTTGCCTCTCTCTTTCCTCCCTTAGGCCTTCACGGATGTAGTCCTGTCTCTCCTTCCCAGTGAGCTCCAAGGCATCTGCTTCTTGGCCAAGCCTTCCAATAGCCTCTGACATATTGTGGATATCCTCGATGATCTTTACACAATTTAATGTACTTTAGAAACACTCCGATGGTCTGAGTTGAATCTGTTCTGATCTGATCGGATCCCGGACGAGCCCCCAATATGTAACAGTTGATGCAAATTTCAGCACGTTATGGTGGGGAGAGTCAGATGAACTGATCGTCTACCCCTTAAAAAACGAAACTGTCTCGAACTGTTGTAAAAATAAATAACAGGATCCGATGAACAATTAATACTAACTTTAATAACTGTAAACACGAGCTGATATCCACAAGTTACTTACACCTAGCAGGGAAGGCACTTACACTTCTACTACAACTGGATTTACACTCCTACGATTTGCACCTTACGATTTTCACCCACGATTTGCACCCCTCTTGCTCGCCTGGCCCTCCTTATATATATTCTGTCCAGGAACGTTCAGGAAACGGCTTTACCGCCCCATAAGCACGAGACAGACCTAGATCGTTCGGGACGCATACAGGCCACCCAATCGTACACAGACACGTCACAGCATTACATCACTCAAGGTCGACCTAGCGTAATCTCGGACACTGCAGAATCTTCCAGACGCTCTAGATTTTCTACAGTGAGACAAACAAGCCACACAGCGACATCAAAGGGAAATACCGGCCTTGCTGGCGAGAGAGGGGGGGGGGGGGGGAGGTCGCCGAGTGAGACGCGTCATGCAAGGGGAAGAAAAATATCGATCGTTCAACTAGTGGGACGCTACAATGATGATGACGATAAAGATGGTGATGATGATGATGATGATGACGATAAAGATGATGATGATGATGATGATGATGATGATGATGATGATGATGATGATGACGATAAAGATGATGATGATGATGATGATGACGATAAAGATGATGATGATGATGATGATGATGATGATGATGATGATGATGACGATAAAGATGATGATGATGATGATGATGATGACGATAAAGATGATGATGATGATGATGATGACGATAAAGATGATGATGATGATGATGATGATGATGATGATGACGATAAAGATGATGATGATGACGATAAAGATGATGATGATGATGATGATGACGATAAAGATGATGATGATGATGATGATGATGATGATGATGATGATGATGATGATGATGATGATGATGATGACGATAAATATGATGATGACTATGACGATAGTGAAAATAATGATGATAATGATAATGAGGAGGAGGATGTTGGTGATGATGTCTCTATTAATATTACAATGCCTTATAGATTATTATTATCATGGAGAGAGAGAGAGAGAGAGAGAGAGAGCGGGAAATAGCAGAGTTGGAAGTGGGGGGGGGGTTTAAACGTCAGTTTTGGGGGGGGCGGCGGGGGGGGCGGGTCTGAGAAATAGAAAAAGGGGTGGTGGGGGGGGGGGGGAGTTCTCAGGTGGTAGTGATCAAAGCTTTCATAAGGGTCACGTAGGAAAAGTAGTCAAAAATCCTCCCCTAAAATTTATACTGTTTTCTCTACAACCACATTCGATCTCTCTCCAATCGTAATGATAAGTAAATCATGAGATACCCAAAATACTAGTAGCAAACGTTTTCTGCTAAGAGATTGCGCAACTCTGATCTCTCAAAAGTAGAATAAACTGAGTGTAACAGCTGAGGTTGTTCTAGCACGTTATAGTATGGGGGGGGGGGGGGGGGGTTAGTTGATCTAACTACAACCCTTGAGAAAACGAAACTATTACAGCTGTAGAAAAAATAAACACGAGATCCGACGATCGATTAAATAATACTAAAGTTTAATAACTGTATACTGAACAATAAAATACTAGGAAGGCACCAGCGAACAACTAAATTTAATATCCTACGCCACACGAGAAGGAAAACTCCCCCCCCCCCTCCCCCCTACTATAACGTGCTAAAACAACCTCAGCTGTTACACTGAGGTAAGTCGGTTTTTTTACACATTCTTCGGGAGAAGCAACAAACGGAATAACTTTCTTTATTAGACTTGATAGTTAGGATATTTCATAAAATGTTAATTAAACCTTCAGTTTTCAAAATTTAACCCGAAACGTTAATATAGCCAGCCTACCAGCTGTTAAAGGCTGCAGACATGGCAAATATCTCATTTTTCGACAAAAATCGACTTACGGTAGTTTACCTTTGCGGCGCTCCATTTGTCACTGTTCACTAAAACTGCAGTAACTCAAAAATTCGAACCATCGATTTTCATAATATCTAACTACATTCACGGCCACATCGAATGATATTGGTTACAGACTCCCAAGACGAAAAATAATCGAATAGCAAACTTTCAAAAATTTGTCGTACCTAAACCTGTCGTGCTAAAATAAAAATAGTTTTTACTTTTCCTGAAAACTCGCCAAAACCAAATAAAATAGTTTTAGGACACAATGGCGACATGCAGTCTCAATTTCTAACCGACCTTCAAATTCTCTTTGGAAAAAGAGTGGAGGACACTCAAGGGCCGAAACGCTCGTAGGACGAGAGTTCTCTTCCTGGGAAGTTTCTTTGTAGTCTCCCTTTATCAAAGGTTTCTCTTTTCTTTCATCTTTCTTTTATTTGACATCGAATTAATGACAGTGCTGAATTAATATACATCAGATACGTGGGGGCAAAGTACAGGCATAAAAAGACTTCTCTTATTGGAGATAGTAAATGGTAAAACCGAAAACAGAATGTCACCTGGTTCTGGCTGACACAAACTATTGCACAAACAAACAAACGAACCAATAAACAAACAAACAAACCAATAAACAAACAAACAAACAAACAAACCAATAAACAAACAAACAAACAAACCGATAACCCGCAGTATCTCAGACGTCCAGGAATATCTGGCATGTTTGCCGCTTCTTCAGTTTTTGTCCCCTCTCACCTTTTCTCCACTTCGATTCTGTTGTTGTGGGTTTTTTTGTTGCTGTTGTTTTTATCGCTGCTTGTTGTTGTTGTCGCTGCTCTGGTTATCGATATTGCTATTTTCATGGGCGCACCCTTGGCGAGAGTGGGCAGGGGTGGAGAGGGCTACTGCCCTCCCAGAATCGGCCAGAACCGTGGAGAAAATTCCATTCCGGGCAAAAACAGGCAGGAAAAAATGGTAATGTATTTTTACATATGTAAAGTTTCTGGCAAATCAACTCTTCTGCCCCCCCCCCCCCTAATGAACTAGTTCCTATACGCCCATGGCGGCCAATTATTGTCAATGTTTGTGCTGTTGTTTTTTTCCGCTACTGTTGTTGTTGTTATTGCTGTTTTTGCTGTCGCTGTTGTATTCACGCTTGACGTAGTTAACAGAACTGTTACATTTCACACGACCGAGGGACTGAAAGCAAAGAGTATGTATTCATAGAGAGATCTCACTTCCGCCAAATCGCTAAACTAGGTCGCGGCGGTAAACAAGAATTGAAAGAGACCGCCTTCACCAAAGATAGTGTACATATCTGTTTACTGTGGTTTGTTCATATTTTGGGGTTGATTGAAACTATTTAGAGCCCTTTGTAAGCTCTTACGCCTCCTGGAAATGCACAAACAGGTATTGTTTACCGCAGCGACCTACTTTCTGCTCCATGCTAACAGTGGTTTCGCGGAACTTCCAGTGTCTCGCAGCGCAAATCGACCAATAGTGAAACCTCTCTATACATGCATACTCTCTGGTGAAAGTAATCAAATCAGATTAAGGCAAAACAAAACGTCATTCATTTCACAAACTGGCGTATCAACAATTTTCCTATATTACAGGAGTGTGTTTCAAAGTCTTGATGAGATCGAGTAAGTTTCCTTACGTACAAAGAAGCATGACTATGGCAAAAATCTTTCTGCTTATAATTTCACAACAATTAAAGATATCGATAGGGCACCAAGCCTGCCTTGTAGCCTAAGGCACCAATTTGAGCGTTTGTATAATTTTTGTGCATTTGATATCGAACCAAAGCGTCACTTTGGGCCACCATACATTGACGGGCGTGCTGCTATCTGAGAATCTAAGTTCAGGACTCGCAGGGATTACGTAGACTCATTAATTAAACGTTCTACGATTTTTTAAAAAAAATTTTCAATTTCTATTTTGTTACTTTTTTTTCCTGACAAAGATCCATTGACCGAAAGTTTGATTTGTCTTTCGTTTTCCTCTGCATTTGATTATATCGTTTCTGTGTTATTTCTTATGCAAGGCATTCCTACTTATAACTTTTTTCTTTTTTGCCATATTTTGATTTTGCTTCAAGTCTTGTTGCGACCCCACAGGTTTTCCATGGTCTTTTATAAGATTCCGTGGGAATGTCGATCTCACCATGGGCGACGATAAAGTGGCCATAACTCAAAGTCAGCAAAATCATTGATACGCCAATATATGCGATGGACGATGAAATATTACATCGACGGCTGAATGCAAAACAACAACAAAAAAAAGGAATTGTCTCCAAATTTAGACTTTTACGACATTACTATGTGAATGTTATTATCATTGTTTTTAATGCAGCTTCAAAACAAAAACACATACAGAACAAAAAACTATGTCTGAGCAGTAATAAACTCTGGCAAGAAAATTTTAGTAAGCCTTGCATACAAAAACTGCGATTTGTTGGTCTCTGTGGTACCAAATTCAATTGCTGTGTTAAATACATAAGTTGAGATAATACAATTTATTTTTTGCATTCAGACTCAGTCCGGGCTGTACTTAAATTTAATCACGTGACCACTAGACCAGAAGAGCGCGCGTGCTCCCTAGAGTATAGAAACCACACAGTCTCCCTCAAGTTCATTTACTCACGCACTCACACATTCACCTTCACGCGACATCACTGAGCACGCAAGTCACGCGCGGGCCAGTTGACAATATTTGGCTTCACGCGATCCGAGCGCGCGACAGGACGGCCGGGGAGAGAAAAAAATAGTTCCCTGTGGCTCAGGGTGAGTTTTCTCCTGCTCTTCCATCTCCTTCAAATTGCGCAACATTTTAGTTCCTCAAAAAATCCTGTGATTACCTCTGAGGGGCTTGTGAATTTCTCTGATTTGATCACTTCAGAAATTAAAAAAAAAATAGTTCTGTTTTATTTGATTTCTTCCGAGGATTTTAACGAGAGAGAATTGTGTGGCTTTGAAATTAGTTTACACCTGTGGCAAAGTGTGGATTTGTGTTCCTTGACAGTGTGATTTATCGGCTCAAAGTTTCAGCAGATTTTGTGGCATTGACCTGTACTCAAACGTAAGTTGTTAGAAAATGGGAAAGTTTGGATTCAATCAACACCCGACAGTTTCTTTGTTTTTTTTCTTGACAGTTGTTAGGGGGACGTAGTGTTTAACATAGAAATCTATAGCTGACCAGTGAACACAATTTAGTATTTCCTCTATTTGGTGTAATGATAGACTACGTGCCCTTAACATAGTATCAACATTCTTTCTCTTTGCTGTTGTCGGGGCGACAGAATGTTTTTACATAGAAAGTTAAGGCTTGACAGTGCACACAGCTCAGTATTTTCTCTATATGGCTTTGTAATAAGACTCCCTCCCCACCCCCCCCCCCCCCCCAAACAGCATCCTTTCCTTTCTTGAGGTTTCTGTTATTATATGTGAGTGTGCACGAGAAAACCCACAATAAGTCGGCCACATGACATTTTGAGTTCTGTACATATAATAAAAGACAAGACATTTCTGATAAATTGAAGTCAGTGACCCCCCTAAAACAAGATTTTGAGAAAACGGCATTTAACCCAAAAGTGGCAAAAGCTACTTGACCAAGTAATACTGGAGTGATTGTTGTTACGAGACCGTAGTCTAATAACTAAGCCGTTATAGAGATCATAGTGAGTAGTGTTCACTGCTCACCTACAGTTTACCCTGTAACATGCCACGGTCCCCTAAACAACAGCCAAGTTGGAAGTTTGTGTCGGACCCATATTTTCATTTCAAAGTCGGATTTTCTTATTCACAATCCCATATAGATGGAAGTTTGGCTGCCAGCGTGTTTTATGTCCAAAATATTCAAACTGAGTGTGAAATTTCTAACCTTAACCCTATTTTACATTCGATTGGGGGATAATGATTATGATGAAGAGTGTGAGCGTCTGGGGTCCGTCGGACGCCGAAGGTAAAATAGGGTTAATGAAACTTCAAATAGTTGCAAGAACTTTAACAAGGTCACTTGAACAGTTATATTGGTTTATGAAAGAAAGTGACACACACCTTGTGTCTTGGATATCTGCGGGCATTTACGAGCAAAGAATAAAATTGGACATAACACATAGGGGTTGATAACACTTCACTGAGGATATATCATACTGTTACTGTTAGTTTTTGTTTGTTGGAGATATTAACGTTAAGGTTATGTTTATTATCAATTATCATTGTTTTTATTGGACTGGACGATTACCACAATTTAGTGAAAATATGCAGTCCGCAGGATTATAATTATTTCTGTCGTAGTTGATGTTCATGTTGTTATTGTGATATTGTTGTATTTCAATTATTATTATTTTAAATGCTTCACAATAATTATCTTGATGACGAATCATCATTATACGGCTTACCCAACATTCCTACTTCCTTCCCCAACGATTAGAAGACCCGCCTGGAATCTTGAGCTGTAACTGTCCAATGAGCATCGATCCGCTACCTTTTTCTTCTTTTTCACCTCCTTTATTATTCGCTAGCTCATCTTCCTCCATTCTTCTCCTCCCTCCATCGTTCTGCATATTTCTCATGTCCATTTTCACTTCTCATGTCTATACTCATTTTTTTCTCCCTGTCATTTTTTAAACATTTTTTGTAAAACTGTAGTAAGATTTCAAGTGCAGGTAAACTAAAGAATACATTTTATTCTATAAGTCCTGTTCACATTAACACTTATTATCCTGCATGAGATCCTGGGGGGGGGGAGGAGGGGGGGGGCAAAGATTCCTTATCACATGCATTAACTCTTTTATCCCCACCCATCTTTTCTGTCCTCATTTTTGCTTTTAATTTTTTTGTATCACTGATATGACATTGCTTTTATTATTTCTTTATAGTTTTGTAAATTTGACAGACACGAATTATATCTATAAGGGTATTGTTATTGTCTTAGATAATAACTTGATCCCAGCTTAACTCTTGTAGAATAGGAACATTGATTCCAAATGTAATTTTTAATGGTCTCGTGTGAGTTTGAGTTTAAAGGTGCGTCAGCACGACAACAGCCACTTTTCGTCTTTCGCGGTTTTTTCCTTATCTTAATTTGGACTAGAAGTCAGCCCTCAAATTCTTTATAAACAGGATGAATTGAAAGTTACAGAAACAATTGGTAAAGAAAAAAACAAAGGAAAACAGAAAACCGGTAATGTTTACTTGACCCGTAAAAAATCGAAAGATTTATTAATTAAAAGTCAGGTCTGACCACCCATCGAGTTTCAGGTTATCAATCCCAGAAAGTCACAGCGGCTGCCAAATAAACAGCAAACTTCCTGGTGAATCTTCTTTTATTATTGCAGGTCATTGGATCGATTTCTGAGAAACTGAATGCTTAGCCATTCTTGAAATGTTTTATGTATAGATCTAAGCTTCAGTGCCGTCCATCTTGTGACTGCTCGTCACAGGAATGAAAAGGGGCAATGGGGGAAGGGGCAGGCATTTTCTCAGGCAGCTTCCTTACGTCAATCCGACGTAGATTTGTATAGATTTCTGTAGGAGTTTATAGAATTCCCCACATCGAACTGGCGATGGTGTGATGTTGTAGCCAGTGGCTCTATATAGTAACAATGTCATTCCTATATTGCAAACTTGACGCCAGTCCTATTCCTATTCCCGTAGGGTTCCTTGCTGGAGTTGTTTGTTTCTTACTTTCTTATTATTTCATCTGTCATTCCGAGTACCCTGTTGCTTCCTCTTACCTCTCTCGAGATCTCTATTCTATTATCGTCTCTCCAGTCTTTTATTTCATGGTTTCTCGTCTCTCCTTTGTCCCCTTTGTTTTCGTTGTTTCTTCACTGAAGTATTCCATTTCTTCCTTTCTTCACAAATACATAGAACGAATCTTTTACTAAAGAAACCAATTCATGAAGTTGTTCCATTGCCACAATACGCCCTCATCTGAAAGTGCCGCATGTAAAAGAAAGTTTTAACTTTATAACAAATCGTCGACCGCCTATTCTCTGTCTCTTGACAACGGATGTAATTGCCTGTGTATTGTGCACAGAGCTCTGTAGATATCTCTATGGTGTGTACTTGTATCTCACTTGGACTATCATTTCGCAGGTTGTATTAATTAATGTCGTAAGTGAATTTCTGCAACTTCCAGGAAGCAGGTAAACTTCCATAATTTCACATTTTACATCCATTTGCTATACTTATAATTTTTTTGTGTATTAATGGCATCCTGTTCCGTACGCTTCACTGTATTATGTAGGTTTTGTTAGAAAACGGATAGTTTTTGATATAGGAGATTCACGACACGAGCAACTCACAGAAGTTTGTTTGAATACAATGGATAGACATTACGGTGAACTGTCTCAAAAGAAGCGATGTAGTGCTTAATGCCGTTAAATGATTTTTAAATTTTACACATTTTTTTTTTTTACTCTCAGTTTATTTGTCTCTGTCTGTCTGTCTGTCTGTCTGTCTGTCTGTCTCTTCCCCTTCCCCTCCCTTCCTCTTTCTCTCATACCCCTTCCTCTTTCTCTCCCCTTCTCTCTCTCTATCCTTTTCTCTCTCTCTCTCTTTCTCTCTCTCTTTTTCCCTGTTGCTCCATCACCTTTTTCTATCTCTCTCTCCTATATATCTCTCTACATGATAATTCTAATTTATATTTCCAATTATAACAATTGCTCACATTTACTGAGTTGGTATACCGTAAAACCTACAATCACATTCAACGGAAGAGCGTGGGCTCGAAACTGCCTTATAATAATATCCTTAATGGAATTGAATACACGGATTAACAAGATTTAATCAAAATAGACTCACGATTCTTACTCCCAGTTTCAATCGTGACTGAAGAAAAAGAAAGAGTGGGATCAGACAAACAGACAGACAGACAGAAAAAGTTAGAGAGACAGAGAGAAACAGACTGAGGGAGAGGAAGACGATTTATTTATATTCTACAGTCCATGACTAAAACCTACGCTCATGACATCAAACACGATCAGAGACAGACAGACAGACAGACAGACAAATTGTGGGAGGGGCAGAGATACAGAGAGAGAGAGAGAGGATGTGCATGTGAGTTACATAGAGAAAGAGCAGCAGAGAGAGAAAGAGGAGAGAGACAGAGAGAGGAGGCGGAGAACGAGAGAGAGAGAGAGAAAAGGAGATAGAAGAGGAGGATCTAAAACAAATTTACGTCATAAAATTTACAGTCAAAAATCTATAACTGTGACCTGAGTGTGTGATATCAAACACAATATGGATTGACAAACGTTGCAATCAATTTTATGTAGTACTAGCCGACCCGCGCAAGATATAACTTGCAAATTTTCCATGTACTAAGCGCAACCGTATGTCTAGATCTAGGCTACATTAAAACGGCATTTGGATTCCATGTCAAAATTGGGCAAAAAGAAAAGGTTGTATGTTGCGAAGCCCCGCGTGAGAAATAAAACCCAAACAATACAAAGCAAACTAAAGAGAAGACAGAAAATTTTGACTTTGCTTATAGCCCTGCTGCGACCCCACAGTTTTTCTGTGGTTTTTATGATATTTCGTGAATTTGGATTCCATGCTATGACTAATAGAACTTACTGTTATACCACAAATTCACCCAGAATTATTTTATTTAATTACCCGTTCTACGAACGGTTTCGTTTCTTGGTGCGGAACCAAACTTCCGCGTTCAGTGGGCGAGTCAAAATGGTATCATTGTTCTGGTTCACTCAAAATGGTGAATTAAAATAGAATGACCGAAAAAATCTATTTTGATAAATTCGGGGACAGGAGTTTTCGTATGTTTTATTTGACGAAAACCTGGGTATGTAGATATTGTCGACGTCTGTACATTTGAAGCATGTGGGCTAAGTATTAACGGAGGAGTAGGCTAACATAGCCTCCAAAGTTCACTTTTATAATAATAGATAATAGATAAAGCTGGGTTTTCATAAGTAAGGAAACGGGCGCAGCAAAAGGAGACGTCGATAAACCCTTCAAGTAATGAAATAGAAAGAATGTTTTTCATGTGTACCGAAACGTTGCTTCCGCTCAAAATCATAGAATCACTCGTTCTTTTTACCACTTGATGGGTTTTTGCCGTTTCGTACACATGAAAACCCAACTCTACTTAGAATTTGAACTGTATTATTATTCATCATTGCCCGGTGATGGAGCAATTCCTGCGACCTGCATGGAAAACCAGGGAACAAAGCGAGCAATTTTACGACAGTTTACCAGACACCGCTTGATTTCCTTCCCATAAGCGTTTGTTGCAAATTCCTATGGAAATGCTCGTCAAAGAATGAAGAAACCTTTGATCCACTTTCTCAGTCGTAAATCAGGTGTAAATTGTGGGCTAATGAGCCGTAAAATCAAACCGGCCAATCGGTGTATCTTCGTCTTTTATCTTGTCTTAAAACAGTGGTTCTCAACGAGCAATATTGGACCCGGGGATGGGCGATTTGATTTCCAAGGGGGGGGGGGACTAACGCAAAGAAAAGGGCGACTATTGGGCGGAATCTATGAAAGGGGCTGATGGGGGAGAGAGGAGGTGAAAACAGTGATGACAGGACGATCTAGGGGCAAGTACAGGGCAGCCTCTGACGTGTTCAACAGCAATATCTGATGAGTTTTATGAACAGAAATAACCTATTCTTTAAAGTGCTTTTGATAAAGAATGCTTTCTCTTTTATAATGAATCAGCAACACGCCCTTTGTCATTAATATTGCTTTGAAAAAGTTAACACTTTGATTTTGTGTGTAGTCGGTCTTCTTGTGGAATGTGTCTGTTACGTTTTAAAAGGAATTCTGCTTCTGTGGACGGGGGTTGGGGGCGATTACAGGAAATTTGGAGCTGAAGGGGGCAATCGCCTGAGAGAGGTTGAGAACCACTCTTTTAAAACCATAACTGCAGGGCATCTGTATGACATTCCCCTTGAACTTCAAGACTGAATCCCGATGGTGGGGGGAGGGGGGGGGGGGAAAACCTTTGATTTTTATCGTGGCTAATACAATATTTACTGGCAATGTTTTACATTTCCCGTTGCTGAGGCTAGTGCTACTTTGTAGCTACTTTATCGCTATCGTCTTTGCTCGGTTTATTCAGGCCTTTGGGTGACGTTCAGTTATCTCGAATCTGTCCATTACCAGCTGGGTTTTCTAAATACATATTAATATGATGATTATTATTATGTTATTACTAGTATTACTATTACCATTATTGCTATTATTATTATTATTGGTACTAATCGTAGTATCGTCACCATCATCATCCGCTTCATCATTGTTGTTAATATATTATCATTATTACATTGTTATTATCACCATTACTGTTGTTCTTATCATCATCATCGTCATCATCATCGTCATCATCCTCATCACCGTCTTCATCATCGTCATCATAGCTTCATCATTCTTGTTATTATTATTATATTATTTTATCACCATTACTGTTGTTTTATCATCTTCATCATTTCTCGCTCTTATCATCATTATTATTATTTTATATTATTATAATTATCATCATCATCACATTGCTTATTATTATCATGGTCATTATCATTACTTTGAATTTTATTATTATTACTAATTAGCCCGCTGACTCGGGGAATACACAGATGTGATATTTACAGTTGGGTTTCGATCGCCATTGTGTAATTTGAGGCGCCGAACGATATTTCCTGTGATACTTTTTAATTGTACTCGAAGAAAATGCGCTTTTTTTTCCTGGCTCAAAATGTCGGAATTATTTCTTCTGTTCAACTCAGCTGTGGCTCAAAATCAATGAAAGTATTCAAAATATAGTGAACTTCAAGACCTTCTAAAATACGCCAACGTACACCTTTACGACTTTCTATACGTAATATGGTATTTTGTTGAATTTCAGGCTTAGCGGTTAAAAAGCCTTTAATTGGAGGACTTACTCCCTTTACAATAGGATTATCATTATTATTTCCATAATTGTAACAATGTATCCATCCATCTCTACTAATAATCATTATTTCCCACAACGACGACAGCAGTGTTCTTACTACAGCTGCTAATACAAGCATCGTTACCACCACCGTGGTTACGACAACTGAACAATTGTCCGTCACCATCTTTTATACCACAGCTGCGAGCACAACCACCATCATCGCCACTACATCTCCAACTGCTACAATTTTTGTCAGTACCGCTGCGAATATAAGGATTCCTACGCTCTCTATAATCTACTATTTCTCTCACTCTGCTATGACAAAACCAACCATTACTACTACCTCTACACTGGGGATTCATTGGTCTAGCAGGACTCACCAAACTTTTTTCACAGAGGGCCGGATAACTGACAGACTTACAAGCGCGGGCCGCATAAGCCATCTGTTCAATACTTGCAAGACAGAAGGAAAACTCTAGAGCAAAGATGATTTTTAATATTAAAAAGGTATCAATTTACTAAAATAAAAAAAAGTCATCATCAAAGAGGTTAGCAAGGAAGCTTGTCCAGCCCGTAGCTCTAGATATCCCTGGTTTTATCAAACAAAATCAAGTACCATGGCGGGCCGGATGAACTGACGTCGCGGGCCGTAGTTTGGTGGTCCCTGGTCTAGAGGCAAAGTGCTCGCTTCACGCATCCCGAAGGTACGGTTTCGATGCCCCGTCGGTGCAGGCATGTTGGAATTTTTGTTTTAATTTTTAGTTTACTCTATGTGGTAAGGAGTAGTTGTTTTCTTTTTAAATTTTGCCCGGGTAGAGTCCTCGTTGGGCCTACTCTTCTCGACTTCCAACTGCCAAGTTATTTTTGACGTGCGTAGCATGCGCACGGGCCATCCGAGTTTTTCGTCCTTATCTGAGAAGACTAGATGTTCGATCCTACCTACCATAGGATCAGGGACAGGAAATTTCCCCCAAATTTTCAAAATGCCTGCAACAAGTGTGTCTCTCAGGTTTGAGAACCTCCATTGATTTGACGAAACTTTAAAAATTACGACGCGACTGCGACTCGACAGCCACACATCAAAGTTGCATGTGTGTGCACCACAGCATAAGCTGGGTTTCCATGTATACAGAAGGAAAATAGCAACGGAAACATCAAAAACCATTCAAGTAGTGAAACGGAAGTAATACTTTCATGTGTTTGGAAACGCCATGTCCGTGCACATTCAAACACTGTTTCCTTTTACTTATTGATGGATATTTGCCGTTTCCGTTTCCGTACATATGAAAACATAGCTTTAGACTAACTGATAATCTTGCTATTTTCCCAATACTTACATTTGTAACACAGTACAAAATGACAACTTTAGCACACCAGGTAGGCCTTACAAGACTTAGTATAACTTACACCAGTTGTCATAATAGGCAAAACCACAAGGCAAACACTAACGGTGCCCTATGATCAATTTATGCTAATGGTTGCACCATCTGTGCGCAGTGGGAAAAACTCATCAGTCTTTCCATATTCTGTCATAAAAGGCGAAACCACACCCCCCCCCCCCTTCCCCCCGTTAACTGGTAACTGTTGGGTTTTTTTAATTGTGACTTGCATAGATAGGAGGGTCTGTGTTGGTAACATGTTTTTAATGGTAGACTAAAAGCTACGCAGTGAGGCAGTTACATTTGAAGGACACGGCTGACAAAGGGACCAAGAGACCGATAGACAAACACACAGAAGTTTTGAACTCAGACTAGCAAGCAGACAGACAGGCAGACACGCGGGCAGACAAGCAGGTAGATAGATGGGTGGATGGATGGATAGGTTCGCACTGTTTTGAGAGTAAATTTTAGGTTAGATTAGATAGATACATAGATAGATAGATAGATAGATAGATAGATAGATAGATAGATAGATAGATAGAGAGATAGATAGATAGATAGATAGATAGAGAGATAGATAGAGAGATAGATAGAGAGATAGAGAGAGAGATAGAGAGAGAGATAGAGAGAGAGATAGAGAGAGAGAGAGATAGAAAGAGAGAGAGAGAGAGAGAGAGAGAGACAACGTTCGCATTGTTTTGGAAGTAAATTTTAGATTTAATAATGAACTTTATTCTGTAGTACTGTCTTTGTAATACTTCTGTGGGACGGAGGCAGTATGAAGTCTCTCTATGGAGACTCAGTTAACCCATTCAACTCAACAAATAAGTTTAGCAAATGGAAAACCATGAAATGTTGAATACAACAGCTGTCTTAAAGATACATCATTGTATGTCTATTCAAGCGTCAAACATTGTCAAATTTAATTGACCAGAGAATTGATATGCGGCGTGGTAGAAGGACCCCGAGGAAGAGGAAAATAAACGAAGCGTGCTTAATTCCATAATGATTTCCAAATGGATTCTCTGTTAATTAAGTTTAGTAAGTGCTGTGAGACTTGCCGATACATTATTATGCACCAAGGAATGTTGATTTAGATAGTATTAGCCAAACTGCGATGAAAAAAAACACTGCTTTGAGTACATTCGTCATTTCATGAATAATATGATATTCCTTTATTCGTCGGTTTGGCCTACAATATTTTCCTTCCTTCTTTCTTTCCTCTCCTTTCTTCTGTCATTTTTTTGTATTCTTTCTTGTTTAATTCATTTTTTCACTCATTATTTTTTTTTCATTCTTTATTAAACTTTATTCTTTCTTTCTTTCATTCTGTCTTCCTTCTTTTTCTTTTATTCTTTCTTTCACTCATACTTTCTTTTTTCATCCTTCTTTATTCTTTCTTTCTTTCACGTATTTTCTCTTTCTTTCGCTGATTCTTTCTACTTTCATTCTGCCCCATTCTTTCTTTCTTCCTTCCTGTCTTTCACTCATTTTTTCTTTGTTAAATCCTTTTTTTTTAAATTCTTCCTTTGTGTCTTTATTCTTTCTTTCTTTCTTACATCCATTCTTTCTTTTTCTCTTCCTCTCCTTTCATTTTTCTTTCTTTTGTTCTCTCAATCCTTCTCTCTTTCATTTTTCCTTTTTCTTTACACGTCGTCTGGTTTGCCTGTTATGTTAATATCATCACGCTACTCGTCCGTGCGGAAGAGAAACCCACATGTTCCCCCGCCAACAGAACCAAGTTCCTCATGAATAAATCTTAGTGAAGCCTCATCTTTTTGGCTAGGATAATCTCATTACATACACTTCTAGACAACAAAGACTATTATTTATATAATTATTCAAGCTTTTCTTTGGTGATAATACTGTTATTGATGTTGTTGCTGTGTTTTTGTGTTGTTGTTGTTGTTGACGTTGATGTTGTTGTTGCTGTTGCCGTTGTTGTTGTCGTTGTTCTTGCTGCTGCTGCTGTTGTGTTGCTGCTAACGCTGCCTCTGTAATTTGTCATAAATTTTTTAAAGTAAAAATGTTTAAGTATTAACCTAAAATGTAAAAAGGTATGAGAGATTTTTATCATAGTCGCAAACTTATATTTTTTTATTATTATTATTACTAGCTGAGATCCCCCGATCCCACAGACTAATAAAATATACAGACTGGATGATCCCACTGTGTGACGTCACAAAACAGCGAAAGGTCATGAACCATCCGCCACATTAGGTTTACGCTAACGACCGACACTTCAGCATAGCTACAATGTTGAATGACACCATTTTGACGCGCCTATTGAACGCGGAAGTTTGGTTCCGCACCAAGAAATTAATACATGTATAACCAATCTTGACAAATAAAAAGAAATTTCTACTGCAGATAGAACTAGAATCGGAATTTCCCGAGCGGCGGCCATGTTAGTTATGCGGCCCCCGCTCGGGAAATTCCGTAAAAAACGACACAGCCCGAAGCTCGTGTTTCCAGTCTGGTTAATTTATTAGTCTGTGGCCGGGCCTGCCCAGGATGAATGTCTTTTTACAATGTATTTGTTTCCTGTTCGGAGTGATTATAATGGATGTGCTTCACTTTGCCTGTTCCTTTAGATTTATTTTGTGGTTTTTGTTGCTTGTTTGTTTATTTTTAGATAAATGTTATTGCAACCCCTTTCCGCATTGGTGCCCTGCACACCCCGTCAGCATTCATGAAAGGTTTGTTTAGCCTTTTTCGCTAACGTTTACAGGCGATCCATGTTTTCGTTAATCCACAATTTGCTTCCTTCAGCGAATGAACGATGAGGGAAACTGCGTCACGGTACTAAAAATAGATCATAATAGCGTGTCCCTTTTCTAAAAGCATGGAGTCGGAAGTGTTTGTTGGGAATTTTACGTGTGAATTATGCAAAATGAACAAATTACCCAGAGTTTGCAGCATTTTTATATTATCCCCTTACAACACAATAAGTTGAGTTACAGGCAATGAGAATGCTTCCAGAGTTTTGGAGCCCTCCCAAAAAGGTCCTTTGAGGGCAGAACTTTCACCCTTAGCTCCATTATAGATAGAATGCGCATGACGACACAGAATGTTTTTGTTTTGTACTTCCGCCAAACAAGATGGCCGGTGGATCAGCTGATGAGTGTAACTTCGAGATGTGTCTAAGCGGTTAAAATGCCTGCTGGTTGCATTGCAGTTGACTGTTATGACATGGGTGGAAAGGATGGATCCAAGCTGGTCAAATTCCCTGCCATCCGTGTAAACAAGAGAAAGGAAGTGAAAGAATTGACCGAACGTCTCCCATGCACGTGTACACACGTGTCATTGTTTACAGTAGTCAACTTTTTTAAAACTCGCCGCCGATATTTTTCTTTTCGAGTTTGATTTGTGTCGCTAATTTGGCGTCCGATCCTTTCCTTTTCACCAACGCCCGTTCACAAACGCATGACTCCAAGACGTTATCACTTCCTGCAAATCCTCGATATGCACACTGTGAACTGTGCTATCTGTTTATAGCTCACTGAATGTTATCGATGATACTAATTATGCCGGCATTTATGATAACCTATCATTTGTGCAGGTTCCATTCAGGTAGAGGGATATAATAGAAGGAGAAAGACAAGCGGTTGGATAACTTGACGTACCAGGATAGATCGCGTGAAAAGAGACAGACATATAATTTTATAAACACATATCTAACGGTAGATAGATGACGTTCAATTAGACAGCGCGAGAGAGACAGACAGACAGACAGATAGACAGACAAACTGGAAGACAGACGACAAACAGACAGACAGACAGGCGGACAGGCAGACAGACACACAGACGGACGGACGGATGGATGGATGAAAACGGGCAGATAGATAGATAGATAGATAGATAGATAGATAGATAGATAGATAGATAGATAGATAGATAGATAGATAGATAGATGAACAACAGAAGGATGCGGAGTGTTGAGGCTCCAGTTTAATTTGTTCGATCTTTCGCTTCTAAGCATAAACACACTCAGAAAGAGTGGAGGGCAAGAGAGAGGGAGAGGGAGAGAGAGAGTGCGAGGAGAGAGAGAAAGAGAGAGAGAGAGAGAGAGAGAGAGAGAGAGGGGGAAGGACCTACAGGGCACATTGTCACCAAGTAGTTTATGACTTCAGTACCGTCGGAATGGTTCAGCCTTTGGCATGTTTTCTCTAGCACTCCGCTCACCTGCCCCCCCCCCCCCAAACCACGGCACCGCCCCCACACCAGTCACTATTTCCAGCCCCCACATATGGCACCTGAGAAGTGCATTAAATCATGATTGTGTTGTGTTCAGTTTCTAGCAGAGCTTTCTTTTTTTTTTTTTTGATTCCCTCTCCTGTCGTCTTCCGTCTTCCTTCTTTTATTCTACTTTTTTCTGTTTCTCGTAATTTTTTTTTTTTTCAAAATTCAAATATTCAGATTTGTTTTTCCATTTTAGTCTACTTTTTCTTTTCTATCTAAGGTTGATTCCTCTCTGTCTGTCTGTCTGTCTGTCTCTCACTCTCTCTCTCAAATTCTCCCTCTCTCTTTCTCGTTCTCTCTTTCTCTCTCTCTCAAACTCTCGCTCTCTCTCTCTCTTTCTCGATCTCTCTCTTGTTCTCTCACTGTCTCTCACCCTTTCTCTAGTTCTGTTTATTCCTTTCTCTTCCTAACAGTATTTTCTCTTTCAATCTCTTTCTCTCTCCCCCCCCCCCCCCTCCATATTCAGTAGTATTTACAAGATTGCATGTCTACCTTTAAGCTTTTGCCATCTTATAAACCAACAGAGAGAAAAACCAACCTAGTCTATCTCATTGTAGTAATTACAATAAGAGCGGGACCTGAATTTTGGCATCCACCAACGAAAACACAAAAATCGGACTTGCCTTATTTCTCTCACTCGGGCGTTTTCTATTCCATGAGATATTTCCGCAGTTAGTATCGGTAGTCAGAAAATACTCTCACATTTAGGAAGGAAACAGATCAGGGCCGGTGTGGCCAGAGCCTGGTGTATCAGTGTGCAGATGCATAATTTATGGGCGGCCAGGCACCAGTCTGGTGCCTATGCCAGCCTTGATCTGTTCCACCCCTAATTCCTATGAGCTTATAATAATTTCCTTCTGTGCTGGCTCACATGGCGGCTAAACGAGGCGTTTCCAACACCCAGCCATATGATATTCCCAGTTTAGAATTAGGACATTAAAATATATAATATATAATAATACGTCATTAATAAATTACTAAAAAAAGATGTAAAAAAGGAAAATATGCACTGAAATAATATTGTCCTGAAGACGCAGATAAACCCATTAAGTTTCATATTAAATCCGCTCTGTTAATATCTTTGCGAACGTTGTTTTGTGCTAACGAATATGACGTGCTTGTAAAATACGCCGAGAGATGACAGTATTGTCTCAAGTGCGAAGGACAGGATAACCGGGAATTTAAAAACAAACATCTGTTAATGGACAAAACTAAAAGCAAGGGATCAAATCATAGAACAGAGCGGCCTTCCAGGTAGCAGAAGCAATATTTGCTGCAAGCATTCCACAAATCTTTGTGTCCACAGTTCGAGTGTAATTCTCATCCACATGTTTAAAAGCAGAGCTCAATATTTGACCCACTATTATAAGGAAAGATGAATTCTCCAATTCCACTGCTGAGATAGATTTGGTAAACGTGCTAATGGTTTACTGTGTTGCTGACGTGCCAGTTTAAAGAAAAGTTTATGTCATCGTTGGCTTAACTGGGCCGTGGCCTCAATATGAAGACGAAGAAACAGCTTCACCAAAATATTCAGTACCGTTTCTGGAACGTCAAGAAAGCCCAATTGGTGTTTGCCTGGGTCAAAGTGTGGCAAGAGTGGACACACTTGTATTTCGCGAAGACTCACGTCAGGAACAAACAAGAAGCAGCCTTAGCGATAAATTCTTAAAGAATTGATATTTAAAAAAGATACGTTCACCTTCGTTTCTTTAAGAATCTTCATGGGTCTCTCAAAGAAAAACAACAAACCTACAAGTCGATTTAACAGATTGTTGTCATATTTAAACAATTCATATGACAAATCTATAGACATACTTTACAGAATGGGACTTTTCCTATTACATTTTTAAGTTGTCCATTACTTGATTTTATTTATAAGAATTGGAAAGCTGAAAACTAACCCAAAGTAAGATAACGGTGAAAAAAAACCTGAAAGTGCACAAAATGGCCGTTATCGTTCTGACTCGTCGTTAAACCCGAACTCAAACTCAAAAAATTAATAAATAAATAAACTGAAAATATTTTAGAAAGAACTTAATAAAATGAATACAGGGAAATTAAAGAATGCATTCGATTATTAATTGGCTACATAGCCTTGGTAGGTTCTTGCACACAGGATAACTTTTTTTCTGGAGAGCAATGACGATTGTTATTGCCAGTTATCTCCCCACGATTGATTACTTCCCTCTAATTTCATTCCGCTTGTCTAACAAGCCTGTGATTGAATAATATTCTTCTCGGCTACTTAGTTTCTAAATACAATGTCCTTAATCTGATTAGAGTTTTTCTCATTCCAGGCGAGTTTCTCTCCGTGCAGCAATGCAGCAAATGTAAACAAAACAACCACGACGAGTGTGGTCCTAGAATCTTCCTTTTTGAAGAACTGTCCTGAATTCAGACCACATAAAAACAGTCTGGATAATGGCATAAATTTTGGCACATCTCGTAAATCTAACATCTTAAACTTTGATCAACGAGTGCCTTGTTTCTGTTGTTTAAAAGCTTCCTGTTTTCTGACCTTTAGAATGAAGAAAATTACTCCAATTCCAATGAAACCGGATTTTGTTTATAACATCTGTTTTCTGTTAAGGTTTCCGGTTCCAAGTCTGTCCGGGGAGTTCCAGACGCTGAACTTGTTCTGTGGTTGTAGCAATTTTTCTATAGCTGCCATATTTAGCTGTCTAAACTTAAATGTTTACACATTTAAGATCCCCATTTTTGTTTTGTTGCTTAGCAACCAGACATAACAATTTGATCTGTCCGGGGTACTCGGGCATTTTACCTCGTTACATCCGAATTTTAGCATTTGTTCCTTAGGCAAACACTATCAGAACGCACAAGAATGACAAAATCTGTGCATTTAATGAGCAAATATAACGTTCTCTAGCATGCGTTTTTCATTATTCATTCTTCCAGAAAATCAGAGCAAATCCACTGTAAAAATTCTCTGCTTCGTATTCAATGCAAAAGAATGCTAATTGTCACAATAGGTGCAAGCAGGCCACACTTTATTAAAAAAAAAAAAAATACAACAAAAAAGGCTTAACGTTTTCCGCATTCCTGGTCAATCAATTATGTCTGTTACAGTTCAAGAGAATGTTAAAAACATTGATGAAATATGATTGCCCTGCCGCCTTTTTTTTTACTTTTTGTCCTGAGGTTGTTTTCGTGTGTACGGAAACTGAAATGGCAACGGAAACGCCAGGAATCCATCAAGTGGTTTGATAGAAACAGCATTTCCTCACACATAAACACAGTCTTTCTATTTCACTACTTGAAGGGTTTTTGGAGTGTTAGTAACCTTTGTCGTTTCCGTACACGAAAACACAGCTTCGGACAGTTGTTTTTTATGGCTTTATCAACCAAGGAGAGAGAAATTCATTGTAAATGAGATAGTCTTTCCCAGTACCTGGTTTACCGCACCGGCAAAAAGAAAAAAAAGTAGCATATCAAGAATGTGTGTGTGTAAGGGGGGGGGGAATAAGGGCGTGAGGCTAGCGGCTTTTAAACTGATGTCATTCCACCTCCCCACATACAGATTACGTCACCCCTAGCGACTCCATCCCTTCACTGGGCATGTCATTTACCTAAACTTTCCATTCTGTCAGCAAACGAACTTCTATGGGGAGCATATTTCAATCAGAGGCTCAAAAATACTTCAAAAAAAAATAATAATCTGCAAACAGACATCTGTAAGACTTTCTCCAGCACTCAGTATTCATTTCCATGTGATATCAGTCCAATATCTCACGTGAAACCTGAACGAGAGGCATTATACAGAATGTTCCACATTCTCATCATGATCGTGTTTGCCACCACTAATTCGGACATTTCCTTTGGGGGGGGGGGGGGGAGAGATTGATCCCCGGCTCGAGTATGATATTATAATAGTAATACGCCCTTACACAATATATTATATTATAGTTGTGTCCCCCGTTCCGTCAAAATCTCCGTAGGCAAGCGGCACACCAGTAGTTTATCGTTCACTGTTCAACGATAAAAGAGTAAACTCAAGAAGTCCAAGTCAGCGCTCATCGCCCATGAAATGAGAAAGCCCATTTTCCCTGCCGTTCAGCATCGAAAAATAAGCGTTTTAGGCTAGCTTTCCTGCTTACTATCCACCTGGTCACACTGACATTTGGCTATTTGATGACACATTTTCAGACTATAAACGTTAAACAATGAACGATGAACGGCCAGTGCATTGCAAGCCTCAGGGCCTATGACATGTACCAAGCTAAAAGGACGTGTCTCAAAAGTTCAGTGCGGTTCATGGTCTATTGTTTCCTAATCCATGAATTGTAAATCTGTTTCCTCAACAGGCAATAATCAAACAGGCAACAAAAGTTACCCTTAAATTGTTTTCCTACGCTTTTCTTCCGTTTCAGCTGCTCATGAATATATCAAACCTCGGATTTTCCGAGAGATTGTTCAGGCAGCTTAAGAACATCATTTCCAAGTCATCAAACGTTACGATCTGAATGTTTCCGTGAATAATGGATGATTATGGTCAACTTGCATTGCCCGCACTATTGGATGATTCTATTAGCCTTAGTGCTAAAGACAATTATTTAGGTCAGTTCAGAGCTGAGAACGCTAAGTTCATTACAACCGAAGACAAAAACCTTGAGGGCGTAAACACACAAACGACAGAAAAACAAAAAACACAAAGGCGCGGAAACAGAACGAGAACAACAGAACATGACTCTTTCTGAGAACTTTGTTTATTCCATAGAATATTCTAACATAACAATTAATATTAATGGACATATTTAAGCCTCTTCAGAAACCATTTCTGACAAACACAAGGAAAAGAAGAAAACGATGATGATGAGCAAGAAAAAAGAACAAGAAGAAGAACAGCGAGGTATGAAAATTGCGACCTCAGTTTCTGTTTGTTCCCACTAGTTGCACAACTGAGAAATTCCACGTTAAACTTTTTCCAGCTTTAGTATTATGATAAAGAGGTAGAATAAATCGGATCTGTGAAACAGCTTGATAAGTGTCACAACGCACATTAAACAACCGTCAAAGTGTGCATATGTCTGCATACAAAAAGATCTCCAGAACGAACAAGAACCAAGGTCGCGAAATGCCTAAAGTAGCCATCCTCCAAAAACAAAATATCTTCAACCCCTTAAAACAAGCCACAGGTCCAAGGCTCGCAAGGCATATTAGAATACCTCGACGACAATTCCTGAGCTCCAGTCATATTTTCTTTACTTTTTACTCGACACTTAAACACACCCACTACTTCCTCAGTCTCAAAAGTTAATTTGTAGCTCTGGACATTAAATGGTCGTCCATTGACTGGCCAAAATCAATAAAATTTCTACTCAAGCCCGGTTAGATGCCAACATTGATTTGCCCTAAAATCCGTTTATCTGCCACACGTGCGACGGATTTCATTCAAGGCAAGCAAAATGATTAGCCTGGTAATAAATTTGCGTATCAACCTTTACCTCAAATACTCTGTGGATATAAAAATAGACACGCATGCTTCTAAAATCCGTTATTTTTCGCTTACTCAGGCACGTGTGTGTATACTGGTGGTTACCTAGCAACGCCGGTAAATCAGAAGGACCGTAAACAGGTTCCGTTTACTTCTTTGTTTGTTTGACTAAATTTCCTGTCACCTTTAGGTTAATCTGAAAGGCAGTAGTTTAGTTCTGTGAAAGGTAGCGTCCATGTGGAAGGTTTATAAATAATTCAGCTTTTAATTATTATACCTAAATACTCTGGAGAAATCAACTCGAAAATTAAATTACAGCCTGTTTCGTTCACACTTGGCCGATTTAATTAAACGAGAATGGAACAAAATATGCAAAGAAAATTTTAACTTTCACTCTCTTTGCCTTGATTGACTGGCCCATGTAGGTTGAAATTATCAACATGTTGCAGTCCAAATCCCAGCTATCATGCGTCAATGCACTAGAAAAATATATTTGGAAAACTGGAATCTTTTTTGTTAATTGATATGCAGAAATTTGAATGCACAGTTTTTTTAGTTCTTCTTTTCCTTTTCAAGTATGGATTAATTATTCTGGCCTTTGAAATCGGCTGCTAATAAAGTTTAAAGCATTTAACGTGTGCCATTCACATGGCTTGGTTTTCACGCTGAGCAATTACATGCAGTTTTGATTGTCATTATATTTTTGTGATCAATAAAGTCTTCCTTTACGTAATGGAAAATGTTACATTAATCAATAAAATCCCTTAATGTTGTTTATTGATATAAGCCCTGTTGTAAAACTGCACATGTGTGCAGAAGTTCATTTTGCAAAACAGAGGAAAAACGAGTTTCCTTGAAGTGTATTCTGTATCTTATGTACAGTTTTAGTTATAAACAGTTTGAAATGCATGTATTTTACTTCCTCTAAACTCTTGAAATAATAATGATAGTATAATTAATTCTTGGAAGGCTACAAAATATCAGGCAACCACAGTCTGAACTTGTATGACTGCATTTAGGAGGTTTCATTAAAGACTCAGCGATATTTTTCACTGTAATAATGCTGTTGCGTCTTAGGGCCACTTTCCATGAAACGAATTTTTAGTGGCAAGTGTTTTCATTCACGCATGGGATTTGCAGATGTCGTGCGAACTTGTCATTTCCTTTGATCGTTTTTCTACATGCCCCTTGGGAACGCGTATTTTAAAATTACCCACATCATCTGCACCTGCAGTTTCGGTACGTATTTCTTACGCAAAACGCATCGAAACTATGAACAATGGAAAGGGGTCTTTATCAACATATTATTATCTGCTTTAGCACAAACACTATGGGGACAAAACATCATTTTCCAATATCAAATCACCGTATTTAACTGAAATCCCTAGAGGAAAAGTTTATCAATGATGGATACGCTAGGGATGTTATAATTATAGTCTCAGACTATCAGTCATGTGTCCCTCCGCCATCTAAACATAGAAAAACACTTGATTCCTGCAGTTCGCAAGTGGGGGGATAAAAACCGATATCAAAAGTCCGTCCTATTTGCGCAAATAACTGTCTCGCGACTCTGAGAAATCACTGTAGGCCTAGACGCACAGTGCGACTTTCCTGTGTTGCTGTCGCAAATTTAGGCAATTGAACGGAGATGTGCACACTTGCGATACTGGGACCCATTACAGGGAGCACGAAACAAAGAGACGGCAGCAAATCACGTGTGTGAACCTAGCCTAATCGCCAAATAACACAAGACCAAATTTTTTTTAAATGCATTTAGAAAAGGAAACTATGGTCAAAACATATTCTTTTCAAATTCATCACAAGTTTATTCACAACACATCTAAATTTGTGGAATCTGAAGTTTAAAAGCAAATCTAGAAGAAAAAAAAAACCGGGGGATGAGGGATGCGGGTTGCTTTTCTTTTGGAGTGAAGGGGAATAAAACAGAACTCAAAAAAAAAACAACAGGAAAATGGGAGAGAGGAGGCGGTGACTGCGTGGGCCAGTAGGCTGGAAACAATGATTCCTGGAGGTTTTTTGGTTAATTAATGCACAACCTGATACATTCTTAATGAGATCTGACAAATAAAGTAAAAAAGATATAGAAGAAAAATGGGACACGCCCATTTTTTGTAGTCTCAAATGACAGTGACCTTTGGTGTAAGGTCTTTAGAATTTACAGAGTTAATTTGTCTTGATACCAATTTGTTCATTTTTGTTTCTAGATATAATAATAATAAATAATACATTACATTTTGTATGGCGCATTTCCATTAACAATGCTCAGTGCGCCTTACATGACTCTCTCTTCCTCTCTCTTCCTCTCTCAGCTCTCTCTTTCTCTCTCTCTCTCTCTCTCTCTCTCTCTCTCTCTCTCTCTTTCTTTCTCTCTCTCTCTCTCTCTCTCTCTCTCTCTCTCTCTCTCTCTTTCTCTCTATCTATCTCTCTTTCATTCTCTCCCCGACTCTGTCATTCATGACGAACTCTATCTCTTTCTCTACCACCTATTGGAAACACTGTGAGAATAGATGATACTTTAGTTTACGTTTAAAAATCTCCAAATTAATGATTCGCGAACAGCTTTTGGAAGTTTCGTTCCATACAACTGGGCCAAAATGTGTAAATGAATGTTCGCCAAATGAAGTGAGTGTATAAGGATGATATTAAGTTATTTTTCTATTTTCGGCCACTGCTGTGTTTTGTCCTTGGATGGTTATAGTAATAATATCATCCACTGTGATTATGCTCCTTTCATTTTCATCTCTGGATCTGCCAATAATTCTAGCCATTTTTTCGGCCACTACTGAGTTTTGTAATAGGATGGGACATAATAAATAATTTCTTTCACAATTGTAATGTTTCGTTCATTCTGGATCTACCGACGAATTTAAGTCTTTCTCATGTTTTCGGCTAATACTGTGTTTTATCTTTGGATAGTCAATTGTAGAGTTTGTTTCATATGTTTCCCACGTGCGTTATGGTGCTGTCGGGGTTATTGTGGACACTTGAGGCTAAGAGCCGCGGTCACCTGTATCTGAGAGCAAGATTAGTCGGGTCGATAACACAGCTCAAAGGTTATTGTAATGAATGTTCATCCTGCCTGGTAAGTTTATATGAGAAATATTAGTGTAGGGTCATTCCTCCCTGTCTCTCTCTCTCTCTCTCTCTCTCTCTCTTTCTCTCTCTCTCTCTCTCTTCTCTGTCTGTGTGTGTGTGTGAGTGTGGGCCTCTCTCTCTCTATGTGTCTCTTTCTCTCTCCCTGTCTCTGTGCCTTACTCTCTGTCTCCCCCTGCCTCTCTCCTGCCTCTCTCTCTCTCTCTCTCTCTCGCTGTCCCTCTCTCAGTCCTTCTGTCTATCTGTCTCTCTCTCCGTTTCTATCTCTTTTTCCCTCTCTGTCTGTCTGTCCCTGTTTGTCTCTATCTCTGTCTCTCTCAATGTTTCTGCCGCTCTGTCTGCTTTTCCCCGACTCTCTCTGTTTCTCTCTTTCGCAGTCTCTCCCTCTCTGTCTCTTTCAGTCCCTCCGTGCCTCTCTCTTTGTTGTCTGTCTGTCTCTCTCTGTCTCACTCTCTCTGAATCTCTCTGTCCATCTCTGTGACTGTCTGTCTCTTTGTCTCTGTCTGTCTCTCTCTTTCTCTCTCTCTTTTTCTGTGTGTATGCAAGCGTGCGTGTGTGTGTGGGGGAGGTGTGTGTGTGTGTGTGTGCGTGCTTGTGTGCGTGCGCGTGTGTGTGTGTGTCTGTGTGTGTGTGTGTGTGTGTGTGTGTGTGTGTGTGTGTGTGTGTGTGTAAAAGCTCTGGGCAAAAGGGCGGAGAGGGTTCTCTGTCACAAATCCCAGACTGGGAGATGTAATAAGTTATGACAGGACAACAATCACGAACGAACAAGTTTAACACTTAACAGAACAACCCATCAGACTCACACATTTATTAAACATAATTATACATATAATAGCGCAATTACATACATGATATTATTGAAATGACTTGCCGTACAACGGCCTTATTCTCACACACACTCTCTCCCTCGGATCCACAATCCGGTAGTTACTCCTAAAGGCACTTCGGCCTCAGCCTCTCCCCTCAGGGTCTTAATAGCACCTTAGTAATTCACTGGCACCGCAGTCTCTCCCTATCACCGCCTATTGTCATACAACTTATCAGTTCACTTGCCCATCAACATGGCAATACTATGGTATCTCATTCACTCTCATATCTACGTCCCTGTCCGTGGCCTGACTGCCACGACTTTAGGTGCCTCTACTGTCCTACACCGACAGTCTCACTTCTGGCCTATGTATGGCCTCCGGCCCTATGCTGGCCTATCACTTGTGCTCATCGAGGTGGCTCTTCGGCCCCGTCCCCGACACCTACAAGAATAACATTACATTGGTATAACACCCTTCCATTCTATTCACTCCACCTCTCCTTACAACTCATGAAGTGTACACATAATAGTTCACCTTTCACTCACCACACATCTTACGGTAACACATCTCCATCGGAGTATACAATACTCACTCGTGCTACAAATCCATGAACTCACTTTCATCTATCGCTCATGGCGCACATTGCTATATCCAATATCAAGGACTTCCACATTCCTCACATATACTTATTCACATCATGGTAATAGACGAATATAATATAATACATCAATCATAATAATCAATCAACGTTCTACATACCAGTCATTACTGGAAAGACTCTCTCGCTAGTCTTCTCGACTGCTCCCTGTATGTCCGCCCGATGGGCTCTTATTCACAGGTCCGCTTCGTAGGACCTTCTAACTTGCAGTGATAGTAATGTAACGCTTTCGTCTCATTCAGACCCCCCCACTCATGACATGCACGACTTCTCACTTGTCTCCGTGCGTTAATTTCACTCTCCTCCTTTCCCCCCCCCGTAATTATTAACTATCGCTCACTCCACTCGTGACATCATCCCCCACCCCAAAAAAATTAATGCAATTAATTTCAAATCGCATCAAGATGACTGTCAACGAGTGAGCCTGAGCAATACCTACATTAAAAATGACCTACCAATGCCCCCAGCACATAAAATACCGGAATCAGGGGAAAATATGGGGATCAATATGCCATGCATTATGCATATATGTATCACATCATCAATAGTAAACTAAAACATAACATGTAATACAGAATCAAAAACCAATCAACCTATCAACCATTCTTCATATATTTATAATGTCACTATTTTAAAGTCGACTCATTCACACAGATCATGTCAATGTTCCTGTCCTCCGATGTATAAGCTCCTGAACTCTTCCCCTAGGCTCGACTAAGGTAGTCGGCGATATGATTGCTGGTTCCTGGAATTGGTTGAATAACGAAGGTGTACGGCTGCAAAGCCAATGCCCATCTAGACAAGCGTGGGCTGGACGAACGATTCTTCGACAAAAACGTTAGTGGCTTGTGGTCTGTCTGGATACAAAAGTCTCGTCCCATGAGATAACGTCCTAATTTCTGGACGGACCACACAATGGCAAGACACTCACGCTCTATCACAGAATACTTTCTTTCTCTCTGCAATAACTTCCTACTGACATAACATACAGGATGGAGACATTCGTTCTTCTCCTGTAGAAGACAAGCGCCGACACCAGAGTCCGACGCATCCGTTCTGAGGATAAAATTAGATCGAAAATCGGGTAATATCAGAATGGGTGACGATGATAATGCTGTCACCAAATTATCAAATGCTGTCTGACACTCAGACGTCCACTGGACCTTATCGGGTTGTCCCTTCTTAGTAAGGTCAGTAAGAGAAGATGACAAGGTGGAAAAATTTGGAATGAACTTTCTGTAATAATTTAAAATTCCCACTAAGCTTCTGACATGTTTCTTTGTTTTTGGGATTTGCAACCCTACTAATTTGTCAATTTTTGTTCCTTCAGGCCTCTGAACACCTCTACCCACGATATGTCCTAAGAATACTATCTCTGGACATGCCAAATCCATCTTTGCGGGTTTAGCAGTTAACCCAAAATGACGTAATCGTTCAAAAATTTCTGTTAGTGTCTGAATATGATCAGACCATGTCGACGTATGACATGCTATATCGTCAAAGAATGACACGACATTAGGTATGTCCTTCAACACTAGTCTCATTAATCGTGCAAACGTCGCTGGCGCGTTTACCAACCCAAATGGCATGACCTTAAATTGGAATAATCCAATGGGCGTTTGGAACGCCGTGTATTGTTTAGACTCCTCAGTAAGGGGGATTTCCCAGTAGCCTTTCGTCAAATCTATCTTGGAAAACCACGTGGACCCGGCCAATGAAGCTATTAATTCCTCCTGAAACGGAATAGGCTCCCTATCGCCTATCGTAATAGTGTTCAATCTTCGAAAATCAATACAGAAACGCACCGATCCATCAAGTTTTTTCACGAGGACGATGGGTGATGAATACGGCGATGTTGATGGTTCTATCACATCTAACTTCAACATTGACTCAACTTCCTTTACGACTCTATCTCTTGAAGAAAACGGCAGCGGATAAGGTCTAAGAAATACTGGCTTATCCGAAGTCAACTTTATTTGGTGCTGGATCACGGCAGTGCGACCCGGCAAATCCGTAATAACATCCGGGAACGATGCCAACAGGGTCTTAAGTTCCCTACTCCTTGAACTCGTAAGGTCAGGGTTAATTTTTACGTCCCTGTAACCTTGTGTCGGAGTTAACTCCGGCAATTGAATTTGTAACTCTTCCTGCGCCTCGGTGTCGCTTACGTCACAGTCCGACTGGTCTACGACCCCGGTACAAGCAACAGAGAAGACAGTCTCCTCTGGTTTTGTCTGTGCACACAGATACTGTGGTCTCTCATAAAATCTCTGTAGCATATTAACATGGAAAACCTTACTCGTTCCATCAATGTGGATAGCGTAATCTACCTTTGAAACAACTCGCTCAATAACATAAGGGCCTTTCCATGTCATCAATAACTTATTATGGTCCGTAGGTAACAACAACAGAACCTTGTCTCCTGGCTTAAAAATTCTCAGTTTGGAACCTCTATCTTTATAGTCTTTTGCTCTTTTCGAAGCGATACCAGAAGCTTCTTCTGCTATAGTGCGCGCTGAAGATAATCTTTCTCTTAAATCAACAAGGTACTGAAACACCGAAATCTGCTCATCGTCTCCCGATGATGGCGACGTCATCATGTCCCGAAGAACATCAGTTGGGCCCCTAGGACTACGACCATACATCATTTCAAACGGCGAGAATCCCGTTGACTCCTGCCGTACCTCTCTGTACGCGAATAATACCGCAGGGATATATCTATCCCAATCTTTAGGGCGATCAGCAGCTACCTTTCGCAGCATCGACTTTAACGTCGAGTTCAATCTCTCGCACATGCCATTAGCCTGCGGATGATAAGGGGTGGTAGTGATGGGTTGTATGCTGAATAAGCGAAACAATTCCCTCATCATCTCCGAAGTGAATTGCGCGCCCCTATCAGACAAAATTTGTTCTGGTATTCCTACCCTAGCGAAAATTGCGAACAACGCTTCCGCGACTGCCTCCGACGTTATGGTCCGCAGAGGAACCGCCTCTGGCCATCTCGTAGCATTACATATGACCGTTAAAAAAAATCGATTCCCCCTATCGGTCGCTGGGTGAATGGGGCCAACAAGGTCTATCGAAACCTTTTTAAACGGTTCCGAGACCGTGGGGATCTTTTGAAGAGGAGCCTGGGGTGTACGCCCCTTATGCGTCGTCTTTTGGCACGCACTGCATGTCTTACAGTACACTTGTACATCTCTGTGGATCGATGGCCAGTAAAAATTTTTAAGCACCCTTTCTTTGGTTCTAGCTATCCCCATATGACCCGCTAATGGGACATCATGTGCCAAATGCAATACTGTTGCGATCAGCAACGCCGGAACAACGACCTGCTTCAAAATGGAGGCCACAGTTACATACTTACGGAACAGAATGCCCGCCTGAACAAAAAAAGAAGACGAGCCGTTCTTATATTTCCTCGTCTTCTCGGTTCGCGCTTCCCCAAAACATGGGTTTAATGATGGATCCTCCCTTTGTAATCTCGCCAAGCGCTCTGGCGTGATATCTAGGTTGACCGCTGGCGTTGCCAAAGGTCTAATCCTATCCTTAGCTACCTGTCGGCGTGTTTCCACCGCGGCACAAAAGTCAATACCTTTTGATTGAGACCATGCCTGCACATTCTCTCCGGAAGGGGAAACTACCCGTGATACATTCCCAATGATGAGCTGGGCGCCCGGAAAACAACCAACGACTGCCTCGACTTCCCCGCTAAGGAAAGGTGTATCTATCACTATTCTGGCCATCGGTAATTTCTCAATGGCCCCCGAAAATTGGATGCACGGGACAGTCTCTCCTGTAAGCTGTGACTCCCGAATGCAGTCCCTATGTACTCCCACAACGGTAGATCCTGTATCTCGTAAAACCGAGACCGGTTCGTCCCCAACAAACCCCGGATAAACCCTAAGACCACTTCCTGTATGACATGAATTTATAACGGGGATCTTTCTCCCACAAGGTAAAACACCGGAAGATAATAACTTCTCACAACTGGGACACTTAGAATACTGTCCGCCTCCGTTGTCCGATGTAACACACGCAGCCGCATGATGAAATTTATTAGGAGAACATGGACTGGAGCTACTGTCCACGTTCGCCGCTATCCTACCTGCAGGGCAATTCACACTAATGTGATCCGCTCTTCCGCAGTTCCAACACTTCGCGGCCCTACACTCGCGTGAAAAGTGACCCACGCGTCCGCAAGTCCAACACTCCGCTCCCTGTGCTGCACTAGGCCTGGGTCCCCGTGACCCATCGCGACCGGAACTAAAGTCCCTATGCCGTCGGTCATCGGCAAAGGTCACAAATCGCCCCCGGCCATTACCGCGACCTAGCCCTCCTGTTCGGTCAAACTTACCGGATCCATATGCCGGTGATTGGTGATAGCCCCTACGCTGCCCCTGGGCTTGCCCGTTATAGGCACCACGCTGACGCGACCTGTCTCTCTGTCCTGTCGGCGACCCCTCGACCACGGCGACGTACCCAGCATCTTGGACGTACGCTCTCGCCACTGGTTTGGACGGATGTGCCGTACGGTACGCCTCCGCCAACTTAGACGCCTCCTGCACCGTCACGGGTTCGTTTTCTTTTAGAAAAGCCACCAGATCTTTGTGGCACGACGCGTACAGCTGGTCACGGATCATTAGGTCTTTCAGTTTAGCGAAATCCGTGCCCACATGCGCCAAGTCTACCCAGTTCGCGAAATACTCAGTTAGTCTCGCGACGAAGGCAGCAAAGTCCTCCCTGGTATCTGCACGTGCTCGCCTAAACTGCTCCCGGAAATATTCCTCGGTACGCGCAAATCGGCGAAGCAGCAAAGCCTTCAGCTTATCGTAATCTCGCACGTCTTCGCGCTGTAGCTCTTTAAAGTAGGTTAACGCTCGCCCCTGCAACAGCGACGCCAGGTATGTGGCCCATAATTCCTTATTTTCCCCCCATTGCAATTGTGCGTTCAGTTCGAACCTGTAAAGGAAGGCGTCTATGTCGTCCTTCCGGTCGTCGAACGTAGGGAGCTTAATCCTAACGCCACCTTTATTGTGTACCTGCCGCTCAACTGTTTCCGTTGGCGTATTCTTTTTGATTTCCAACTCGGCGATTCTTATTCGCGCCTCTCTCTCCTGTTGCTTATCCCTAGCCTCTATCTCCCGCTCTTGGGCTTCTATCTCCTTTAACTTTAACTCCCTCTCCTGCTCCTGAGCCCTAGCCTCTCTTTCCTGTTGCTTAAACTCCCTTTCCTGCTGCTGAGCCTCTAACTCCTTTAACTTAAACTCCCTCTCCTCTTCTCTCTGTCGCTCTTGAGCCTCTTTTTCTCTCTCTCTATCCTTAGCACGCTCATCGCGCATTTCTGCCTGCTGTTCTTTAATCCAGCCGCGTAGCTCTTCTCCCTCCAGGCCAAGTTCCTTACCCAACTTCATTAATTGTTGGAGTTCTGCCATTTCACAGATTTATGGTTACGGTGTATATTATGAAAACGCCTAACCTGTCGGTATGATCACCAACGACACGACCAGAGACCTGAGATCACACCAGATATCACAAAACCCAAACACAACTTAGAAACACCCCTAACTAAACATTCTACAGCCTACTCTAACTAATTGTATGTTTATAAAATGTCTAGCACTATTAAATAACAAAACGAAAGGAAAAGATAAGAATGAGAAAATTCAGTAGAAGGACCACAAGTACGTCAAGGACAACGAACCAGACTAAGACAAAGACCTACAAAAGAAAATATAATGGAAAAAAATGCAACCTAAATACGCCGATTACACTACAAGGTACGAACAAGAACAGAGTCTGAAAAAAAAGAACGTATTTACAGATAGGTAGAAAGAGGGACAAGAGAATACGTCTTCCCGCGGAACAGAGAAGATATCGACGCTACAACTAAACACTAACAAAGCCCTAAAGACTGTTCACCGTGGTGAACGAAGTTCCAAGTTTCCCACACCTTTTTTTAAAAGGATAAACTAAGTTCACCACAGCAAACCCGCGCCACCGCCCATATAATCAATCACAACGAAAACAGCAAAAACAGGGAAAAAGACAGATGAAAAGACAGCCCTCAATCCAGGGCACAAAAATTTTGACTTTCACTTAACTTTCAGCCTTATGAGTTTAAGTCCTCCCCTTAATCGGAGCTCTGGCTGCTTGTCTCCTCAGGCTGCACGCACACACTCTGGAAAGTTTAAATACACATTAATACCTATTCATAGCAATACATGCATCAATACATATTCATAAATATACACAATTTATACCATCATGAAATTTCCATTCATTCAACGAACAAAGACAGCACAAATTCCTATCACAAGATAAGTACTACGTGGACAAAGACTGAAGTAACAAATGCCCACCGACTAATACCTACTAACTAAATACTACGAAAATGGACGAGCCCCCACTGTCACAAATCCCAGACTGGGAGATGTAATAAGTTATGACAGGACAACAATCACGAACGAACAAGTTTAACACTTAACAGAACAACCCATCAGACTCACACATTTATTAAACATAATTATACATATAATAGCGCAATTACATACATGATATTATTGAAATGACTTGCCGTACAACGGCCTTATTCTCACACACACTCTCTCCCTCGGATCCACAATCCGGTAGTTACTCCTAAAGGCACTTCGGCCTCAGCCTCTCCCCTCAGGGTCTTAATAGCACCTTAGTAATTCACTGGCACCGCAGTCTCTCCCTATCACCGCCTATTGTCATACAACTTATCAGTTCACTTGCCCATCAACATGGCAATACTATGGTATCTCATTCACTCTCATATCTACGTCCCTGTCCGTGGCCTGACTGCCACGACTTTAGGTGCCTCTACTGTCCTACACCGACAGTCTCACTTCTGGCCTATGTATGGCCTCCGGCCCTATGCTGGCCTATCACTTGTGCTCATCGAGGTGGCTCTTCGGCCCCGTCCCCGACACCTACAAGAATAACATTACATTGGTATAACACCCTTCCATTCTATTCACTCCACCTCTCCTTACAACTCATGAAGTGTACACATAATAGTTCACCTTTCACTCACCACACATCTTACGGTAACACATCTCCATCGGAGTATACAATACTCACTCGTGCTACAAATCCATGAACTCACTTTCATCTATCGCTCATGGCGCACATTGCTATATCCAATATCAAGGACTTCCACATTCCTCACATATACTTATTCACATCATGGTAATAGACGAATATAATATAATACATCAATCATAATAATCAATCAACGTTCTACATACCAGTCATTACTGGAAAGACTCTCTCGCTAGTCTTCTCGACTGCTCCCTGTATGTCCGCCCGATGGGCTCTTATTCACAGGTCCGCTTCGTAGGACCTTCTAACTTGCAGTGATAGTAATGTAACGCTTTCGTCTCATTCAGACCCCCCCACTCATGACATGCACGACTTCTCACTTGTCTCCGTGCGTTAATTTCACTCTCCTCCTTTCCCCCCCCCCGTAATTATTAACTATCGCTCACTCCACTCGTGACATTCTCCGTTAACAGAAATATATTTGTGTCCGTTCAATAACCATTTTCTCAAATAAACACTTGCTCCAGATCTGTACTGAGAACTCCGGATAGCTCATGGCCATATTATTATATTCTTTGGAATAATATGAGCAGAAATTATCGGGTGCTGTGTTTGGCTGATCGATATCCCGTATGAAGATTTCGGCATATTGAAAACTGTGGAAGATCTTGAGAAATCGACGCTGATGTTCATTCTGCGCCCAGAATGAACAAAAAAAAAGTCCCACCAGAGTAGAATATCAGATGGGCCCATCATTAATAGTTGCTTGGGAAGATAAAATTATTCCCGCCGATGACAAACTACAAATATTCATGATTCGAGCGAGATGCCAGCAGTTTTCGTGTGGACAATGACGCGCATTCAAGAGAACTATTCAGGTTGCTGAGACTTGCACTCCGTGTCAAATCTGCTGCAAAGTTCATCATCCTTTTATATTCTTTATCTCTCCTTTTCCTCTTCCTGGTCATTGTTATTCCCCCACTCACCCTCTCTCTCTCTCTCTCTCTCTCTCTCTCTCTCTCTCTCTCTCTCTCTCTCTCTCTCTCTTGCTCCCTCTATTTCTCTCGCTCTCTCTTTCTCTGCCACTGTGTATGTCTCGTTCTCACTCTCTCTCTCACACTGTGTCTGTCTCTCACTTTAGCTCTCATTCTCTTTCTCTCCCTCTTTCTCTCTTACTCTTTCCTCTCTCTCTCTCTCTCTCTCTCTTTCTCTCTCTCTTGCTGGAAAATACAATATCAGCAAAATACTGACCGCAAAAAAAGGAGTATCTGTTTGTCTGTGTCTTCATTGGAAAACATTTGGTGCGATTTAAACTAAACATGACAGGTATGTGGGAGTGAGAAGATTCAGATGCTGCTGGGATAGGGTGCAATTTAGGGATGGAGAGATCTTGTCGCAAGGGTGGAGATGTTGGAGTGACACAGCAGATCGTTATATCCGAAGAACTTAAATTTGTCATTGATTTAGACAACTGATGGGGGTTGGGGGGGGGGGGGGGAGGTTCAAGCTTGCAAGTTCTGAACACGCAATGTCAGTGAAAATTTCATCGTAAAGTAGACGTGCGACATTGTGGTCTCAGGTGTAGGTTGGCGTATCCAGATGTTTAACACAAAGAAAGAAAGAAAGAAAGAAGGAAAGACAAAAATAAAGAAAGACACACAGAAAAAAAGAAAAGAAAGAAAGAGAAGGGAAAAGGGAAGACAAAAAGAAAGAAAGAACTGAAAAAAGAAAGAAAGAGCTGAAAAAAGAAAGAAAGAGCTGAAAAAAGAAAGAAAGAACTGAAAAAAGAAAGAAAGAACTGAAAAAGAAAGAAAGAGCTGAAAAAAGAAAGAAAGAACTGAAAAAAGAAAGAAAGAACTGAAAAAAGAAAGAAAGAACTGAAAAAAGAAAGAAAGAGCTGAAAAAAGAAAGAAAGAACTGAAAAAAAAAAGAAAGAACTGAAAAAAGAAAGAAAGAGCTGAAAAAAGAAAGAAAGAGCTGAAAAAAGAAAGAAAGAACTGAAAAAAGAAAGAAAGAACTGAAAAAAGAAAGAAAGAGCTGAAAAAAGAAAGAAAGAGCTGAAAAAAGAAAGAAAGAACTGAAAAAAAAAAGAAAGAACTGAAAAAAGAAAGAAAGAGCTGAAAAAAGAAAGAAAGAGCTGAAAAAAGAAAGAAAGAACTGAAAAAAGAAAGAAAGAACTGAAAAAAGAAAGAAAGAGCTGAAAAAAGAAAGAAAGAGCTGAAAAAAGAAAGAAAGAACTGAAAAAAAAAAAGAACTGAAAAAATAAAGAAAGAACTGAAAAAAGAAAGAAAGAACTGAAAAAAGAAAGATAGAACTGAAAAAAGAAAGATAGAACTGAAAAAAGAAAGATAGAACTGAAAAAAGAAAGATAGAACTGAAAAAAGAAAGATAGAACTGAAAAAAGAAAGAAAGAACTGAAAAAAGAAAGATAGAACTGAAAAAAGAAAGATAGAACTGAAAAAAGAAAGATAGAACTGAAAAAAGAAACAAACAAACAAAAAGAAAGAAAGAAACGTGGCTAGTGGCGTTTTCTTGTTTGTCAGTGAGTTTATGAATTAAACAAGACATTGATAACTTCACCGGGGACTGTCTTTGTTTATTGGATTTTGCGATGTCAAATGTAGGCCTATTTCTGAGGCTGGAAAGCAGCAGTTTTTAAACTGTAGATACATCTTTTCTTCCGTCTGGAGGGATGGTCGTGTAGTCTGAAAAGGGAACAGAAACACTTCTGATCGCCACAGCTAAGGGAGAAAAAAAAAAGAAAGACAGACAGACAGACAGACATTCAGACAAACACATGACAGAGTTAACAATGGGTGTATGGAAATGAATAAAAATGTGAACATTTGAGATTTTGTTTTAGTCTGTATTTAATATTGCAGATTTTCCCATTTAAAACGGACGAGGCAAATTTACTATCATCTCTGATTTCTGTTACTTTTGGCTGTTGTTATAAGTACGCACGCTCCCCCAGCGTTTTGTGCTAAGGGTGCGTACGTATAGTACCTGCCCTTGCTCCGTCCTTATCCTTCACTCTAAATCTGATCGAATGCCTAACCCTGGCCCTTACGCTTTCAACCCAAAAACACAGGAGGAAAACAAAAAAAAAAAAATTTGAAAGAATAATTAATCAAGGCTTAGGTTACGAGGATTTCAGGATGAGCTCTCTAGCTCTGGAGTCACAAAAGGCTTTAAAATACGTACCCTTAGTGCAAAAAACATTGGGGACGTAGGGACTTGTAACACCATTGGTTACTTTTATTTTGCCACTTTTGACATATTTCTTAAAATGAAAAAGAAAAGTATATGAAATTTTTTTTTAATGTTTCAAAGAAACTAAACTTCAAATAGAATAATATGATATAAAATTATTTTCAAGTGCCTGAAATCATGGTCTTTTGACATTTTTCATGGTCGGGTCACTTATCTTACTATAATTGGGTCAGAGGGTGAACCTGTAAGCAGCGAAAACATCGCGTCTAGGCCCTCAAAAATTATGAAACTTGGTGTACTGCATCAATTTTTGATGAAGAGTCATGTGGGCACATTCATTTGGAACAAAAATCAGTCTTTACTATTATTTATATTAAAATGTTTTGAGCTGCAAAAACACAGGCGCATTTTCATCGGATAGAACCGAAAAGTGTGACCGGAAATTTCGTCCTTGACTTCTCTTTACACATTGATGGTCGAAAATTAACGTTATCACATCTGTATATTTCTACTTGAAAAGGTGGTGCGAAATAAGTTTTATTAGTCATTGCATTGAATCCAAAATACAGTTTTAAAGTAGCCTAGATCTAGATATACGGTTGGGCTTGGTCCATGGAAATTTGCAAGATTTATCTTGCGCAGATCGGCTACTAAAGATCAAAATTAATTCCAATATACAATTGGCCTACCCCTCCGGACAAGTTTATTCGTGCATGTTCTTGATCTTTTCATTTGCAAATCTAGGAGGAAAGACAGGAGAAATAAGGATCAGAGGAAATGAAATTCGCTCACTTCAATAAGAACTGACAAAATGAAAAGCTGTAACAACTTCCTTAATATGTTTGTTCCCTATTCTCTTTGAAGGCTGGAGATGAAAGTATTTACCTTAGCAACGACAACCATTTCCAGCTTCCACGGCTAAAATCAGGCGAAGGTTATTAATTAAATGTGTGTATATGTCTGTTTGTTTGTTTCTATTTTCCCTTTAGTTTGCTTTGTATCGTTTGGGTTTTATTTCTCGCGCATGGCTTCGCAAATACAACTTTTTCTTTTTGCAACATTTTGAACTTCATAGGTGGCCCATTGTGACAGTTACAATGACGGATAAGGTGGAGGGAGTGGAGGGGGGGGGTGGTATTAGGACAGCGGTCATTCATTTTGTCCGCATACTGATGGACATGTGTTTCGTAATGTGATATCACATTCGGAAATCCTAGCCACGAAGATCGACGAAGAGAGATTGAATGCCGGGCGGTTACCAATAGTGCTATTTTTGTTCATTGGGAAGGCAGTTGTGAGATAGATCAACGATTAGCGGACATTTCTAGTATCTACACTGTGACGAAGTACCAGTTACTAAAGCTGATAAATTTCAGATACGAAAACTTAGAAGCATCGCGGTGCGCTATGACAAAATGGACAGTGCCAATCACTACATGACCTCATTTTTTTTTTTTTTTCTGGCTGTAAAATCTTAAGAAAAATCTCTGCATTAATAAAACGGGTTTAAACGTTTTGCTGTTTGCTTCAAAGTGTACAAATTCGTCCGCAATAATGCTAAAATACAAAACATAACATGCACTGGTTCGAACGTTCCTTAGATTCGAGCGTTATGCCAGCATAATTATTTCGTGTGTACAGTTGATATATGCATACTAGAGAACTATCTCGGGTTGCTGAGTGTTGCACTCCGTGTCAAAACTGCTTGAAAATTCACTCTCTCTCTCTCACTCTAACACTCTCTCTACTTTCTCTCTCTCTCCCTCTCTTTCTTTCTCTCCCTGTCTATGTCTCTCTCTCTCACTCTGTCTCTCTCTCACTCTCAAACTCTGTCTACTTTCTCTCTCTCTCTCCTCTCTCTCTTACTTTCTCTCCCCTCTCTCTCACACACTCCCCCCTCGCTCTCTCTCCCCTTTCACTCTTTCACTCTCTCTTTCACTCTCTTTCACTCTCTCTCACTCTCTCTCCCCTCACTCTCTCTCCCCTCTCTCTCTCTCTCTATCCATTCTCTCACTCCCCTTCTCTCTCTACCCAGTCTCTCTCTCTCCCCTTCTCTCTCTACCCAGTCTCTCTCTCCCCTTCTCTCTCTACCCAGTCTCTCTCTCTCCCCTTCTCTCTCTACCCAGTCTCTCTCTCTCCCCTTCTCTCTCTACCCAGTCTCTCTCTCTCTCCCCTTCTCTCTCTACCCAGTCTCTCTCTCTCCCCTTCTCTCTCTACCCAGTCTCTCTCTCTCCCCTTCTCTCTCTACCCAGTCTCTCTCTCTCCCCTTCTCTCTCTACCCAGTCTCTCTCTCCCCTTCTCCCTCTACCCAGTCTCTCTCTCTCCCCTTCTCTCTCTACCCAGTCTCTCTCTCTCCTCTTCTCTCTCTACCCAGTCTCTCTCTCTCCCCTTCTCTCTCTACCCAATCTCTCTCTCTCCCCTTCTCTCTCTACCCAGTCTCTCTCTCCCCTTCTCTCTCTACCCAGTCTCTCTCTCTCCCCTGCTCTCTCTACCCAGTCTCTCTCTCTCCCCTTCTCTCTCTACCTAGTCTCTCTCTCCCCTTCTCTCTCTACCTAGTCTCTCTCTCCCCTTCTCTCTCTACCCAGTCTCTCTCTCCCCCTCTCTCTCCCTACCCAGACTCTCTCTCTCTCTCTCCCCCCTTTTCTCTCTACCCATTCTCTCTCACTCTCTCTCCCCTCTCTCTCTACCCAGTCTCTCTCTCTCTCCCCCCTTCTCTCTCTACCCAGTCTTTCTCTCTCTCTCCCCCCTACTCTCTCTACCCATTCTATCTCACTCTCTCTCTCTCCTCTCCCATCTCTCTCTCTGTCCCCTTCTCTCTCTACCCATTCTTTCTCACTCTCTCTCCCCTCTCTTTCTCCCATCTCTCTCTCTCTCTCTCTCTCCCTTTCTCTCTCTACCCAGTCTCTCTCTCTCTCCCCTCTCTCTCTACCCATTCTCTCTCACTCTCTCTCCCCTCTCTCTCTACCCATTCTCTCTCTCTCTCTCCCCTTCTCTATCTACCCATTCTCTCTCACTCTCTCTCCCCTCTCTCTCTACCCATTCTCTCACTCTCTCTCTCTCTCTCTCCTTCTCTCTCTACCCAGTCTCTCTCTCCCCCCTACTCTCTCTACCCATTCTATCTCACTCTCTCTCTCCACTCTCCCATCTCTCTCTCTCTGTCCCCTTCTCTCTCTACCCATTCTTTCTCACTCTCTCTCCCCTCTCTTTCTCCCATCTCTCTCTCTCTCTCTCTCTCTCCCCTTCTCTCTCTATCCATTCTCTCTCACTCTCTCTCCTGTCTCTCTCTCTCTCTCTCTCCTTCCCCCTCTCTCTCCACCTCTTTCTCTCCCGGTCACAAAAGCCTTCCCCATGATGACTGCTCAGATCGTACAACAAATCATAAATCACTGTTACCTTCGATCCCTCTTGGTCATGTATTGTTTCCTCACACGTGATTATCCCCAAGCGACGCTAGAATTGCCATTAATCGGGGTCATTCACAAAGTGTGGAGTGATTTTGACTCTCCCATTTTCTGAGGACCCTCCATATAAGGTTACCAAGCGAACAAATTCACGTGCTGAGAATTGTAATTTCCTGGTGCAAGCAAACCACATGTAACAGTCAACTGCATTATATCTGAGACATCGAATACCTAGACCGACCACTCCTTCTTTCACTAAATGTCCACATCTTGCCCGCGTATAAACACGGTGAGTACTACTCACAGAGCTCCGTGCTACCAGTCTTTGTCGTTCAATTATGAAGGGGTATGGTACGAATTGTTGCCTTGTTGACATGGATGATACGCGCGGAAGTCTACCGGCGGAATTTGGCGAATTGAACCGACCCGGTATCCTGTATCTGGGCTTATATCAAATACTTGCCTTGTGTTTCTTGGTGATAAGATCTGCGTCTGGCAAGTTTAGTCAACAGGTTTCTGGTTTAACTGGCTGGTGTTAAGGACAGTAGTCTAATCACCAAACCATATAGAAAAAATACTGAGCTGTGTGCACGGAGTCAGCTATAGTTTACTATGTAAATTATCGCAGTCGCTTCAACTCATCACAGTGTCAGTGTGACATCATGCGAATACACTGTCTGTGAATTTTCAAGCACGTTTTACGTATCATCCCGTGGACCACTGAATCAAATATGTCTGTACCTCGGTTTTGTGGACTTTAGAGTTAAAGGAGATCTTGCTCACTAGTGAGATTGAAACAAGACTGTCTCCCTGGTTGATTCACAGGAAGTTCAAAGTCTGAGTCAAAGCCAAACGCAAAACAGACTTGACTCCATGTGCTCTTAGCCTTACACGTTAAAATCGAAATCACAGCATCATTTCAGTTAAAATCAAAAGAGAAATGTAGAAACGATGTTAATAACTATACAATCGAAACTAATATTAACAAAGCATTTTTGGTTTCAAATTGTTTTTACTGTTGCGTTTCGGTAAAATTTCTACACTGGACAGCCGTTTTACTTTTTCATCAACAAAACTCTGGCTCAGTCGATCTTCCTTACATTAAATAGATAAATACACAAAATGCAATCTATAGATTATTTGTGTTGCCTGTGGATAAATTTGATGAGAACGGGGACCTTGGCCTTGGTATATTCATGATAACAGTCAATCGCTATGACATGGCTTTAAATTACACAATAAAACACACCACATAGTTTTGTGGCATCGGGTTTGCACTGACAACGATGCTCTGTTGTTGTTTACCAAATAAAATGTCGTGACTTTTTGTATTGGTTCATCAAGGTTAACTATTCATCCCACACTGCAGATACGCCTCTTGGATTGCTTCCTAAACCACAGCTTGGAAAAGGATTGTTGCCTAATGATGCTAAATCTACACTAAGTTTCAGAATCTTGCCACATTTTGACAATTTGGGGATCAAATGTGACATTAACCAAATGGAAATTTATGGAAGAGACATTTTTTTCTGGCAATTATTCTGATAAAACAGACAGAATTTGGCCAGAGTTTAGGCCTGACATTATTGAGACAGGCATACATTTCTGTTGTTCTTTATTCTACTATCTTTCCTGACACTGGAATGTTTGCCAGGAAAGAATTCCTACAGTAGTTCAAACAGTTTTCTTTCACCGCATTCCTTTATGTAAAGAGAAGATCAAAATTTTCATTCGTATGAGACTGAATATTTACAGCACTCACTTTTGAATATTGGAATTATCAAAAACTGTCGTATCGTCCCCAATTTCGGTCTCATGAAAATTCAAAGCCTGTTTCTCTTGCTCTAAAATATTACACTCTATTCTTATTTGCCAATACAAAAATCAATTCCTGTAATGCACATTTGAAAAACAACATGGTTAATAGAGATCTAAGCGTGAAGAAACATCCATATTTTGGCTATACTGTATAATGTACTCATGTACCCAGTGACATATGAAACAATTCAAAGCATAGTTAATCAAATGAAAGCAGATTAAGGTCTTGTTTTCCAGTTTGTTGACTACATCCCTATTTGCTGGAGAGCACTGAGCACAGCTGACGCCAATGTTTTAGTCTAAGTACTCTTGTCCACATCATCCGCTTCACTAGTTTACGGAAAATGACGTATGAAAAGCTCTCATTGCCTCTATAGCAGTGAGGAGCGGAGCGGAATGGATGCTGTGGACAACACCACTTAGATCGCATTAGCCGACTGTAGTCGGTGGACTATTTGGATGATGACGTCACCACATTTAATTTCAATGAGATCCCGCGCACTGGCCAACTAGCAGTTTCTCATTGAAGCTAAGTATCGTGTTTGTAGTTTGAGTTCGTAGAAAACACGCCGACATCATAACGGTCACACAGTGCTAGGAAAAAGCAAGATAATAGACAGAATGTAATAGAACCCGAGTCACAGGGTACAGAAACAGCTCAATTTGTCATTTTCCGTCCGTCGATTTGTGCGCGTATCATCCATGTCAACAGTGCAACAATTCGCACCACACCCCATCATAATTTAACGAAGAAAACTAGTATCACAGAGCTCTGTGAGTAGTACTCACCGTCTTTATACTGGCGCAAGTTGTGGACATAATTACAGTGAAAGAAGGAATGGTTTATTTCGGTATTCTGTGTGTCGGATAGAAAGAAAGGACAGATGGGGACCCTACCAGAAAACTCACCAGCCTCCAGCGGTAAATTTCGTGACGTCACCATTCACCTTGCAGACCGAATCTACTCAGCTGGTGGGCGCCTTGGCTTAGGTGTATACAAATCAACGAATCCCACAATATCAATATTGCTGTTGGAATTATTAAGAACGATGCAGTTTGGCCACTGAATCATTGTTTAATTCACGATTGTGAAAATTGTCATGACCACCTTTTAACCTTGCACATGCCGGGCCGCTCTGAAGCAGTTTATGCTGTGTGTACGCAGGGCAGGACGCCGCAGCATTCCTTGCACACGTGCAATTTAACGAGAGTTTAAAAAAAACATAACTTTTGATAGACTATAGCGTTGTATACACATCTTGTATCACTGAAAAGAGTAGACTAAACTATCTACCATTCAAACTCTTAAGTTGCACTAACATTGAATAAACTTTCGGTCACATCACGTGCTCCTACAGAAGGATAACAGGGCTTTGCCCTCTGCTTAACTAAACGTAAAGCACAGGAGAGGGCGGCGTGTGGTCTTCGCGGAGCGAAGTGATAGGGTGGGGGTTGTGGGGGGGGCGAACAACGGTTGACCGCTGTGGCTTATAAAGGTTACAATAAAATTGTCAGCTTTTGGTCTACAAATAATGCCAGGGATTAAAAAAAGAAGGAAGCCAAGTTTTCACAGGCTGACTGGCTGTTACCAAAGCACATTATTTTCAATGTCAAGAAATGATTGACTGAATTTCGGAAACTCGTACGATTATGGACAGATGTTAGTGACCGAGTTCCGGAAAATCGTGTTAATGTTGTGACCACAAATTACTCTGGTGTCAGCAGAAAGGGCGCCCCTGAGAGGGGGAAGGAAGGGCAATGTCATCTCTGTGTAACTATTTAGTTTCGTCCCAACGGTGTCTGCGTTTGTCGGTAGTTTTCATTCACCGACATTTGGGTTTGATCTTGAGACAAAACAAAACAGTTTCAATGACACACAAATAGTTTTTGCTGTCCTATAACTATCCATATGTAGATCCTAAACTTTTCAGATAGCACAATTGGGTATGAGCACAGTTACCTCTCCGCCCATATGATATTAAATACCATTCTGATTAACGCCAGACATAAAACGGTAAATCAGCTCAATGGGTTAGATTGCTCCTCTTGTAAAAGTCTTTGTTAATAGATCAGTTGTGTGTGACTGTTTAGCAGAAAATGAAAAAGAGTTGTATCGTGATTGTCCAATAAATTTTATTAATGCAAAAAAATACTTCCCCACCATTTCAAATCTTCAATTTTAAATAAGAACCTCCTGCGGGTCAAACGGAATGGGCTAGTTTCACGCAAATCCGAGCTGTGTGAGCGCCGATAAGGTTTGTAAAAAATGGGTCGGGTTGTGTTGTTTTGTTTTAAAATAAGTTTGTTCAAAATGTTTTGGCCGTTTCGGTATAGTTATCCAATTTGACCTTTTTTGTTGTTGTTGTAGTTGTTGCACCATTTTGTTGCAACGTTTCGGTGTGCAGTTGGGCTGTTTTGGACAGTGCCCTGTTTTGTCCTGTTATATTTTAAATCATTATCTGACTTTGGCATCCAGTGTGTGTGGCACTGAGTCATAGGGACATGTCATCAGAAACTGGGTCGAGTGACTGATCTATAGTATACTCCATGCCCACTCCATTCGAACCTCACTCGTCCCCCTCTTTACAAAAACAAATACCCAATGGCAGTGCCTGAAAAGTGAAATAAGCGACAGAGCCAAGAAAGGACATGGAGAGAAAGAGAAAGCAAAAAAAAACAAATGAAGAAAGTAAATGCGTAAAAATAAGGAAGAGAATAGGGAAAACAAAATAGCCAAAATTGATAAACAAAACTAAAAATGAAATAGCCGACAATTGTTTCCAATTCATAATGCGTAAAAAACTGGTAAATGGCAACAAACGATAAAAATAAAATAAACAAGACGTGTCAACGACAATGCAGCACTGTAGACTCATTTCTCACGCATACAGTGCCAATATGCCAGTTTGCCATAACTACTATCATTCCCGCTGTCGCTGGCAGATGTTACGTACTCGATTACAGTCATTAATTCATGTAATTTTATTCTTTGCTATGCCTGTCAGGCTTAACATACGAGGTTACTCATCCTAGACAATCGACTGTTGAACAATGGATTATCTAGAAACATTTCTGTTTTTATTGGAGTTATTTTTCGTTAGTATTGTGTTATTTTGCGAGGCGCTTGTAGAGAGTTGAAGAGACTTAGTCTCTGCGCACACACGCCGCATTTGTAGGGAGTTGAAGATATTCAGGGCCAGAGCAAACACGCCGCTTCTGTAGAGATTTGAAGAGACTTAGTCCCAGTGCACACATGCCGCTTTTGTAGAGAGTTGAAGAGACTTAGGCTCAATGCACACACGCCGCGTTTGTAGAGAGTTGAAGAGACTTAGTCCCAGCGCACACACGCCGCTTTTGTAGAGAGTTGAAGAGACTTAGCCCCAGCGCACACACGCCGCTTTTGTAGAGAGTTGAAGAGACTTAGGCTCAGCACACACACGTCGCTTTTGTAGAGAGTTGAAGAGACTTAGGCTCAGCACACACACGCCGCTTTTGTAGAGAGTTGAAGAGACTTAGGCTCAGCATACACACGCCGCTTTTGTAGAGAGTTGAAGAGACTTAGTCCCAGCGCACACGCGCCGCTTTTGTAGAGAGTTGAAGAGACTTAGGCTCAGCACACACACGTCGCTTTTGTAGAGAGTTGAAAGGCTCAGCACACACACGCCGCGTTTGTAGAGAGTTGAAGAGACTTAGTCCCAGCACACACACGCCGCTTTTGTAGAGAGTTGAAGAGACTTAGGCTCAGCACACACACGTCGCTTTTGTAGAGAGTTGAAGAGACTTAGGCTCAGCACACACACGCCGCTTTTGTACACAGTTGAAGAGACTTAGGCTCAGCACACACACGTCGCTTTTGTAGAGAGTTGAAGAGACTTAGGCTCAGCACACACACGCCGCTTTTGTACACAGTTGAAGAGACTTAGGCTCAGCACACACACGCCGCTTTTGTAGAGAGTTGAAGAGACTTAGGCTCAGCACACACACGTCGCTTTTGTAGAGAGTTGAAGAGACTTAGGCTCAGCACACACACGTCGCTTTTGTAGAGAGTTGAAGAGACTTAGGCTCAGCACACACACGCCGCTTTTGTACACAGTTGAAGAGGCTTAGGCTCAGCACACACACGTCGCTTTTGTAGAGAGTTGAAGAGACTTAGGCTCAGCACACACACGCCGCTTTTGTACACAGTTGAAGAGACTTAGGCTCAGCACACACACGCCGCTTTTGTAGAGAGTTGAAGAGACTTAGGCTCAGCACACACACGCCGCTTTTGTACACAGTTGAAGAGGCTTAGGCTCAGCACACACACGTCGCTTTTGTAGAGAGTTGAAGAGACTTAGGCTCAGCACACACACGTCGCTTTTGTAGAGAGTTGAAGAGACTTAGGCTCAGCACACACACGTCGCTTTTGTAGAGAGTTGAAGAGACTTAGGCTCAGCATACACACGCCGCTTTTGTACACAGTTGAAGAGGCTTAGGCTCAGCACACACACGTCGCTTTTGTAGAGAGTTGAAGAGACTTAGGCTCAGCACACACACGTCGCTTTTGTAGAGAGTTGAAGATACTTAGTCGCAGTGCACACGCACCGCTTTAGATGGGGAGATTAGTTTGTTGGTGACGTCACAACAATGAGTTTCAATAAGATTCAATTAGTTTGGCACGTGCGGGAGATCTCAGTGACACGTAATGTCGTGACATCACCATCCAACTACTTGGGCAGACCAAAATCAGCTAAATGCCAGTTGGGCCTTGCAGATTGCCAAAGCAACAGATCAGAGCTGCAGAGTCGAGCAGATTAAACTATTACATTAGATGTGACCAAAGTGTTCAGACTTCGAGCACAGCACAGCCGTGAGATACGAAATTAGCCGGACTTTATTTCGCTGCTCGGTCTGCTCGATCTTGAGAAGGTGTGCAGGCCTATTCATCAAGTGACAACAGTTCAGTCACTTCAGTAAGCATTGGCATAGGCATAGGCATAGGCATTGGCATTGGCATTGGCATAGGCATTGGCATAGGCATAGGCATAGGCATAGGCATTGGCATTGGCATTGGCATTGGCATAGGCATAGGCATTGGCATAGGCATAGGCATAGGCATAGGCATAGGCATTGGCATTGGCATTGGCATTGGCATAGGCATAGGCATTGGCATAGGCATAGGCATAGGCATAGGCATTGGCATTGGCATTGGCATTGGCATAGGCATTGGCATTGGCATAGGCATAGGCATTGGCATAGGCATAGGCATAGGCATTGGCATTGGCATTGGCATAGGCATTGGCATTGGCATAGGCATAGGCATAGGCATAGGCATAGGCATAGGCATAGGCATAGGCATAGGCATAGGCATTGGCATAGGCATTGGCATTGGCATAGGCATAGGCATAGGCATTGGCATTGGCATTGGCATAGGCATTGGCATTGGCATAGGCATAGGCATAGGCATAGGCATAGGCATAGGCATAGGCATAGGCATAGGCATTGGCATAGGCATTGGCATGGCATAGGCATAGGCATAGGCATTGGCATTGGCATAGGCATTGGCATTGGCATAGGCATAGGCATAGGCATAGGCATAGGCATAGGCATAGGCATAGGCATAGGCATAGGCATTGGCATAGGCATTGGCATAGGCATTGGCATTGGCATTGGCATAGGCATTGGCATTGGCATAGGCATAGGCATAGGCATAGGCATAGGCATAGGCATAGGCATAGGCATAGGCATAGGCATAGGCATAGGCATAGGCATAGGCATAGGCATAGGCATAGGCATAGGCATTGGCATTGGCATTGGCATAGGCATTGGCATTGGCATTGGCATAGGCATAGGCATTGGCATTGGCATTGGCATAGGCATTGGCATTGGCATTGGCATAGGCATTGGCATTGGCATAGGCATAGGCATAGGCATAGGCATAGGCATAGGCATAGGCATAGGCATAGGCATAGGCATAGGCATAGGCATAGGCATAGGCATAGGCATAGGCATAGGCATAGGCATAGGCATAGGCATAGGCATAGGCATAGGCATAGGCATAGGCATAGGCATAGGCATTGGCATTGGCATAGGCATTGGCATTGGCATTGGCATTGGCATAGGCATAGGCATAGGCATAGGCATAGGCATAGGCATAGGCATAGGCATAGGCATAGGCATTGGCATTGGCATTGGCATTGGCATTGGCATAGGCATAGGCATAGGCATAGGCATAGGCATTGGCATTGGCATAGGCATAGGCATAGGCATAGGCATAGGCATTGGCATAGGCATAGGCATTGGCATTGGCATTGGCATAGGCATAGGCATAGGCATAGGCATAGGCATAGGCATTGGCATTGGCATTGGCATTGGCATAGGCATAGGCATAGGCATAGGCATAGGCATAGGCATAGGCATAGGCATAGGCATAGGCATAGGCATAGGCATAGGCATAGGCATAGGCATAGGCATAGGCATAGGCATTGGCATTGGCATTGGCATTGGCATAGGCATAGGCATAGGCATAGGCATAGGCATTGGCATTGGCATAGGCATAGGCATAGGCATAGGCATAGGCATAGGCATAGGCATAGGCATAGGCATAGGCATAGGCATAGGCATAGGCATAGGCATTGGCATTGGCATTGGCATTGGCATTGGCATTGGCATAGGCATAGGCATAGGCATTGGCATAGGCATAGGCATAGGCATTGGCATTGGCATTGGCATAGGCATAGGCATAGGCATAGGCATAGGCATAGGCATTGGCATTGGCATTGGCATAGGCATAGGCATAGGCATAGGCATAGGCATAGGCATAGGCATAGGCATAGGCATAGGCATAGGCATAGGCATAGGCATAGGCATTGGCATTGGCATAGGCATAGGCATAGGCATAGGCATAGGCATTGGCATTGGCATTGGCATAGGCATAGGCATAGGCATAGGCATAGGCATAGGCATAGGCATAGGCATAGGCATAGGCATAGGCATAGGCATTGGCATTGGCATTGGCATAGGCATAGGCATAGGCATAGGCATTGGCATTGGCATTGGCATTGGCATTGGCATAGGCATAGGCATAGGCATAGGCATAGGCATAGGCATAGGCATAGGCATAGGCATAGGCATAGGCATAGGCATAGGCATAGGCATAGGCATAGGCATAGGCATAGGCATAGGCATAGGCATAGGCATAGGCATAGGCATTGGCATAGGCATAGGCATTGGCATTGGCATTGGCATAGGCATTGGCATTGGCATAGGCATTGGCATTGGCATAGGCATTGGCATTGGCATAGGCATTGGCATTGGCATTGGCATAGGCATAGGCATAGGCATTGGCATAGGCATTGGCATAGGCATAGGCATTGGCATAGGCATTGGCAAGGCATTGGCATTGGCATAGGCATAGGCATAGGCATAGGCATTGGCATAGGCATAGGCATAGGCATTGGCATAGGCATAGGCATAGGCATTGGCATAGGCATAGGCATAGGCATAGGCATAGGCATAGGCATAGGCATAGGCATAGGCATAGGCATAGGCATAGGCATAGGCATAGGCATAGGCATAGGCATAGGCATAGGCATAGGCATAGGCATAGGCATAGGCATAGGCATTGGCATAGGCATAGGCATAGGCATTGGCATAGGCATTGGCATTGGCATAGGCATAGGCATAGGCATAGGCATAGGCATAGGCATAGGCATAGGCATAGGCATAGGCATAGGCATAGGCATAGGCATAGGCATAGGCATAGGCATAGGCATAGGCATAGGCATAGGCATAGGCATAGGCATAGGCATAGGCATAGGCATAGGCATAGGCATAGGCATAGGCATAGGCATAGGCATAGGCATAGGCATAGGCATAGGCATAGGCATAGGCATAGGCATAGGCATAGGCATAGGCATAGGCATAGGCATAGGCATTGGCATTGGCATTGGCATTGGCATAGGCATTGGCATAGGCATAGGCATAGGCATAGGCATAGGCATAGGCATAGGCATAGGCATTGGCATTGGCATTGGCATAGGCATTGGCATTGGCATTGGCATAGGCATAGGCATAGGCATAGGCATAGGCATAGGCATAGGCATAGGCATAGGCATAGGCATAGGCATAGGCATAGGCATAGGCATAGGCATAGGCATAGGCATAGGCATAGGCATTGGCATTGGCATTGGCATTGGCATTGGCATAGGCATAGGCAAAGGCATAGGCATAGGCATAGGCATAGGCATAGGCATAGGCATAGGCATAGGCATAGGCATTGGCATTGGCATTGGCATAGGCATAGGCATTGGCATTGGCATTGGCATAGGCATAGGCATTGGCATAGGCATAGGCATAGGCATTGGCATAGGCATTGGCATTGGCATTGGCATAGGCATAGGCATAGGCATTGGCATAGGCATAGGCATAGGCATAGGCATAGGCATAGGCATAGGCATTGGCATTGGCATAGGCATAGGCATAGGCATAGGCATAGGCATAGGCATAGGCATAGGCATAGGCATAGGCATAGGCATAGGCATAGGCATTGGCATTGGCATTGGCATAGGCATAGGCATTGGCATTGGCATTGGCATAGGCATAGGCATTGGCATAGGCATAGGCATAGGCATAGGCATTGGCATAGGCATTGGCATTGGCATTGGCATAGGCATAGGCATAGGCATAGGCATAGGCATAGGCATAGGCATAGGCATAGGCATAGGCATAGGCATAGGCATTGGCATTGGCATTGGCATAGGCATAGGCATTGGCATTGGCATTGGCATAGGCATAGGCATTGGCATAGGCATAGGCATAGGCATAGGCATTGGCATAGGCATTGGCATTGGCATTGGCATAGGCATAGGCATAGGCATTGGCATAGGCATAGGCATAGGCATAGGCATAGGCATAGGCATAGGCATAGGCATTGGCATTGGCATAGGCATAGGCATAGGCATAGGCATAGGCATAGGCATAGGCATAGGCATAGGCATAGGCATAGGCATAGGCATAGGCATAGGCATAGGCATAGGCATAGGCATAGGCATAGGCATAGGCATAGGCATAGGCTTGCTTCCGGAGGATCTCTGGGCTTGGCATTTCTATCTCTCTTTTTCTTGCCTTTTTTTTTTTCTTGTTCTCGTTTGTTCTTGTTTTATTTCTTGTTGTTGTTGTATTTTTGTATTTTGTGCACTTGTTTTATCCCATGGAAGGGGGGGCGGGGGGCGGTAGGAATTAGTTGTTGTTTCTTCAATTTTGCCTGGGCAGCGGCCTTGTTAGGTCTGTTCTTCTTAAACTTCCAACTGCCAATGTATCTTTAACGTGCCCAACGCGCACACAGGCTATCTGAGTGTTTCGTGTTTCGTCCTTGTCCGAGAAGACTAGGTGCTCGATCCTGTCCACCATAGGATCAGGGACAGGAAATTCCCCTAAAATTTCCAACGTGCCTGCACCGACCGGGGATCCAACCCGGTACCTTCGGCATGAGAATTGAGTACCTTGCCTGTTGACCAACGTGTCCCCATTGGCATAGGCCTACCTGAGCAGCTACTCTGCACTGTCCTGTCAGCTTTCTGAGCTCTGCTCTGCTCTTCTGGCGGTCCAAAAACGGCCTTTAAGGCCTGTTTACACTGGTAGGTTTTAGGAATAGAAAAAAGGAATGAGGGACTGTGTGGGAAGAACTCTCCTGGCTTTCCGATTTCCCCCTTCGAAACATGACCAAAAACAAACGATGCGCATCGCTTCTCATTCAGAAAACGGACCAGTGTAAACAAACAGCCCTTCAAAACGGGAAATCGGAAAACAAAAGACGGAAAGCCAGGAGAGTTCTTCCCACATAGTCCCCCATTCCGTTTTTCTATTCCTAAAACCTACCAGTGTAAACAGGCCTTTAGGTCCGGTCAAATTTTGAATAGTTACACTTCTTGGTCATACAGGGATAAGTGGTCTTTTGAACTTTATGTGATCTGGAAACGGAAGGGACAAAAGGGAGATTTAAAAGGATTCTAAACACTGTTTGTTTTCTTTCTTCATTTTTTCCCCTACATGTGATCAATAACGCAAGTTGTCTTTCACGTGTGTCTGATGAGAAACAGAGACATAATTTGGTGTTGTTGTTGTTTTTTCGCCCCGTCTAACATTAATTTTGTAAAGAACAATATCTTTTTCAAAACGACTTCATGCCAACTTTTTTTTTCCCCGGAGGCAAAACGTGAGTGCTTCACGTGACTTGGGCGCGCGACTCAAGACATCAATACAAAAACAAATCTCATTATTGGAAAATATTGGGGTAAGACGGCGTTATCGCACGCTCGGGGATTGTGACCTGGACTGTGAAAATGAGTCCTAAGGCAGTAACTTGACCGAAAAAGTAGAGACAGTGCCAGCTTCACCTCACTATGGACATCGAGGCAAAGCAATAATATTTTCTTCTCTGTTTCAAAAACCACTGTAAATGTATGTGCATGGGACCACCCTAAACCATTGACACCCCTGGGCAACTGCCCACTTGCACATGCGTTGAGACGGTTCTGGACTGTCTCGAAACGTCTATTTTATTGACTAATTTGACACAATTTCAGTAATGTAATGAATTCTAGAAAATTACTTAAGGGTTGATATTTTAAAGGATTGAGATCGGAGAACTGATGAGAACTGATGAGAATTACATACAAAATTGCTGTTTTTTGCTATAACTGTTTAAATAACACCGCACCCAGCTATCTCAAAAATTCTTTACAAGTTAACACACCATCTCGTTCACCAAGATCATCAAGTGACAAAACAATCTTAAGAATCCCATCTAAAAACTATAAAACTATAGGCCATAGATCCTTCAACTATTTTGGACCTTTTGTCTGGAACCAGATACCCTTGAACATTCGTGAATCACCGAATCTTGAAAGCTTTAAGAAAAGCGTAAAACATCACCTTTTCCTCCGAAACTTTTAAATTTTCAAAATTCTATTCTGTACTTTGATGTTACAATTGATTATATAAGCTAGTGTTATATGACTAAAAGCGTCTATGTGTGTGAAACTGAAAGTTTGTATGGATGAGAGTGCGTGTTTTAGTATGAGATTTGGAAAGTGTATGCATGAATTACTATTATTATTATTATTATTATAACATTGTAAACAAGAGACAACATAGTGCAGAATAATTGAGGGATCTTCTCCCCCTCCTCCCCTTATCATCGTCACCATCATCATCATTATCATCAGTCACTGTCATCATCACAACATCATCATCTCAATCATCTTCGTTCTGATTATCCTCATTATAATAATTTTTGTTTTGATCATCATCATCATCATCATTATCACCATTATTACTATCTCATTTATCATTGTCAGCGTCATCAAGATCATCATCATCTATTTATTATCATCACCGTCATCATCATCACTTTCGTCGACATCCCCCCCCCACCACCATTATTCATCACCACCACCATCATCATCATCATCATCATCATCAATTCCTTCGCAACAATCTTTCAAGAAATGAAAAAAAAATCTACAGATATTAATTATAATCAAATTTCTTAAACAAATTTAAAAATCATTATCAAAACGTAAAATAGAATATTAACATTATCACCATCATCCTTACCACCATCATCATCATCGATAATAAATTATCATATTTCAAATTCCCCTGAGCGGTGGGATACAGCTAATAACTCTCTCTGATCCGAGTCCAACAATTCTCATTATTTCCTCTGTGTACTATCACAAGCAGGTTGATTTTACCCCCGTCCCCCTCGCCTATCTCTTTCATTGTCCGTATGTCTTTCATCCTCTATGCAGATCATCTAGCCCAACGCTCTCAGCAATGCCGGCCTCACTTCGTGATAATTATGTTCATACAATAGTACAAGGATGGCCAAACTTGCTTTACGAAAGAGCCACATACTATAAACTTCAGGTGTTAAAAAGCCACGAGATATGAACAAATTTTACACGTACGTTTTTATTGTTACATACACATTAACGTTTTATATATATACATATTAAGAAATACATGTTTGCAACTACATATACGCAGTTTTTTAAATTGTTAATTTGTATTAGTTTCAGTAATCACAAAGTACACATAATTACCAAATGTTTTCAAAACCTGGACTGATGATTGTTATAACAATACAGAAAGTATTAAATACGGAAATGAACTGCGGAACCATCTATGAAAAACATGGGAATGTCATGAATAAGTTAATCTGGCAAGGTCAAAACATGTTGTTGATGCCTCGGTTTGTACATGAAAAAAGAGCTCAGCCAATATAATTATTTGCACGAACCACAAGTCATGTTGAGGGTCAAAGATCCGCGTGTGACTCGCCAGCCGCGGTTTGGCCACCCTTGAAATAGGCCCATTGCGAATGACGTCACAGATTGTTTTTGTTTTGTACTTCCGATACCCAAAATGGGTCAGCTGACGAGAGTAACTTCGAGATATGTCTAAGCGGTCCTAGTATACGGTCCTCTAACAGAAACCTTTTCTCTATTAGGCTGTGTAATTAGGCTATGATCCCATAGCAACAGGCACTATGAAGACGTCACGATGTCTTGATACAGCCCAGGGTGGGAAAAGAAACTTCTGGAACTAAAAAGGCACTTTCATATTTACTTTTAAAGTTGCATTTCGGAAAATTATGTCAAAAAAAAAAACTAGATACATACTTCCCAAGTTAAGAGAGATAAGATAAGATATGACTTTATTATCCTGTTTCCAGGAAATTTGTTGTCACAGCATCAGTAACAGTACAACAGCAAATACAATATCTAAGACCTACAAGTCTTTAACGCACACCACACACACGCACATTGCTCACACAACATTACCAACAAGTAAGAACATTGCTCACACACACACACACACCCTTTCCGTCCCTTTCCGTGGCGCATACATTTTACGTCCGAGTTACGTTCGTATTATTTTTCTGCAGAAGTCGCGGAAACTTTTTTTTCTCCGTGTTGCGTGTTACGTGCGTGTTTTTTTTTGCAGCCTGGAGTGCTCACAATGAAATAGTAGGATGCGTATTTTAAAATGTCGCACGTCATCGACACCTGCAGTTTCGATCAATAATGCATACTGTAAATCGCATAAAAAGTATGGACCATGGCAAGGGGCTTTAAGTGTCGTGTATTTCTCTGATAAATTGTTGCCTTTCGTGTGAGTCGTGTGTACTCGTGTTGGTGATGAGCTTTTCCATGGGATATGAGAGAGGAATTACAAAAGTGAAGCAACGGAGACTGAGGAGAAGGGGTTGCGTGAATTTGAAATATTTTCAGTCTGAAGTAAACGAAATCAAATTCTCAAATGGTGGCACCTGTTTGTGCCTACAATATTTATAGATGGATGGATGGATGGGTGGGTGGATGGATGGGTTTATGGATGCATGGATGAATGGATGGAAGGGTGGATGGATGGGAGGATGGATGGATGGATCGATGGGTGGATGATGGATGGATGGTGGATGGATGGGTTTATGGATGGATGGATGGTGGATGAATGGATGGAAGGGTGGGTGGATGGATGGAAGGGTGGTGGATGGATGCATGGATGGATGGGTGGGTGGATGCATGCATGGATAGATGGATGGATGCATGGATGGATGGATGGAAAGGTGGGTGGATGCGTGGATAGATGGGTGGCTGGACGGACAGATGGATGAATGAATGAAAGAATGAATAGATAGATAAAACATTCTCATTCTGCTGTATTAATGAACATCCATAAGATAGGCTATGTTTTATAATAAGATATTAAATTTGTATGATAATCCGAATATTATTATTTCATAAGAAAAAAAATATGTCTCTTGTACAGGTTTTTGTATACTTAATGTCCTCATTACGCATTCTATTGGCAGGTTAACAGCATAAATAATTCAGCTTGCTGCTGTGCTGAATAACCATGATATTCAGGAGTATGGCCTTAAGATGTTCATTTTCAAGTGCTCAGATGCATAATTAAAAACATCGCAAAGAACGAGAAGCCCAAATTCATTGATCTCACACTGACGTAGAGCTCATGTTGGGTGGAGGATCTGCTGTCACATGACGCACCGGATGCATGACGTCACCTCATGACCGACTTTGCCAGTCATAGCCCCCAGTTAGAACAGGGCACGTCTGCCGCTAGATACAGCGACATCAGCCCTATCAGCAATGGCGACTGCAGCCACTGCTTCAGCAACCACCACCACAGGCTACAGTATCACCATGATGACCACCAGATCGACGAGTGTATATCCACCATCACCGACACCATCATCACTCAGCAGGAGACGGCGCCGAGGCGTAAAAAAACCACCATTACTATCACTTCCACTACCAATGGCTCCGCCTCTTTTCTGCAAACAGCCAATGAGAGCCCGGATGGGCAGTGTGACTGTCAGGTGGCGGAGCCTAAGAAAAAGAAGAAGAAAAAAGGGGGCAAGGAACCGCCTGAGAAAGGCATGAAGATGAGACGATTGGTCGTGTTGCTGGCTGTATTTATACTCTACGTGTCCCTAGGTGCAGTGGTTTTCAATGCCTTAGAAGCGGGAGCCGAGCAGGACAGGAAAGATGATCTGGATTCGTTTGTGGAACAGTTTTTAGGTGAGACACCACAAATATCAACGTATTATCATCTTTCCGTAGTCGTTATATTCATCATTACCATCATCATCATTATCGCTGTGAATACACTGATTGTCAAATTTATTGTCAAATTAATGTCAGAATTGATGACAGATGATCAGGGGCGAGGCTTCCTCATAATCAAATAATCAATGATTACCCTTCGAATATTAATTCTAGAATTACTACGCTTTTCAGATCGAGCCCAACCCCAAGTCCATTTAGTCAGTTCAGCCTTCTATTCTACGTTGCTATTTTGGGTTTGTTGTTATAGTCTAAAACACCCCTCACCGAAAAGCATCTTTGTAGGGACTTACACCATATGAAGTGGTCCAAAATCAGTGATTAACTATGACGAAGAAGACTTGACTACTCCCAGAAGCGAGCTTGAGCATAGCCTGTTTTCTTCAAAGCGGCGCCGCAGACAGCAAAATAGTGGGGGGGGGGGGGGGGAAATAGGTTTATAATCAAGGTTTGACCTGATTTTACTAACTTATGCAAGTTTTTCACCATGCGGTCGTTTTCATCCCAATCGAAAGGTAAAGAGCAGAGTGAAAGAGTTTGTGTGGATTTTTTTTTTTTTGAGGTAATCTAAGAATAATTTACTCTACGCACAGCAAGAGCTATCAAAGAAAAATAATTATTATAGTCTAGATCTAGATATAACTGCGATCAAAATCAGTCGAACGTATTAAGAACATCAATTCACTTGATAGGTCGCTCGAACCTAAACCGCAACGGCAGATAGCCACTTCTCCGAAATCGCTACACATTGTTGTGTCACAGAGATGCCATTTAAGCACTTTCTACCATTTAATGTTAATGGGTCCTTTTCGAGAAACTTTATGAGATGGTAGAATAACAAAATCTCTGGCTATGAATATGACAATGAAAACGTGCTGTTCAAATTATATTTTAAAAAATGGGTGAAAATTATGCGTTTATAAGTCTGTTAGTATGAATGAACAGTTTTTCAGATTAGTTTGGCTTCTAAATTGTTGCATTCCTGTCCTGTTGACAAGAATAGTCCGCTCTTCAGATTTTTACAGTGCCTAGCAACCGTTTCATTGTTTTAGTCGCTGCATTTATAATTATGTACATATGATGTAGCGAGACGTCCTATTATGAGGATCTTACTAGCTTAAATTCTGATTACCCTCTGCAGAGGGCCACGCTTTTCCCCTGCAGATGATATCTGTTTAGCAGATAAGTGTACAGTTATGATAAACCCAAAAGATACTACATTTCACATCATAATCATTAGTATTTTTTTTTATATTCGTTAGTATTATTGTTATCATTATCACCATGATGGTTATCGCCAGCATTATAATAATAATGTATCTTGTATACTCTCAAGTTAGCGGCAATTGTTTGTAATACCCATCATTTAAGTCTTCCTATTTGGTCTTCTCTCTTTCTTGTCCTACTTTTTTTAAAATCCATTTTTCCTTCTGATTTCATTCCCTATTCACTCGTTCATAACATGCACTTTATTTCTTTTATCACTCATTATCAAAACGTCCATTCAATCACCAAACCATTCATTCATTCATTCATTCATTCATTCATTCATTCATTCATTCATTCATTCATTCATTCATTCATTCATTCATTCATTCCAATTCATTCATTTTCGTCCCTATCCGAGAAGACTAGGTGCTCGATCACTAATTACTCACAAATTGAAGCACTTACTCACTGAAACTACAAATTTTAATGTCCATATTTTGTTGACGACACTTCGGCAATTACTTTTTTGAAATCGAACAGGACAAAACGGTCTAGTCTAGCTATTATTTGCTATCAATCTCAAATTCAAGCTTAAAGTTTACTCACCTGCTTATCTATGCATCCACTAGACTGCTCACTCTTTTATCCATGGACACAGCAACGTTACTCAGTCATTCACTCACTCACATACTCAATTTTTCGTTTCATTCACTCACTCAGTGACTCACTTTTTTACTCACTCTATCACGCACACATTCACTCTTTCATTCATTCGCCCAGTAACTCACTTTTCCACTCACTCTTTAACTCAACCACTCACACTTTCGTTCACTCGCTCACTAACTCACTTTTCTACCTTATCTTTCATTCAGACACTCACTCACTTACCGAGGGGTATTTGCTATATTGCTGCATGCGACATTTTGCCGATTTTGAGGTTTTGTCATGAAAGTGATTCTCTCACTCCCAATTGTATTAAGTACAAGTGTCAGTCCAATCGCTTGAATTTTTTTCGAGATATTTCGAGATATTTCGAGATATAGGTTTGTGACGTCATGTTTTATGCGTTTTAGCCCTTTTGCCCATCAAACTTCAATTCTCATTTTCTCAAAACGGCAAAAATTCACATACAACAATTTGGCAATTACCTGACGATACTTACTCATCCCTTCCCTCACTGGTTATATCACTGTCTTCCCATGTCTACATCACCTGTTAACAGATTGGGCGGCGTTACATGCAACTGGCATTAACTAATGTCTTTAACACCCACCCCCCCCCCAACCGCTAATTTCATTTCTTCCCCTCCCCTCCACCCCCCACCCCGTGCTGACACAGCGGAAGAAAAAAAATGGCCATTGATTGCTTCCACCCTGTTCATTTTCTCCTAATGACATCATAATAATACCCCTACTGTCACAAAGTTTCCGGACCGTGACAAAACCGTAAATTATGTCACCAACAATAATTATAAATAATGTTTATGTTGGCGCTTCATCATGTCAAATACAAGTTCTGAGCTCTTTGCAGTTATTCTTGGACTCATATCTCAGATGGGACTTCTCATATTATGATATTTATGATATTTGGACTTTTCATAATGGAAACCCACAAAGCTACGGTAAACGGTGACGCGGGGACATGTTAGTCTAGAGTCCAGGTCCTGGTGCTCGCCTCTCATGTCGAAGGTAATGGGTTCGATTCCCGGTCGGTGAAGGCATGTTGGAATTTAGATGGTGGGGGGGGGGGGTTCCTGTCCCCGATCCTGTGGTAGGTAGGATCTAGCAACTAGTTTTCTTCGATAAGGACGAAAAACTCGGAGGGCCGGTGTGCACGTCGCATACGTTAAAGATATCTTGGCAGTTGGAAATCGAGAAGAGCAGGCTTAATAAGGCCGCTGCTGCTGAAAGTGAGGTCTAAATGCCAAGAGCAGCGAACCTCTTCAAATAAAGACCTAAAACTGAAACAAGCGGTAAAACAATGAGATACCACACTCATGATGAAAGTGTGAGTGTTTGTCAGAGTTTAGAGGAAGGGGGCGGGTGAAGAGTGGGGGGGGGGGAGGTGTGTTAGTGGTTAGGCAATTATCAGAGTTTTCAGTGATTAGTGAGATTATCATGCCCCCTTCCCACCCCCCCCCCTTGCCTCGTCGTTTCCTTCAGGTAATCAAATAGAACTACACAGCCCGACTGACTCACACACTGTTTGGTTTTAAACAACCTCCACTCACTGACAAGCAATAATGGACATAGACCTGTCGCAAATTACATTTTCCTATTATTATTTGTAATACTAGAAGAAGTTCCCGGCATTTTCCGGGATAAACTTGTGAACCCGCCATTCCATCTCTCTGTCTTTTTTGGTCTAGAAAGCTTCCCATATTTTACAGCCTTACTACAGATTTCATGTGCACCAAGGAGCACTCATTTCTGGTAGGGAAATTGCCCGCACCGAACTGAGCGCATATTAATACATCGTTTCCGGTGCAGTGAGCTTCCTACAGGGAGCCAAAACAAAGATCATTGTATTCTACATGTTTACAACTTTTTTTTTTTAAAGTACCTGAAACTTGAATCAACACAATCGGTCGATATAAAAGCGATTGGGCTGGATTGGTTGACACTTAAGAAAATTAATTTTTATAATTTTTGAAACTGCCAATTAGGCTGTTCGTCGAGCAAATGCAAAGGAGCATGACAAGGACAAAATTAACAACTCTATTATCAAAAAAGCTTGCTATCTAACTAACAGTGAACACGTGAACTTTGAATAGTTATTTGTGTATTCGCGCAAACTGAAACTAAAATCGATTCTAAATGATTGCTCCCACCCCTTGTTCCATCAGATAGTCAGATCCCCGAGAAGTGGATAAACACCGCGTATTTAAAAACAAATCGAGAGCGCTACAGACAATGTTTTTTGCCATCTGCAATTTGAAACTGTAGTATCTCCTGATGTGGTATGCTGTTGTTTGTTTTCCTAATGGATTGTTCTGACAGTGTGTGTGTGTGTGTTTGTGAGCAATGTTCTTAACTGCTGGTAATGTTGTGTGAGCAATGTGCGTGTGTGTGGTGTGCGTTAAAGACTTGTAGATCTTAGATATTGTATGTGCTGTTGTACTGTTACTGATGCTGTGACAACAGCTGATTTCCTGGGAACAGGATTATAAAATTATATCTTATCTTATCTTATCTTATCTTATCTTATCTTATCTTAAGTCCAACGACAATGGAGCTAGAGGATAAACATGCAAGCAGCTAAGACATGGTGACTATGTCACCAAAAATTATGGCACTTTATGTACCATTACAAAATTTGACGATAAATAACATGGACACATCCATTCAGAACAAAATGTGCTCTTTAACATTGCGTATTGTGCAATAATTTGAGTCTCAAAAAAAAAAAGAGACGCATTTTCGTCGAATGGAATCGAAAAGTATTGTCCGAATTTTGTCTTTTTCTTCTCTTTGCACTGTGCTAGTCCAGAATCAAATTCATCACATCTGTGTTTTCTCCAAGGAATGGTGGTGTAACGATGTGATCTGTTAGTCTTTGCATTGAATTCAAATGCCGTTATTAGCGTGACTTAGATCTAGTGCTGGGCTTAGTGCAAGGAATTTGCAAGATGTATTTGATATTTTTTATACTTCTTTAATCCCATTGGCAATTTTCCCTAGTGTCATTGCAGCCCAGTTACAACTGGAGCAGACACGTAGTCGCCACAGTGCAGCCCCGGCAGGCGAATTTTTTTTTTCGGGTTGGGGGTGGGTGAAGGATTGAGTGGTAGTGATAAATTTTATTAACTTTTGCCCTGGCAGCGGCATATCCGGCCTGCTCTTCTCGATTTCCGACTGCCAAGGTATCTTTAATGTGCACAACGGGCACGGGGGCCCTCAAAGTTTATCTTGCCCGAATCGGGTGGTAATAATAACGATAATGATTAGTTCACTCGTTCTGCAGTCTTTTGTTGCTACTGTTGTTGGTGTTGTTGGTGTTGTTGGTGTTGTTGGTGTTGTTGGTTTTGTTGGTGTTGTTGGTGTTGTTGGTGTTGTTGCAATTGTCATTGTTGTAATTGTAGCGGCTGTTGTTGTTGTTATCATTGGAGGGAGAAAAGGTCGATGTTCAGGCGCCAAGTGGTCGTTCTCGTGCCGACGAGCCGTTAAAGTCAAACTCAAGTCGATTTTCTGCCGTTCATTTGAATAAATTCTTTCTATTCTGTTCCATTGTTTACTGTTATCAAGCTTTTGTAAACATTTCAACGTCGTGGATATAGTTTAAAGCCATGAAATGAGATACTACTCTTTAGCACAAACAACCGCTGACGTCATCCTTGCGTGTTGGTAATGCATGTCGGTCTGTCACGGCGTCAGTCAACTCTTCCCCGTAGAGCAATAAAGATCCGTTATCTCACTTTCCTGAATATTTTCAGATTCCGCACAGATAAAACAATCATCATTTTGTAAACATGAACCCGTGACGTATGTGTAGTTGTTAATGGATCTTAGTCAAATTACAAAGCCCACTATAGAGAAAATACTGAACAAAATTCGATTTCACAATGTTTAAAACTTCTAAAGGTTTTATATGAAATGTGTCTGACGCAGGGCCGGATTAAGCCTTTTAAAGGCCCCTAAGCACATTAAAGACTTTGGTCAGAGCCACAGACTTACACGGCCGATTTTGAGATTTTGTCATGAAAGTGGTTCTCTCACTCCCAATTATGTTATGACGTACAAGTGTCAGTCCAATCGCTTGACATTTTTTCGAGATATTTCGAGATATGTGTATGTGACGTCATGTTTTATGCCTTGTAAGTCTATGGTCAGAGCCAAGAAAGAACATGGAGAGCAAAAAAAAAAAGAAAGAAAAAAAACAAATGAAGAAAGTAAATGAGTAAAAATAAGGAAGAGAATAGGGAAAACAAAATAGTAAAAATTGATAAACAAAACTAAAAAAGAAATAGCCGATAATTGTTTCCAATTCATAAAGCATAAAAAAACTGGTAAAATGGCAACAAACGATAAAAATATAATAAGCAAGACGTGTCAACGACAATGCAGCATTGTAGACTCATTTCTCACTCCATATACTGTATAAGTGATTGAAAATACAAAATACAAACAAAGAGAAACCATAGAATAAAGTTTCACTTTTCGAAATGAAACGAAATTTACAGTCAGATGGAAAATCATGTTTATATTTGTATAGCCTACCGTACCTCCATTTTAGTTTTATTTGACAAGTTTTCTCCTACTTGTTTAAATTGCAAAATCTTTGAGCAGAACTTCAAAACTGATCTTACATAACACTTCTGTTTCTGTACATAGTAAAGATAAGACATCCAGCCTGGCTCCTTGCATACTTCTTCTCTTTATTGCTGGGGCCCCTTTTTGTGGAGCCTGGTTCAGCTGCACCATTTGCAGTTTTGCACCATATGGTCCATGTTAAATCCGGCAATGAGAAGTTTCTTTGGTGCCCCCCCCTCCCCCCCCCTCTCTTGATGCCTTAAGCGCGTACTTATTTTGCTTAATGGTTAATCCAGCCCTGATCTAATGACAGTAGAATTAAATGAGATTCATCAAATGTTTGAGAAAAGTTGTAAATACTGTAAAATCATATTTTGCACTAGCGTTTCTTAGTCGGGATTTTACTCCCCCGCCCCCCCCCCCCCATTAGTTTTATTTCTCCCTTTTCACACACACGCCTGGCAGTAAAAATTGCAGATTGTACAAGCAAACCCACCAGTGTCACTACGTCAAATAGACGTAGATTTCCGTAGGACTGATAGGATTACCCGAGGGGGCGAGTTACAGATATATCAAAACCGACGATGTCGTAACCAGCGGATCTACGTAGAAACGATGTCATTCCTATGTGCAAGCTTTGTATGCATCGGATTTCTCTAGGGTTAGCTAGCTGGGATGGTCAAAAATTAGCAAAAAGAAAAAGTTGTATGTAGCAAAGGCTCGAGTAAGAAATAATACCCAAACGATTACAATGAAACACAGACTAAAAGAGAAGACAGAAAACGACCGATATTTCGGCAACAGCCTTCGTCGAGGGAAAAAAAAAAAAGAAAGACAACAATAGAATTAAAATATGGAAAATTGAACAGATAAAATAATCGAACAGTAAAAAAAATTAAAATATGGAAAATTGAACAGATAAAATAATCGAACAGTAAAAAAAATTAAAATATGGAAAATTGAACAGATAAAATAATCGAACAGTAAAAAAAATTAAAATATGGAAAATTGAACAGATAAAATAATCGAACAGTAAAAAAAATTAAAATATGGAAAATTGAACAGATAAAATAATCGAACAGTAAAAAAAATTAAAATATGGAAAATTGAACAGATAAAATAATCGAACAGTAAAAAAAATTAAAATATGGAAAATTGAACAGATAAAATAATCGAACAGTAAAAAAAATTAAAATATGGAAAATTGAACAGATAAAATAATCGAACAGTAAAAAAAAATTAAAATATGGAAAATTGAACAGATAAAATAATCGAACAGTAAAAAAAATTAAAATATGGAAAATTGAACAGATAAAATAATCGAACAGTAAAAAAAAATTAAAATATGGAAAATTGAACAGATAAAATAATCGAACAGTCAAAAAAATTAAAATATGGAAAATTGAACAGATAAAATAATCGAACAGTAAAAAAAATTAAAATATGGAAAATTGAACAGATAAAATAATCGAACAGTAAAAAAAATTAAAATATGGAAAATTGAACAGATAAAATAATCGAACAGTCAAAAAAATTAAAATATGGAAAATTGAACAGATAAAATAATCGAACAGTAAAAAAAAATTAAAATATGGAAAATTGAACAGATAAAATAATCGAACAGTAAAAAAAATTAAAATATGGAAAATTGAACAGATAAAATAATCGAACAGTAAAAAAAATTAAAATATGGAAAATTGAACAGATAAAATAATCGAACAGTAAAAAAAAATTAAAATATGGAAAATTGAACAGATAAAATAATCGAACAGTAAAAAAAATTAAAATATGGAAAATTGAACAGATAAAATAATCGAACAGTAAAAAAAATTAAAATATGGAAAATTGAACAGATAAAATAATCGAACAGTAAAAAAAATTAAAATATGGAAAATTGAACAGATAAAATAATCGAACAGTAAAAAAAATTAAAATATGGAAAATTGAACAGATAAAATAATCGAACAGTAAAAAAAATTAAAATATGGAAAATTGAACAGATAAAATAATCGAACAGTAAAAAAAATTAAAATATGGAAAATTGAACAGATAAAATAATCGAACAGCAAAAAAAATTAAAATATGGAAAATTGAACAGATAAAATTATCGAACAGTCAAAAAAATTAAAATATGGAAAATTGAACAGATAAAATAATCGAACAGTAAAAAAAATTAAAATATGGAAAATTGAACAGATAAAATAATCGAACAGTAAAAAAAATTAAAATATGGAAAATTGAACAGATAAAATAATCGAACAGTAAAAAAAATTAAAATATGGAAAATTGAACAGATAAAATAATCGAACAGTAAAAAAAATTAAAATATGGAAAATTGAACAGATAAAATAATCGAACAGTAAAAAAAATTAAAATATGGAAAATTGAACAGATAAAATAATCGAACAGTAAAAAAAATTAAAATATGGAAAATTGAACAGATAAAATAATCGAACAGTAAAAAAAAATTAAAATATGGAAAATTGAACAGATAAAATAATCGAACAGTAAAAAAAATTAAAATATGGAAAATTGAACAGATAAAATAATCGAACAGTAAAAAAAAATTAAAATATGGAAAATTGAACAGATAAAATAATCGAACAGTAAAAAAAATTAAAATATGGAAAATTGAACAGATAAAATAATCGAACAGTAAAAAAAATTAAAATATGGAAAATTGAACAGATAAAATAATCGAACAGTAAAAAAAATTAAAATATGGAAAATTGAACAGATAAAATAATCGAACAGTAAAAAAAATTAAAATATGGAAAATTGAACAGATAAAATAATCGAACAGTAAAAAAAAATTAAAATATGGAAAATTGAACAGATAAAATAATCGAACAGTAAAAAAAATTAAAATATGGAAAATTGAACAGATAAAATAATCGAACAGTAAAAAAAATTAAAATATGGAAAATTGAACAGATAAAATAATCGAACAGTAAAAAAAAATTAAAATATGGAAAATTGAACAGATAAAATAATCGAACAGTAAAAAAAATTAAAATATGGAAAATTGAACAGATAAAATAATCGAACAGTAAAAAAAATTAAAATATGGAAAATTGAACAGATAAAATAATCGAACAGTAAAAAAAATTAAAATATGGAAAATTGAACAGATAAAATAATCGAACAGTAAAAAAAATTAAAATATGGAAAATTGAACAGATAAAATAATCGAACAGTAAAAAAAATTAAAATATGGAAAATTGAACAGATAAAATAATCGAACAGTAAAAAAAATTAAAATATGGAAAATTGAACAGATAAAATAATCGAACAGTCAAAAAAATTAAAATATGGAAAATTGAACAGATAAAATAATCGAACAGTCAAAAAAATTAAAATATGGAAAATTGAACAGATAAAATAATCGAACAGTAAAAAAAAATAAAATATGGAAAATTGAACAGATAAAATAATCGAACAGTAAAAAAAATTAAAATATGGAAAATTGAACAGATAAAATAATCGAACAGTAAAAAAAATTAAAATATGAAATATATGAAATCTAATTAGAATATTAAATGAAAGCGTTTACTTAGCTGTGAGTTCTTGCTTGTATTGCAGTCTGCCATTAATATTATTTCACTTTGCTTTAAGCGCCTTGCAGCGACCCCACAGTTTCTCTGTGGTTTTTGTACTATCTGGGATGGTAGACGTTACAGCAGGCAAGGGTAAAGTTCACGAGACTTATGACATCACGATCATAACATAATTGCCTAACTCATGTTTTGGTGTTTTTCTTAAAATCAAAGAAAACTGTTTACTTCGAATGTAGTAGTAGCTTTTGTTAGGGGAGCATAGTATTTTATATGAAAAGTTGTAGCTGAACAGCGACCTCAACTCAGTATTTTCTCTACTTGGGTTTGTCATGGGACTACGTTCCCCTAACAAAATTCTAAATGGTGGTTTACGTGGTTGTGGGTTTTTGCTTAAAACCCGATAAGTCAACGAAACAAAACAACGTAACTGTTGAACAATGCAATGTGACTGTCTGATTAAGGTAAGCATTTCATCTCAAAACACCGAAAAAATGACCGAGCCAATTATGTTGTGAACGTGGAGATAAATATTATTAAATATGCACACGGACCACACCTTAATGACATCATCCGTACCCATCAAACCATTGCAAAGTGAGAGATACTGCATGTAATAAAAGGATAATTATATAATAGTGATGTGGACACGCTTCATTGACACAGCTATTTAGTGTCTCACTGGGAGGTGCTGCAAACTGTGTAAATGAGTGCACAGTAATAATGCATAAGGAATGATAGAAATTGCTGGCTCACATGTCGTGCATAATTTTTTATTGTTTACCCTTTGTTTATGTGTGGGCGTGAGTGGGTGCGTGTAAACTTGGGCGGTATCTAACGATTTGTAAGTAATCTCTTTCTCTCTTTCTCATTCTCTCTCTCTCTCTCTCTCTCTGTCTCTGTCTCTCTCTCTCTCTCTCTCTCTCTCTCTCTCTCTCTCTCTCTCTCTCTCTCCTTTCTTTCTCTCTCTGTCTCTTTCTCCCTCTCTCTTTCTCTGCCTGTCTCTCTTTCTTTCGCTCTCTTTTCCTTTCTCTCTCTCTCTTTCCCTCTGTTTGTCTGTCTTTTTGTCTATCTTTCTGTCGGTTTCTCTCTCTCTCTCTCTCTCACTCTCTCTCTTTCTCTCTCCCCCTTTCTCCCAGAATCCTTTCTGACTGCCGCTATGTCTGCCTGTCTGTCTGTCTGTCTGTCTGTCTGCCTCACCAGGCCAAGGGACACGCGCAGTGTCTGTCTAATTAAAGTCATGAATCACGATCTGGTATTTGTTCCAGGAGCCAAATCATCAATAACGTTTGAACAGTTCCTCACCAAACATTGGACTGTACAGTAAATCAGAGGATAACCACATGCCGCTCTTGGCAGCGCTTCTAAAGCTGTCAGACTTGTAGTCCCATGAACTTGTGAAATGGCCGGGGGAAGGGAGGGGATCATTATTATGACCCTTTTCAACAGCTGCGAAACGAGAGTTTTCATCGCACACAGAGGCGCTGGAAACGAGGTTTGTCCCACAGACAGCCTCAGAAGCGACAGATCTCGCAGAAAAAGCCTCAGAAAAGAGATTTGTCTGATAAAAAGACTCCGAAAACGATACCTGTCGCTCAAAAGGTCTCAGACACGAGATTTGTCACATATAAAACCTCAGAAGCGAACTTTGACGCACACAAAGTCTCAGAAACGAGATTTGTTGGGCGTAAAGTCTAAAAGTTCAATGAAAAGTTTCATCATCATCATTGCCTTTCTCACCCTGGATCAGGGTATAGGCCACCAACAAACACTTTCCATCCCTCTCTATCATGGGCCAGCCTCTTTACATTATTCCAAGTCTTTCCGCTTCGTTGCACATCATTTTCTCTGGCTCTTCTCCACGTTCCGCGCGGCCTTCCTCTTGATCTCTTGCCCTGGGGATTCCAATCCAATACCTTCTTCGTGATGCTGTTTCCTGGCCTCCTGAGAGTGTGGCCGATCCATCTCCATCGCCTCCTACCAATTTCCTCTCTGACTGGGCTCTGTCTTGTTCTTTTCCATACAATTTCATTGCTGACCTTGTCTGTCCATCTGATCTTAAGTAGCTTCCTCAAACATCTGTTGATGAAAACTTGGATTCTCTTTATGCAGGCCTGGGACGCATTCCAAGTCGCACATCCATACAACAGGACTGACTTCACGTTCGAGTTGAATATCCTCAGCTTTGTTTTTAGAGATAGATCCTTGGTTCTCCAAATCTTGCTTAAGGACGTGAAAGCTGCCTGTGCCTTTCCAATTCGTGCTTTGACTTCTGCTTCTGTTCCTCCCTTATTGTCAATGATACTACCAAGATAGCAGAAGGACTCTACATCTTCCAGTGGTTGATCTCCTACTCTGACTTGTTCGCTTGGGGGTGCAACAATTTTTAGGACCTTCGACTTTGCAGGATGTATCCTCAATCCAATAGATTCTGAAATTTTGTTTAGAGCTGTAGTCTTTGCTTGCATCTGGTCGTGCGTGTGCGACAATAGTGCCAAGTCATCTGCAAAATCTAGATCGTCCAACTGTGTCCATGGGGTCCATTGTATGCCATTTCTTCCTCCACTGGTGGTTTCTTTCATAAGCCAATCAATCACCAGAATAAACAGAAATGGGGACAGCAAACAACCCTGCCTAACACCAGTCTTGATATCAAAGCTGTCAGTAAGCTCACCATCGTGTATGACTCTGCAACTTGTCCCCTCGTACATGCTCTTGATAAGATTCACCATCTTCTCTGGGATTCCATAATGTCTCAATATTCTCCACAGTGTTTCTCTATCGATGCTATCAAAGGCCTTCTCGTAGTCAAGGAAGTTCACTATCAGTTGGGAGTTCCACTCTAGTGACTGCTCTACTATGATTCTCAGCGTGGCGATCTGGTCGGTGGTTGATCGATTGCTCCTGAAACCAGCTTGCTCCTCACGAAGTTTTGGGTCTGTTGCATTCTGTATTCGCTTGAGAATAATGCGATTGAAAACCTTTCCTGGGATGGAGAGAAGTGTGATTCCTCTGTAGTTACTACAATTGCTGAGGTCCCCTTTTTTTGGAAGCTTCACGAGGTGTCCTTCCTTCCAGTCCTTTGGAAACTTGCCTCCGATCCAAATCCTCGAGAATAGTGAGTGCAGACCCTCTGCAGCCCCAGCAGCATCTGCCTTCAGCGCCTCTGGTGGGATCTGGTCTGGTCCAGCTGCCTTGCCTCGATTTAACTGCTTTATGGCATCATTAATCTCTGCTTTAGTCGGAGGGTCGCAGCTGATCGGTAACTCATTTCTTGCGGGTAGAATGTCGGGTGGGTTGCTTGGTGGAGGTCTGTTCAAGAGGCTGTTAAAATGTTCTATCCATCTTTTTGCCTGAGCTTCCTTTCCAAAAATAGCCTTCCTGTTGTAATCCTTGACAGGAACTTCAGGTTTTCCATATTTTCCAGCAAGAGTCTTTGTAGTCTGGTAGAGGATCCTCATGTGTCCTCCTGTTGCTGCCTTCTCTGCTTTCTCTGCTAACATTCCTATGAACTCCTCTTTGTCTTTTTTAATTGATTTTTTGACCTCTTTAGCTGATGCTCGGTACTCTTCCTGGTTACCAACTCTTGAGCTTCTTGTACGACTTGCATTTACCTGTTCTTTTAGGTCTCTTCTTATCCTTATCAAGTCCAGTGATTTTTGACTGATCCATTCCTTGTGTTCCACTTTCTTTTCCCCAAGAACATCCTGACATGTCGATGTAATTACTCCTTTTACCTTAGCCCAGTGAGTCTCCAAATCTACTGTCTCTTCCAGGTCAACAAGGGGTTTGAATCTATTCCTCAGTGTCAGCTGGAACTCTTCCTTCTTGTCTCCATCCAGAAGGCTCACTTGAAACTTTCTCCTCTTTGTTCCTGCTCTGGTACCTTGTTTCTTGAGGCGGAGTTTGAGTCTTGCCAGCAGCATGTGATGGTCAGATCCAACATCAGCTCCTCTCTGTACTATGAGGACATCCTCCAGTGAGCGTCTGAATCGTCGGGTGATGCAAAAGTGGTCAATCTGGTTTTCAGTTACTCCATCCGGTGAAATCCAAGTGGCCTTATGGATCCTCTTGTGTGGGAATACTGAACCTCCAATCACATAGCTGTTAAATGCGCAGAAACTTGCAAACCGCTCTCCATTCTCATTCATTTGTCCCAAACCATTGCACCCCATAATGTCCTCATACCCTGTATTGTCCTGTCCTATCTTGGCATTGGCGTCTCCCATTATAATGTTCACATCTTTTCTTGGCAATGTGTCAACTATTTCCTGGAGCTGGTTGTAGAAATCGTCCTTGTCCTCATCGGTTGCTTCATTTGTTGGGGCGTATATCTGCACAATGTTCATGTTGATGTTCTTGTTCTTTGTAGTAAATGATGCCAATATAATTCTCCTTCCGTAGGGTTCCCATCCCCTCAGTGACCTTTGGGCGTGCTTGCTCAAGATGATCGCTACTCCTTCTGTATGCTTTTTGTCCTCCCTTCCAGAATACAAAATCTTTTCCCCAGAATTAAGTTGTTTCAGTCCGGACTGTATCCAGCGGGTCTCGCTAACTCCAAGTATGTGCAGTCTGTATCGCCTCATCTCCATTGTAACCTGGGCACTCTTTCCTGCTTCATACATGGAGCGGACATTCCACGACGCAATCCGGAGTGACTTGTTTGATGAAGGAGCAGTCGGGCCAGTGGAGTCCTTTCGGCTTTGTCCATTGTCCTTCATTGAATCTACAGGTGCAGATGCTCCCCCTTCTCCCAAGATAAAAGACTGACTTAAAGTATTTGCTTGTGTTTCTGTAACTGGTTTATTTTTACAGGGTGGGTAGTTGGCCCACCGCCAACTGGCTCTTCTCGGGAGACCAGGACCTTTGCACCTTTAGTCGCCTCTTACGACACGCAGTATCACGTCAGATGTATTCTTTGCTGCCCCTCTTCGGCAAGAGGGCCCCGCATCTGCACGGGCGAATGAAAAGTTTAAATAGTCGTAATAACTTACAGAAACTCGCAATCAATCAATCGTTTCTCTCTCACTGCCCTCGCGCACTGTGCATGTCGGTTAATATACACAATCAATACATGACAATGCTGGCGACAGCTACTAGAGGTCATACAGACCTGGAAATACGGCGGAGGGAGGGGGAATACGTTAAAAGAATTAATCATGGTTTTATGAATACAACGTAACATACCGAAATACAATTAGCCATTGCTGTTATACAAGCCGCCAACGTCCGGAATTACAAAAATGTGCCTTCCTCAGCATTTTAATTCGCTTTATTTAAATACACGGCCATAACTTAACCCGACACCGGAAAAATAACTCCAAGTGAATGTTGTTAGGAGTGGCTTGTTTTCAAAGCCAATTAGAGAAAATACTGAGTTGTGTTCACTGTTCAGCAATGGCTTATAATGTGACATACTATGCGCCCGGAAAAATAGCTTCTCCAAGTAGAGGAAAGATGACAGGGGAAGAAGAAATCGTTGTTTGTTTTGTTTTACTTTTAAGCAGAAAGTATTATAATTATATAGAAAGGGGTTTCACAATTGGTCGATTTGCACAGCAAGACACGGGAGGCTCTGCGAAACCACTGTTAGCATGGAGCAAAAAGTAGGTCGCTGTGGTAAACAATATCCGTCTGTGCATTTCCACGGGGCGTAGGAGCTTGCAAACGGTTGTAAATAGTTTCAATCAGCCCAAAAAATATGAACAAACCATAGTAAACAGATATGCACACTATCTTTGGTGAAGAAGGTCTCTTTCAATTCTTCAATTTCTTGTTTACCGCAGCGACCTAGTTTCGCGATTTGGCGGAAGTGAACCCTCTCTATACTTCTATACTCTCTGTTTTAAGTGAAACACGGAAAGGGGGGGGGGGAAAGGAATGCTGGATTAAAAATCACTCTTTTTGTTTTATTCAATAACCTACTGTGGAGGCAATTAGCACAGATTTGTGATCCGGGACCTATTTTGATTCATTCTCCATTGGTGCACATTATTGTGTGCGGGACTTGTAGTGAACACCAATAAGTTCAGGCTAATGACGTGGCAAAAGTAGTTTTACGTTTTGTCTCTTTTGCATTTTCATGTTTAAACGTTTCAACAACCTGTGATCGGCCCAAAATAAATGATACCATCTCTGGGTGATGCTGGTTTAGAATATCATCATGTCTCAGGCTCTGACTCGTGTGGTTTGTGCATGAAACGTTGACACACAGACAGACACTGTAAAGTCCCCAATATAATCATGAAAACCGTTTTAACTATTGAGCCTTAAATTTGACAAAATATCATACTACGCATAGAAAGACGTGGACATATTGTAAAAGGTCTTGAAGTTCGCCATATTTTTAATACTTTCGTTGATTTTGGGTCACAAGTGACTTGAACAGAGGAAAGTGTTCCAACATTTTCCTCGGTGCGCCTGCAAGCTAAGCATGTAAGATTTAGATCGGATCACCGCGCAATTTCGTGGAGTGGAATCGAAAGTGTGATCGGAAGGCCGTTCTTTGCCTCACTTTACTGAGTCGAGCGGTGGCCGGAACTGATCTGTTGTTACTGTTTCTGACCTTCTGTCAGGTCAGCTAGTTTGTCCCCCGTAGAATGACAAGTTTCTATTTCAACTTTTTGGCTGAACTGCGTTATTTGCAACACACTACTTCTACGGGCCTTCTCCATTATGTGTCAAAGTATCAAGCAGACTCGGTGTGTACCACAGACTAATAAAATACCCAGACTGGATGATCCCATTGTGTGACGTCAAAAAACAGCGAAAGGTCATGAACCATCCGCCATATTAGGTTTACGGTAGCCACCGACGCTTCAGCATAGCTACAATTTTGAATGACACCATTTTGACGCGCCTACTGAACGCGGAAGTTTGGTTCCGCACCAAGAAATTAATGCATGTACAACCAATGATGACAAATAAAAAGAAATTTCTACTGCAGATAGAACTAGAACCGGAATTTCCCGAGCGGCGGCCATGTTGGTTATAAGGTCGCCGCTCGGGAAATTCCGTAAAAAACGACACAGCCCGAAGCTCGTGTTTCCAGTCTGGTTAATTTATTAGTCTGTGGTGTGCACTCTGTGTAACGAAAAAAAAAATTCTTTACCCTAAAAGTTATGACCACATGAAATTTCAGTCTTCCATTTCTCAAAAGTTGACGGAAAGGCATCCGAGCCTTGTCATTCTTAAGGTCACGAGTTTATACGGTAAAAAATGTGTTGGTCTATATCAAAGTAACAATCTACAACTCAGAAGTGTCCGCGGTGTTGTTGTTCAAGTCGTTAGGGAGTCTCTGATCTTGTGTCCGAGCAAAGCTAACGATGCAGCTAAAGAGAATATCACTTGTAATTTCTGCGTTCGACCATCTCCACTCCATTTTGTTGGTATCCCAATAGCACAAGGGAATTGCAGTGAGCATCGAATGTCCTTTGTAATCCCCGAGTGTGGAGTTTTCTTTCTCATATTAATTTGAATCCGCATCGATCCATAAAGTGTTAAAGCAATTTTGCATGATCTCACTAAAGCAAAATGGGCATGACTCTAGGTATTTGCTTTATAAAAACATAATTACTGTGATTTGTTATCTTTTCCCATGGCCTGCCAAGTGTATGAAAATGAAAGCATTCGAGTATCAGTTTGTTTGTAATAGCTGTTATTTATTTATTTCTGGTTTCAGATAACTACATGTTTCCTTTCGTGACAAATCCCAGGTTTGTCTGGCTATGGAAATTTGGACTGTGTTTATCTCTCAATCTGAAAATGTGATGGAAAGAATAGTGTAGTTGGCAGTCCTAATGATGTGAATATAATTATGTGTATCATTTAGAATGGTTTGAAAGTAAAAACATAGTCAGTCGCTAAGGTTACACAACAGATAATAATGATGGCCATTGGCAACTCATTTGACATGAAACACCGGCAATTATCGCAAAGGAAAGACACTAACACACACACATACGCACATGCACACCCACACTTACACATTCACACACACACACACACACACACACACACACACACTTAATATGCTATCAACGATACGTTGATATAATACGACGTGTTTTTCCCGGGTATGATAGAACTCTCAAACGAGAGTGCACTGGGCGATAGATAGATAGATAGATAGATAGATAGATAGATAGATAGATAGATAGATAGATAGATAGATAGATAGATAGATAGATAGATAGATAGATGATAGACAGACAGACAGACAGACAGACAGACAGACAGACAGACAGACAGACAGACAGACAGACAGACAGACAGACAGACAGACAGACAGACAGACAGACAGACAGACAGACAGACAGACAGACAGACAGACAGACAGACAGACAGACAGACAGACAGACAGACAGACAGACAGACAGATAGATAGATAGATAGATAGATAGATAGATAGATAGATAGATAGATAGATAGATAGATAGATAGATAGATAGATAGATAGACAGATAGATAGATAGATAGATAGATAGACAGATAGATAGATAGATAGATAGACAGACAGATAGATAGATAGATAGACAGATAGATAGATAGATAGATAGATAGATAGACAGATAGATAGATAGATAGATAGATAGACAGATAGATAGATAGACAGATAGATAGATAGATAGATAGATAGATAGATAGATAGATAGATAGATAGATAGATAGATAGATAGATAGATAGATAGATAGATAGATAGATAGATAGATAGATAGATAGATAGACAAATAGATAGATAGATAGATCACCCAGAGTTCTAGGTGAAGACAGGTGAGATTAACTACACCGACACTGGCACTCACACAATAATCCCCTCTGTCGTCATCAATTACATGAGAGATATTGCTGTGTTTGTACACAATACCCCGGGATATCCACCCTGTATCCACCCTGTCCACGGCAAGAGACTGGGACATCTTGTTGTTAGGTCTGGCGGATCCTGATAGCAGGATGTGAAACTGTGCCCAAAATCAATGGCTCACGCACGCAAAGGGACAAAAAGTTAACTCAAGACTTGCTGTGGCCTGCTGAGGCATAGAAAGACAATCTACAGTCAGATTTCACTGGAAATAACTTTCCTCTTACAATATCAATTGGAACGATCGGCCCGATTCCTATATCCTTAAATGTAGTCCATGAAAAGTCCGTTCTAATTATTTTCAGTGGACAAATAAATTAAGGTAATCCACCAAGAAATAATGTTTACAATGTTGGTTTTTGCATTAGGCAAAGAAAAATGGGCTATTGGATTGTTTTGCTACCTCGCTTCAGTATTTGTTGCTGCTGTTGTTGTAGTTATTCATGAATGACAAAATAATGTTTTTCCAGAAAAGTGGGCGGGGGGGGGGGGGGTGGGGGGAATTATGGGATGTACATATGTGCATGTCACGCCCTTAGTTCTTGTTTGTTCTAAATCCACTTTTTGCACAACTGAGAAATTCAACGTTTGTGTGGGTTTGGTATCATGATAAGGCGTTAATAATAAAGCGGAATGTGAAACAGCTTGATAAGTGTCACAACGCAGTTTAAACAAGTGTCAAAGCGTGCATGTTACACCTCTTCTACAGTGAAGGTAGAACAAACTAGAACTCAGGTCACGGCACAGACTAATAAAATACCCAGACTGGATGATCCCATTGTGTGACGTCACAAAACAGCGAAAGGTCATGAACCATCCGCCACATTAGGTTTACGCTAACGACCGACGCTTCAGCATAGCTACAATTTTGAATGACACCATTTTGACGCGCCTACTGAACGCGGAAGTTTGGTTCCGCACCAAAAAATTAATACATGTATAACCAATCTTGAGAAATAAAAAGAAATTTCACTGCAGATAGAACTAGAATCGGAATTTCCCGAGCGGCGGCCATGTTGGTTATACGGCCGCCGCTCGGGAAATTCCGTAAAAAGCGACACAGCCCGAAGCTCGTGTTTCCAGTCTGGTTAATTTATTAGTCTGTGGGTCACGGTTTGTGTGTATATGTTTCCTGGACCGTCAAAATCCAACTGTAGTTGTGCTGTAAGGACTTTGATATAGCAAGCAGTCATTGATAAGCTTAGCTGTCCTAATCCGGCAGTACGTTACGTAGAACTGTTATATAATCTGTAACAAAAAGTCCTCACTTTAGTTAGGTGTCACATGTCCAGCAGGGTCGGGTCGATCTTGTAACAGTTTACAGCTGTTTAGAAAAAAAAAAAGTATGTTCTTTTTAAATCCATCATGAGTGAGAGAAAGTGGTGAAGCAGCCGGGGGAGGGAGGGAGAGAGAGAGAGAGAGAGAGATAAAGAACGACAAATGTCAAAGGAAAACACTAATGTTAAAAACTCACGGTAGAAAACATGCCACAACCTTTCCACCTAATCTCTCTCTGCTGGCTAGACGTCATAACTTTTCTGATATTGCTTGGTGATATCCCCCACTGCAGATTAACACCTGGAACGATTACATTACCTGATATCCGGTATTCATCTCATCAGTATGATCGACTTCGAGACAATTCATCAATCGATATTCCTGTTCTGCGGAACGGCCGATCACATACACTTTTACTTGATTTAGCTCAAAACCGTTTTCGGAGTTAAGCTTTTCCGTATGAAAATCAGATATCTTGGTTTAAAAGTTTTACAGTATTCCATGAGGTTTTTTATGTCATAACTTCATCCTGCACTCCGGTGCTTATTCTGAAAAGAGAATAGGTTATGACGTTCATGATAACTTCAAGATAATGGTTGCTTGTGACTTTGGGACCCAAGAACTAGAGGTGCGTCATAAATTTTGTGAGTGAGCATTTTCTGTAATGCTGGGTGCACACAACAGACTAATAAAATACCCAGACTGGATGATCCCATTGTGTGACGTCACAAAACAGCGAAAGGTCATGAACCATCCGCCACATTAGGTTTACGCTAACGACCGACGCTTCAGCAGAGCTACAATTTTGAATGACACCATTTTGGCGCGCCCACTGAACGCGGAAGTTTGGTTCCGCACCAAGAAATTAATATATGTACAACCAATCTTGACAAATAAAAAGAAATTTCTACTGCAGATAGAACTAGAATCGGAATTTCCCGAGCGGCGGCCATGTTGATTATACGGTCGCCGCTCGGGAAATTCCGTAAAAAACGACACAGCCCGAAGCTCGTGTTTCCAGTCTGGTTAATTTATTAGTCTGTGGTGCACACTAGTGGATTTTGATGTACTAAATTAGTTGGATGGTGACGTCACGACAATCAGTTTCAGTGACATCAAATTGGTAGACTAATGCATGAGGTCTAATTAAACCAGAGCGGGTACAAGTAGGACTTGATCACCAAACTTTTGGATTGTGACATCACAGCATGAGGTCAGTGAAATCCATTTAGTTCGCTTGTGTGCGAGCTCTCATCAAAGCTACTAGAAATGAAAAGACGAGACATAGTCTTCTTCGCACCACTACAATAAACCGTGCGAACAATTTACGCGCTGATCGGGGGCGGGGCCCATGTTGCAGAATATGAAAAGAATGTTTTATATCATGGTAAATTTGAAAATTATGATGCAAAATTGTGACAGCGCTAATGCGACTAAAAAAAAAAAAGAAAAAATAGCCAGTGTTTTCCCACAGCGATTGATATTATAATTCCACAATAAGTGACGTCAATCAAGGCCTATAACGATAGCTGAACAGTGAACAAAATTCAATATTTTCCCTATATGGCTTTGTAAAATACGGCACTTTTCATGACTTCAGCGCGTTTGCCGCTAGGTGGCGGTGCTAAATCTGTGCACGCTAAAAGCACTAGCTGTCTCATCTTATCAATTCTAGTATAGTACCTTTGGTCTCATTAAACTAAGGCGCATTGGACGATTCTAATCGACAAACTAATTGGATGCTGACGTCAAAGAGATTTCGGGCACCAATCAACTAATTGGATCTCATTGAACCTCAATGTCATGACGTCGTCATTCAGCTAGTCTCCCAATCGAATTGGGCGAATGCAAGCCTAGGCTAGCTTAATTTAGAAGAGTGGTGCTGCTTGTGACTCGAAATTGTCTGAACTCGCTGAAAATGATAATTACCACAAACCGTGCGCCAGTGTCGTTGGCGAGATGAACTGTTAGTCTATCTATCTCGAAGGTTTACATCGCTTTTCCTGCCAATAAACTACAAGTGTATTTGCACAGCTGTAGATGACAAGCCTTTTTAGCCAAATATTACGTGAACTGCTTGGAGGAATTTTACGATTTTCAATTGATGAAGGGGGAATAATTAGTTCAAAATTTATATAATTCAAGAGTCACTGGCAAACTATCGTAACTGGGTTTTTGCAAGTTTTTCGGGAGAAGCAAAAGACTGAATAATTTTTTTTTTATTAGACTTAATTTTTATATGTTTAAAAAAAAAAAAAAGAATATTTAGCCCTTATTTGTCAGAATTTAACCCCCACCTTCTGGCACTGCCTACGGGCTGTCCAGGGCTACATGAAAAATATCTGACTTTTTGTTGTTGTTTATTTTAAAGTCGATTTACGATAATTTAGAATACTGCCCATGATGTGAATAACTAAACATGTATTTAATACATAGAATACACTTCAAGTAAAAAAAAAATTGTGCCTTTTTTTTAACCTCCTGTAAAACTAGGTCCATTGCACTTTTGTGGTGTCATGAAATGCCCTGGTTACGACGCTATTCACGTATCACAGATTCTTTGATCTGAGCTTTCGCGGCCGCAGTTTGGTATAATCAATGAATCAGTAGACAATACAACTGTCACCATTGTTCACTGGACTAGTGCAAAAACGGACAAGTTTAATTAGTAAATGTACATTTCCTTGCCGAAAAAAATACAAACAAACAACTGATCTGAGGCAGTGTGAGTGCGGATTTTGGGGTCTGTCAGCTGATACAGAGTTCATGTAGCACAGACAAAAAGTGTTATCAGAATAGGATGCTGGAAAAGCAAAGGGAAAAGGGGCGTGCTCGTCTTTAATTAATATGTGTGTGTGGAAGTGTGAGTGTTTGTGTGCATGAGTGTGTGTAGTCTATGCTTGTGTGTGGTGTGTGAATGTATGTGTATGTATATCTTGTGTATGTGTGTGACTGTCTTCGTGAGCGAGTGCCTGTGTGTATGCATGTGTGTTTATGCATGCCTGTGTGTGATTGTGTGTGTGTGCGTGCGTGCGTGCGTGCATGTGTGTAAATGTGTGTCAATGTGCGTGTATGTGTGCGTGTGTGAGTGTGTGTGTGTTTATATCTGTGCCAGAGCCCACAAAAAAGAACCTTGAACACCCGCCCCCTCCCCTCCCATCGTGGTATCCTATCTCATCAAATGTACAAACGGCTGCATTAGAACAATTGACTTGTTGACTGGGGCAATAATTCATGCAGGAATCTATAGCTTTGATCAGGTGCGGTGTAATCACACAAGTTTAGAAACAATGCAATTCATTGTCCAATTCATTGCCCATTGTCGGCTTTTTCAAAGGAGAGAAAATTGATAATTAATCAAAGCATTAGTTTGATAGTTTGATAGCGGGGATTCTGTGTGCGTGAGTATGTGTGTCTACGTGTGTATGTGCAGGTGCGCGCATGTGGTGTGTGTGATAGAGGTAGTTGGCGGGAAATGAAAGAGAGATTTGATTACTTCCTACTTTCTATCTCAGATCATAATGACACTTTCACCCAGAGCTTGGGGAACAGGGCTGCTACAGAGACAGAGAAAGCCCTGTTACTGTCACTGTTATACTGTCGGGTTATGGTAACCAGGGCGTGAAAACTTTATAATCAAAGCGCTCTGAATCAAATTAATGAAGGTAACGAAGTTTTACGAGAGTTCGATTATTTGTTGCTGTCGTTGTTTTTCTGCCTATCTTTCGTGAATTCGAGCAATTAAAATGCTAGTTACAGGGCAAAACAACGTAATTTTTTCTGGTTATGGCTATTTAGATTGTGCAGCCAAATTAGGCACGATAGATTCTCTTTGTTGCTGTTATTGTTGTTGTTGTTGTTTTGTCGTTGTTGTCGTTGTTGTTGTTGTTGCTGTTGTTGTTGTTGTTGACGTTTACCAATTTGCCACCAGCGTCCGACGAGAAAGATAGCCTTCCGGTCATTGATTGTTCATTTACGACCAAGGTGGTCATTGTGGTCTGCTGGTCATAAGAATTCTAAGCGTAACCCTTGCACTTTGCCAGAAAGTCACTGGGCCAACCAATCTCAATTCGGCCACATGGACCAGGCCGGCAGTCACCCCAAAACTGCATCTGAAGGATATCACAAAATACATGTACACTTTACTTTTTGTTTTTCATCTAAATGTAAAATATTTTTATCAATCTATCTATCTATCAATCTATCAATCAATCAATCAATCAATCTATCAATCAATCAATCAATATCTATATATCTATCTATCTATCTATATATATATATATATATATATACATATATTATATACATATGTTACCGTCAACAACCGTAATCAGGCATAACTGGTAATGACTGGTTTTTTTAGCCATTACCAGTAATGACTGATTCAGTCAGTGGTTACGAGTAATGACTGAAAGTCTTTGGCATTACTAGAATTGACTAGTCATTTCACGTAAAGGACCGATTTTGGATATTGACCTCACCGTCACCAAGCGAAATTAGTCATTACTGGTAATGCCTGTGTTTCAGTCAGTCAATATGTGAAACTGTTGCTGTTGTTGGAGTTCAGTTATTACCCTGTACAAATTCATAACCGTGTTAAAACACTGAAGACATAAGGGGTACATTTCTCCTATTTAATTTATTCATTAAAAACAGAAAAAGAATGTTGATTTTTTTCATTCGCAAGAATAATAAAGTCACACATAAAAATGCACTACCACGATGTTTGCACACCCAATAGAAATCCTGATATTATTCTAGTAATACTTTTTCATTGGCACATTTCGTTTTTGCATGTCAGACTGTGCTGGCAGCGGCTGTTACATTTTAGACTGTTTCTGAAACAAGAGCATTTCTTTGTCTGACAGCGTCGAGCGCCTGCGCATTTGGCAAATCCTTGGCCGTTACAACGGGACGTCAAAGTAATGGCTGATCTCAGTGAAATCAGATTCTCTCTGTCCATGTCTGCAATTGGTAACAATCTTTCCGGGCAAAGGATAAACTGATTTCTAGAATACTTTCCCTTCAGTGTTCCATTGCTGGTGGCAATAGTGTACATCATGTTTTCATCCCGATTTACTACAACACCCAGAAGATTTCGGGGGTCCCCCCTCCCTCTGTCAACAAAGGGAATAGGGATCGCAACATTGTCACCTTCACTGGCATCTCCTAACTCAACCCTGGCCCGTTTCACCATTCTTTCAGCTTGTTTTTTCTGATGATGTCTTGCCTCTGCTTGCTGACGTGAAATGCTGTCTTCCAGCTGGTCAAGGTAAACCGCGTCTACGTGGAGGTCCATGCGGCCTGGCTGTGACGACATACCTTGGACGGAAGAAGCAGAAGATGGCACTGACTGAGATGGCTCAGCGTTTGTAGTCAAGGCGCTTTCTGAAGCACCATCAGCTTGGATACTGTCGCAGGAACCACCTCCTGGCGGAATCAGTGTTGTGTCTGGACCAGCCTGGGACGTAAGAATCCCTTGATCATCAACCCACACAGACAAACTGCTCGCTTCTGGCTGAGGTTGAGACGGATATGTCTCTCCTAACAGAACGTCAGCCTGAATAATCTCTTCTGGTTGAGCTGTAATGGACTGGACTTGATCTGTGATTTGAGACACTGTGGCATTCTGTGTTTGGCTGGATTGAGGATCAGCGTCGGAAATGGGGTTGGCTTCTAGGTCTTGAAAGACCGTGAGGCGGTCAACTTCCGTTTCCAAGCGCCCAATCACTTCACTGGGTAGAGATGTGGAGGTCAGTCCCACTTTTGGATCCGTCCCAAACAAGGCTTTATATGGTGATCGTTTTATTCCGTCGTGATGGGAACTGTTCTTCCTGAACTGGACAAAGCGGATGCCCATGGTCATTCTTTCAGAACTGGTTTCTTCCATCCACGCGGCCAGCATGTTCTTAATATCCGCGTTTGCCCTTTCCACTGACCCCTGGCTTTGAGGGTGCCTCGGTTTGCCATTCACTAGGTCCAGAGTCCATGTCAGGCCAGAGTTTCTGCTATTGTATGACAGTACACAATACAGCCTGCTACTGTCATCCCCACTGTCTTGTGGGTCATCTCGGGAGAGAGGAAGACTAGGGGAAGGTGACCCTGAATACAAATACCACACTGCCTTGTGTGTTGCTATGATAGCAAAGGCTATGGGAGTAAACCCAGACAGAAAATCAGGAGTGGAGACCCGAAGGTGGTTGTCAGGGAGAACTGCATCAAACTGGCTTCCAGCATCTCCTGCAGCCGGACTAGTTCCAAATGTATTGACCTGGTCTCTCCTTTGGGTTTAACTAGAATGGCAGAGAGAGGGGTGGTGCCTCTGGGCAAAGCACCATCTCTTAAAAATTAGCCCAGGCAAGGCAGCAAAACGAGGAGGCGTTTGCTCGGGCTTGGCAAGCGTCTGTCTCTCCTCTATAAGCCCACCCATTTCCGATTTGGAGAGGACACTCCAGCCATCCGTTACGGATGGGCACAACACGGGAGGTGGCAGTTACCGGTGATAAGCTCAATCCATTTGGCGTACGGATGAGCGCCAGGTGTCCCCTCTGTCGGTGGGGGCGGCTTTTCAGCTGCATTGATCAACTACCGCCCGCCGTAACCTGGGCAGCCCCCAGGCAGTTGGGTGTTGTTCCGCCACGTCAGCCTGCTTCATAAGGTGGTTGGAGCTAGACAAAAAGTCAAAAAGCTGACGTAAAGTGTGCACCTGGCAAAAACAGAAAAATACTAAAACTTGGTACTGGAACGTCAGAACAATGTGCCCAGGCTTGCAACAGCAAGATCTCACTGATATTGACTCCATCAGGAAATCCCAAATTATTGATCGAGAACTTCAGCTACTAAACATCGACATCGCTGCCCTTCAAGAAACTCGACTTCCCGACTCCGGGTCAGTCAAAGAAGAAAACTACACCTTCTTCTGGCAGGGCCTTAGCAGCGAACAGCCGAGAATCCACGGCGTGGGCTTCGCCGTAAAAAACTCCCTTATCAATTCGATCGCAACTCCAATTGGAGTGTCAGAACGCATCATGACACTCAGACTGAACACCCGGTCTGGTTTTACCAACATTATCTGTGTCTATGCCCCAACAATTACCTCCTCTGACGAAACCAAAGACATTTTCTACGAGGCATTGCAGAGGACTCTCCACAACATCCCTCTCACCGAGGGCCTGCTAATTCTGGGTGACTTTAACGCTCGAGTGGGAGCAGATCACTCCGCATGGCCAAAGTGCATTGGGCACTTCGGCATTGGCAACATCAACGAAAACGGGCAGCGCCTTCTGGAGCTATGCTCCGTAAACTCATTATGTGTTACAAACACGTACTTTGACCTTAAGAGATGCCAAAGAACATCATGGCGCCATCCCAGGTCTGGCCATTGGCATCAATTAGATCTTATTCTCTCAAGGAGGAAGAGTTTGGGCTGTATAAAAATAACTCGTTTCCTCCACAGTGCTGACTGTGACACCGACCATGCACTGGTAGTCAGCAAAATCAAAATTTCGGCCAAGAAAATATACAGATCAAAAGCCCCTTCAATCCCTAAGATCAATGTAACAGCAATCAAAGATGAATCAAATAGAAAGTCATTTGAAAAGTTATTTGCTGAAAGCATGGATAATGTCACCCAATGTGACTCGGTAGATGAAACATGGAACACTCTCAGTTCAAAAATTCATGACTGTGCCATCAAGTCTTTTGGACAGCATAAAGTTTCAAACAACGACTGGGTAGCCCAGAACAGCGAAATTCTCCCACCTCTCATTGAGCAAAAGAAATCTGCTTTCAATGAGTATAACAAAAATTGCAATCAGAGTACAAAAACTTGTTTGAAAAATGCAAAAGCTAAACTTCAGCTGGAGGTAAGACGTTGCGCCAACAAATACTGGACAGACTTGTGTAACAGCATACAAGAGGCAAATGAAAAGGGAGATATGAAAACCGCCTTTAGTCAGATGAAAATAGCTCTTGGGCCAATCATCACCAAAAGCGCCCCACTTAAGTCTGTAAATGGTGAACCCATCACAGATAAAAATGAACAACTGAATAGGTGGGTAGAGCATTACTCTCTGTTGTATTCAACTGAGAAAAATATTCCACCAGATTTTGAGGAACACCTCCAAAAACTGCCAATAATGGCCGAACTTGACGCTGAACCTTCCTTAGTCGAGCTTTCCAATGCAATCGACCACCTGTCTGCTGGAAAAGCCACAGGAAGTGACAACATTCCTGTAGAGGTATTAAAAGACCTAAAAGGCCCACTATTACCACACCTGTATAATCTGTTACTGCAGTGTTGGAAAGAAGGCGTGATACCACATGATATGAGAGACGCCAAAATTGTCACACTTTACAAGAACAAAGGAGACAAAGGCGACTGCAACAACTATCGAGGCATATCCTTCCTCAGCATTACTGGAAAGGCTTTTGCTCGCGTCATCCTCTGCCGCCTTCAACAACTGGCGGAAAAAGTCTTACCAGAAACACAATGTGGCTTTCGAAGCAAACGATCAACTATTGACATGATATTTGCACTTCGGGAAATCCAAGAAAAATGTAGAGAACAAAACAGGCCGCTTATAACATGCTTTGTGGACCTAACAAAGGCATTCGACACCGTAAGCCGATCTGGCCTGTATGCAGTCCTTAAATCCATAGGCTGCCCACCAACATTGCTAAAACTTATTGCATCCTTCCACACTGACATGAGGGCATGTGTCAACTTTGAGGGCTGCACATCCAATTCATTTGCTGTAAACAGCGGTGTGAAACAGGGATGTGTTCTTCATCATCATTGCCTTTCTCACCCTGGATCAGGGTATAGGCCACCAACAAACACTTTCCATCCCTCTCTATCATGGGCCAGTCTCTTTACATTATTCCAAGTCTTTCCGCTTCGTTGCACATCATTTTCTCTGGCTCTTCTCCACGTTCCGCGCGGCCTTCCTCTTGATCTCTTGCCCTGGGGATTCCAATCCAATACCTTCTTCGTGATGCTGTTTCCTGGCCTCCTGAGAGTGTGGCCGATCCATCTCCATCGCCTCCTACCAATTTCTTCTCTGACTGGGCTCTGTCTTGTTCTTTTCCATACAATTTCATTGCTGACCTTGTCTGTCCATCTGATCTTAAGTAGCTTCCTCAAACATCTGTTGATGAAAACTTGGATTCTCTTTATGCAGGCCTGGGACGCATTCCAAGTCTCACATCCATACAACAGGACTGACTTCACGTTCGAGTTGAATATCCTCAGCTTTGTTTTTAGAGATATATCCTTGGTTCTCCAAATCTTGCTTAAGGACGTGAAAGCTGCCTGTGCCTTTCCAATTCGTGCTTTGACTTCTGCCTCTGTTCCTCCCTTATTGTCAATGATACTACCAAGATAGCAGAAGGACTCTACATCTTCCAGTGGTTGATCTCCTACTCTGACTTGTGCGCTTGGGGGTGCAACAATTTTTAGGACCTTCGACTTCGCAGGATGTATCCTCAATCCAATAGATTCTGAAATTTTGTTTAGAGCTGTAGTCTTTGCTTGCATCTGGTCGTGTGTGTGCGACAATAGTGCCAAGTCATCTGCAAAATCTAGATCGTCCAGCTGTGTCCATGGGGTCCATTGTATGCCGTTTCTTCCTCCACTGGTGGTTTCTTTCATAAGCCAATCAATCACCAGGACAAACAGAAATGGGGACAGCAAACAACCCTGCCTAACACCAGTCTTGATATCAAAGCTGTCAGTAAGCTCGCCATCGTGTACGACTCTGCAACTTGTCCCCTCGTACATGCTCTTGATAAGGTTCACCATCTTCTCTGGGATTCCATAATGTCTCAATATTCTCCACAGTGTTTCTCTATCGATGCTATCAAAGGCCTTCTCGTAGTCAAGGAAGTTCACTATCAGTTGGGAGTTCCACTCTAGCGACTGCTCTACTATGATTCTCAGCGTGGCGATCTGGTCGGTGGTTGATCGATTACTCCTGAAACCAGCTTGCTCCTCACGAAGTTTTGGGTCTGTTGCATTCTGTATTCGCTTGAGAATAATCCGATTGAAAACCTTTCCTGGGATGGAGAGAAGTGTGATTCCTCTGTAGTTACTACAATTGCTGAGGTCCCCTTTTTTTGGAAGCTTCACCAGGTGTCCTTCCTTCCAGTCCTTTGGAAACTTGCCTCCGATCCAAATCCTCGAGAATAGTGAGTGCAGACCCTCTGCAGCCCCAGCAGCATCTGCCTTCAGTGCCTCTGGTGGGATCTGGTCTGGTCCAGCTGCCTTGCCTCGATTTAACTGCTTTATGGCATCATTAATCTCTGCTTTAGTCGGAGGGTCGCAACTGATCGGTAAATCATTTCTTGCGGGTAGAATGTCGGGTGGGTTGCTTGGTGGAGGTCTGTTCAAGAGGCTGTTAAAATGTTCTATCCATCTTTTTGCCTGAGCTTCCTTTCCAAAAATAGCCTTCCTGTTGTAATCCTTGACAGGAACTTCAGGTTTTCCATATTTTCCAGCAAGAGTCTTTGTAGTCTGGTAGAGGATCCTCATGTGTCCTCCTGTTGCTGCCTTCTCTGCTTTCTCTGCTAACATTCCTATGAACTCCTCTTTGTCTTTTTTAATTGATTTTTTGACCTCTTTAGCTGATGCTCGGTACTCTTCCTGGTTACCAACTCTTGAGCTTCTTGTACGACTTGCATTTACCTGTTCTTTTAGGTCTCTTCTTATCCTTATCAAGTCCAGTGATTTTTGGCTGATCCATTCCTTGTGTTCCACTTTCTTTTCCCCAAGAACATCCTGACATGTCGATGTAAGTACTCCTTTTACCTTAGCCCAGTGAGTCTCCAAATCTACTCTCTTCAAGGTCAACAAGGGGTTTGAATCTATTCCTCAGTGTCAGCTGGAACTCTTCCTTCTTGTCTCCATCCAGAAGGCTCACTTGAAACTTTCTCCTCTTTGTTCCTGCTCTGGTGCCTTGTTTCTTGAGGCGGAGTTTGAGTCTTGCCAGCAGCATGTGATGGTCAGATCCAACATCAGCTCCTCTCTGTACTATGACATCCTCCAGTGAGCGTCTGAATCGTCGGGTGATGCAAAAGTGGTCAATCTGGTTTTCAGTTACTCCATCCGGTGAAATCCAAGTGGCCTTATGGATCCTCTTGTGTGGGAATACTGAACCTCCAATCACATAGCTGTTAAATGCGCAGAAACTTGCAAACCGCTCTCCATTCTCATTCATTTGTCCCAAACCATTGCACCCCATAATGTCCTCATACCCTGTATTGTCCTGTCCTATCTTGGCATTGGCGTCTCCCATTATAATGTTCACATCTTTTCTTGGCAATGTGTCAACTATTTCCTGGAGCTGGTTGTAGAAATCGTCCTTGTCCTCATCGGTTGCTTCATTTGTTGGGGCGTATATCTGCACAATGTTCATGTTGATGTTCTTGTTCTTTGTAGTAAATGATGCCAATATAATTCTCCTTCCGTAGGGTTCCCATCCCCTCAGTGACCTCTGGGCGTGCTTGCTCAAGATGATCGCTACTCCTTCTGTATGCTTTTTGTCCTCCCTTCCAGAATACAAAATCTTTTCCCCAGAATTAAGTTGTTTCAGTCCGGACTGTATCCAGCGGGTCTCGCTAACTCCAAGTATGTGCAGTCTGTATCGCCTCATCTCCATTGTAACCTGGGCACTCTTTCCTGCTTCATACATGGAGCGGACATTCCACGACGCAATCCGGAGTGACTTGTTTGATGAAGGAGCAGTCAGGCCAGTGGAGTCCTTTCGGCTTTGTCCATTGTCCTTCATTGAATCTACAGGTGCAGATGCTCCCCCTTCTCCCAAGATAAAAGACTGATTTAAAGTATTTGCTTGTGTTTCTGTAACTGGTTTATTTTTACAGGGTGGGTAGTTGGCCCACCGCCAACTGGCTCTTCTCGGGAGACCAGGACCTTTGCACCTTTAGTCGCCTCTTACGACACGCAGTATCACGTCAGATGTATTCTTTGCTATCCCTCTTCTGCAAGAGGGCCCCGCATCTGCACGGGCGGATGTGTTCTTGCTCCTACCTTATTTGGTATATATTTTGCAGCCCTACTCAAGAATGCCTTTGGTCAATGTTCAGGTGGAGTACTTATTAACACCAGAGTGGACGGCTCCATTTTTAATGTTGCCAGACTAAAAGCAAAATCTCGTACAGAGCATATTATGTTACAAGAGCTCCTCTTCGCAGATGATGCTGCAATCGTGGCCCACGATGAAACCACGCTCCAGGCTCTCATCAATAGCCTTGCCAAAGCCTGTGACAAATTCATGCTAAAGATCAGTGTCTCAAAAACTGTAGTTTTGACACAAGGCTTGAGAAACCCCAACCCAATCATGCTGAATGGCTCTCCTCTGGAGCAAGTGGGAAAATTCTGCTACCTAGGCTCAACCATCAATGGTAGCACAGACATAACAACTGAAATAAATGCCAGAATAGGAAAGGCGGCCACAGCTTTTGGCAAACTCTCAAAAAGGGTGTGGAACAATAGCAAGCTGACCATCAAAACAAAGGTACTCGTGTACCAAACTTGCGTCCTAAGCACCCTGCTGTATGGCTCAGAGACATGGACCACCTACTCCAAACATGAAAGATCCCTCAACTCCTTCCACCTGCGCTGCCTACGCAAAATTCTCAAGATCAAGTGGCAAGACAGGATCTCAGATATCGAAGTTCTGAGCGGAGCCAACATTCCATCAACTCAGGCTCTCCTAGGCAAAAAAAGACTGCGGTGGCTTGGACATCTCCACCGTATGGAAAATGATCGCATCCCCAGACAAATTCTCTACGGGGAACTCGCTACTGGCAACCGACCCAGAGGTAGGCCACATCTGCGATTCAAAGACACTTGCAAGGTCACGATGAAAGCATTCAACATCGACCCCAATGAATGGGAGAACCTTGCAAATGATCGAAGCAGATGGAGACAAAAATTGCGCAGTGGCACGCTCGCAATAGACTTCAAGGCAAAAGAAACATACCTGACAGAACGACAGAGGCGGAATGAAAACACTCGCCAAAGTGAACCCAAAAGACTGACCTGCAATCACTGCCATCGCACTCTCGGGTCAAACATTGGTAGAATAAGCCACGAGAGAAGCTGTCAGTCAAAGTGAAAGTGAATATTCTAGCTGCTAAGACCGTCTGTAAAGACGCTAAAGGCCATATATATAGGTCCAATGTGGGCCACAGACTCTTCAACTCCCGAATGATTCCAGCTGTAAATTCAGAACCATTGTCCGATTGGAGAATGACAGGAGCTCCAAAAAGACAGAAGATATCGACCAGCTGAATGACGACTTCAGATGCACGTTTGGAAGTCAACGGGCGCAGAACACAGAACTTGGTCAAGTGATCCTGGAACACAAGCAGCCATTTGTAGTTTCCATCTGGCATGGACTGGTAATCAACAGATCAATTTGTGCACGAGACATGGCTTCTTTGGTCAGGATCGGTTTCACGACAACGCCTTTTGTTCTCTGTCGCACTGCCTTTTTCTGACACACTGAACAGTTATCAATGAACACCTTAAGAGCTTCCCTTGGAATGTTCTTGTATTTCTTTGCAAGTTCCTTTATCATCCTATCTCTTCCGCCATGACCCGTGGACGCATGTGCTTGTTTCACGACTGCAAATGTCTCCTCCATTGTAACGTAGTTAGTATAACACAGGATTAGTCGGTGACTTCCGCTTCATGATGAGTCGTTGAGTGGTGCCACATTCCAAGACTTCGAATCTGTAACACACATGTTGCAAACGGAAACACATAAGCTATCGTCAGCGTAATCAAACACAGTCTGGAATGATCAACAGAGAGAGAAAGAGAAAGAGAGAGAGAGAGAGAGAGGGGGAGAGAGAGAGAGAGAGAGAGACAGACAGACAGACAGAGAGAATCTTTTGCGAATCTGTTACACACACGTTGCAAACGGAAACACACACAAACACAGACTGAATGATCAACAGAGAGATCAAAATTCGTTTTGCACGCGCGCAACACACACACAAACGCACACACACACACACACACACACACACTGAGAGAGAGAGAGAAAGAAAGAGAGAGAGAGAGAGAGAGGAAAAATTTACCTTTCTGCCAAGTAATACTGGCGACGGCTTTTTGTACTAGTGTTGCTTTGGGCTGCCAGTAAATCGGTTATGTTGGCCTGATATTCCAGGTTTGTCATGAGTTGCCTTCCTCCATTTGGCGAATTTTTTGCATTTCCTGCATAAAACGGTTTTCTGTGGCTTCATCCATGCCGGCAGCTTCTGAATGAATGAATGAATGCAAGTCGGCCTCAATAACAAGAGCACCCTTCCGGGCTGAGTTGTTTTTTCAAGTGTACATGTGACATGCCTTGTGAAGTATAGCTGAACACTGGTCAACATGTCTAATCATCAATCAGTAAAAAAAAGTTACGTCTCCTGCCTAGTCATCAAGAGTTCAGTTCACGATATGTGCAAGTCAATTCTAGTAATGCCTAAGACTTTCACTCGTAACCACTGACTGAATCAGTCTTTACTGGTAATGGCTAAAAAAACCAGTCATTACCAGTAATGCCTGATTACGGTTGTTGACGGTAACATATATATATATATATATATATATATATATATATATATATCTATCTATCTATCTATCTATCTATCTATCTATCTATCTATCTATCTATCTATCTATCTGTCTGTCTGTCTGTCTGTCTATTTATCTAAATATCCTCTATCTATCTATTTGTCTGTCTGTCTGTCTGTTTGTTTATTTATCTATCTATCTATCTATCTAGCTATCTATCTATCTATCTGTCTGTCTATCTATCTGTCTGTCTGTTTGTCTGTTTGTCTATTTATCTAAATATCTACCTATCTATCTCTCTCTATCTATCTATCTATCTATCTATCTATCTATCTATCTATCTATCTATCTATCTTTCTATGTATCTATCTATCTGTCTGTCTGTCTGTCTGTCTATTTATCTAAATATCTTCTACCTATCTATCTGTTTATCTATCTATCTATCTATCTATCTATCTGTCTGTCTGTCTGTCTGTCTGTCTTTCTATCTATCTATTTATCTATATATCTACTTATCTATCTATATGTCTGTCTGTCTGTCTGTCCGTTTATCTATCTATTTGTCTATCTAGCTATCTATCTATCTATCTATCTATCTATCTATCTCTCTATCTGTCTATCTATCTATCTATTTGTCTGTCTGTCTGTCTGTCTAACTATCTATCTATCTGTCCGTCCATCTATCCATCCATACATTCATCCGTCCATCCATCCACGCACCCATATCTGTCTATCTATCTCTCTAAAACTGTCTATTGATTTTCTTCCATCTATATCCGGTATAGTTTTTTTTTTTAGAGCATATCAAAAGACGCCCAATGCCCCAGGAAATGATTGCTTGAAAAAAAAAAACACAGCCTTTAACAAAACAAAAGGAAACGGAACAAAAACTGCAAAACTGTTTCAATGTTTACTCTGGTTTTAGCAATGGACTCGTTCTAAATCTCTCTTTCGCGCAAGGCTTAGTCACGTGATCAAGGAATAATATTGTAAGAAATGGCGGAGCTGGCGTATGTTTCAATACAAACTGAGCCGCTGTTTGTAAAAGATTTCGCCTTTACTAGAATGTGTGTGTGCATGAGAAAACCCACAATAAGTCGGCAACATGACATTTTAAGTTCTGTACATATAATAAAAGACAAGATATTTCTGATAAATTGAATTCAGTGACCCCCCTAAAACAAGATTTTGAGAAAACGGCATTTAATCCTATAAGTGGCAATAGCTAATTGACCAAGTAATATTGGAGTGGTTGTTGTTAGGAGACCGTAGTCTAATTATAAAGCCATTATAGAGATCATAGTGAGTAGTGTTCACTGCTCATCTAGTTTACCCTGTAACATGCCACGGTCCCCTAAACAACAGCCAAGTTGGAAGTTTGTGTCGGACCCATAATTATTTTCACTTCAAAGCCGTTTTTCTCAAAATCAGCTCTGCCGACTTATTGTGGGTTTTCTCATGCACACTCACATATTAGAATACACAACATTATTAAATTATGCGCATGGCATTGACAACAATTATACTGCGACCATCATCAAGGGTCAGAAACTTTTTAAAGAGAACTTTTGTGACAAACATCGGCTTCAGTTGAGCAGCAACCGATGCCTTCCTCATCAGGGCAAGGGTGAAAGCAGAGATGAGAAAGTCGGTCAACTATCATGTAACATGCCGCATCAAACATGAAGGAGAGGTAAGAAAGGAAAGTGTTTCTTTAAGCTTTGACTGTGTAGATCAATAGATCTAATCTAGATCTAGATGCAGTACATGTAAACAACGGGAGTGCTTCTTGCATCACGTGACCGCTTTTAGATTTAGAACGAGTCCATTTCACTGTATTTGTTCATGAGTCACGATTTACTGAAGCTGTAGTTGCACTTTGACTTGTTCATGTTGACCGTACATTTAAGTTAAAGTCCAAAGAAAATAAAAACTTGATGTATTTTCACTTTATTTTGATAGTTATACATTTTTATCGGTTTGTTTTTTTTCACTTGACAAAGGCGAAAGCCGAAAATTTGTAAATTTTCTGTCTTCTCTTTAGTTTGCTTTGTATTGTTTGGGTTTTATTTCTCACGCGGGGCTTCGCAACATACAACCTTTTCTTTTTGCCCAATTTTGACTTTGCTTATAGCCCTGCTGCGACCCCACAGTTTTTCTGTGGTTTTTATGATTCTCCGTTTACTGTATAAGAACAAAGTGAAGTTATGCCCGAGACATAGAATACCCAGACGAACCATTCCTTCTTTCACTATATGTCCACAACGTGCGCGCGTATAAACACGGTGAGTGCTACTCACAGAGCTCTATGGTACAACTCTTCTCCGATCAATTATGAAGAGGTGTGGTGCGAATTGTTGCATTGTTGACATGGATGATACCCGGGCAAATCGACGGCCGGAAAAAGACGAGTTGATTGTCTCGTTATCCTGTGTCTCGGCTTTTACGAATTAAACAGGAATATTTTCCATAATTTCTGATCTATGAAAAATCGTGTAGTCATGAACTGGAAACAGGATACGCGAATACTCTAGTGGTATCGCCCACTATGTGATTTCTCTCTTTCATCGGGTTTGACAAACAATAGGAAATCCCTAGTCCTATCAGTTTCGCTTTGAAGTTCAAAGAAGCCGGCTGGGCGAAAAGGAAAGTGATGTGACAGATAATTTACGATACCATGAATAATCAAATTTCTTTCTGTTTTTTGGTCACGCACGCCAGAAAAGACAGCATTGTTGATTAATTTTATGGCAGAGTTTTAAATCTTCCAGATTAATTACTTTGGAAATTAATATGCGATTAGTTTTCACGTGGACCACGAGTTGTTTACTTTGTGTGCTGGTTGCACATGTTGCAAATGTTGTCCATTGGGGAAAGGCCTGGGAGTGAAATTAAGGTTCTGGTTAAAGGACCGTGGTGTTTTACATAAAAAGCTCTAACTGATCAGTGAACACAACTCAGTATTTTCTCTATCAGCTTTGCAAAGGGACTGCGGTCCCCTAGCAAATGCATGGAAATAGGCCTCGATCTCCCTGATGTTGATTTTTTAAGCATGATCTTGACATTACCAATCTGAGTATTTCACCCGATACACAGAATACCGAGGCGGACCATTCTTTCTGTCACTGTCAGTTCACAACTTGGGCGCGTATAAACACATTGAGTACTACTCACAGAGCTCTGCGGTACCAGTCTTTTTCGTTCAGTTATGAAGGGTTGTGGTGCGAATTGTTGCATTGTTGACATGGATGATACGCGCGCAAGTCGACGGGCGGAATTAGAGCCAGTTGAATCGAGCTATCCTGTGTCTTGGATTTCACTGTGAAACCAACTAAAAAAGAAAACAGAGGAATATTTGACAGACAAAATGCATGTCATTGAATTCATGAAGGCGTGTGATGGCAGTTTGAGTAAGGTCTTTCTGTTGGGGAATGTTTCTTGGTGGAGTGGGGGGGGGGGGGTCAACTTTGTAGTCGCGGGTATGGACCTGCTCATCCAAATTATCGTAAATACGTAATTATGTTTCGTAAAAGAGACAGACAGACAGAAAGAAAGATAGGGGAAAGACAGAGAGAGAGAGAGAGAGAGAAGTCCAGAGGGGGGGGGGGGGTGGTTAATTCATCATCTGATAGGCAGTGGATCGGGAACCGGATTGATCAAATCTTTGAGATTAACCAGATCGACGTGGCACAAGTTGCCATGACGTTTATGAGGCTGGGATGAGAAGCCCAAACCACTTTAAGGTTAACTTTACCGCAAAGTCTAAGTTTGTGAGCTTTATGATTCAAAAAGTATCAACCAGTATCATTTGAGGGCAATTTAATCTAAAAATCTCTATAAATAAGTGAAGACTTTGAAACTTTGTGCTCTATAGGTATAAAAATGGCTGTATGTAAAATCGTGAAAATTTCTGTGCTCAGACAGAACGAGTATTACTAGGTTTTTACGATATCTGACTGCAGATTAAATATTGCAACGAATTTCTAAAAATAAAACTAAATATAGTTCATTTAATTTCTCCTAGCGTGTTTTCATTCTTTTTCACCGCCCGATATTTTTCGTTCCGCCATATCGTTTCGCGATTTTTATAAATATAGCAAAGTTGCCAAAGTTCAAACGTTCAGTTTGGTGCGTAGTGTTCTGGTGCGCATGAGTTCTGAAGCAAGACTGTAGTTTATTACTTTTATATGAGAGAGAGAGAGAGAGAGAGAAGGAGCACATCATTGTTTATTCCGGGCAATGCCCGGTAGGTCAATCTTGTTTAATCTAAATATATATTTCACAAAATCTCCACCTTTGAACGCAAAAGGCTTTTTTATTACACCACCTGTACTTATCAAATTTTACATGTCCATTTCAAATACCGCGGAGGGTGCACGGAAGTTGTTATTATTTTGATTAGTTTGGTTCTTGAATTTATAGAAAATGCACTGTTTCATCGTGCTGTCAACAGCTCTAATTTTCATCCTCCATCTTGGCTCCATTCTGTTATAGTACCGTACATGTCATAAAAAGTAACCCCATCAAGCGTTCAGTTTGGTGCGCAGTGTCCTGGCGTGCATGAATTCTGAAGCAAGATTGCAGATTACTACTTTTATTATAAGAGAGAGAGAGAAAGACACAGAGAGAGAGAGCACGTGATTGTCTATTCCGGGCATTGCCCGGTACGTCATCTAGTATGATTATGTTCGCCATTAATTATGTTAATATAATTATGTTCATCATTGCAAAAAAATGGTCAGATCTTATTCAAATCAAGATATTGATTGTTCTAGGCGTCGAATTCAGACCTTAAATTCAAAAGTCATCTCAAGTATTTTGAGATCGTCGCCCCTGTCCATTCCCGCCGTCCAGAACATTCATCAATCCACATAAAAGCAAGGACGGAGAAGGCGTGCATTGTAAGCCACGATTGACATTTGATAGTTCGTTTGACCTGGATTTTAACTCCATGCTCGATAAAGGAGAAAAGTGTTCTCTGTTTAAGTTATCATTAGTCGTGGTTATAGCACAAACCAGGACAATATAGGCTTTTTGAGAGCGTCCGAATGAGTGGTGAACCATGATCGTCGATATCGGTTCCAGATCCGGCACTTTAAGAAGAAGAAGAACAGCACAAAATATTAACTGGGACGGGCGTAATTAATGTAGTTGTAGAATAACTTCTGCTTTTTCAGTATTATTATTTTACACAAATTCCCTAGCCACAACTTTCCCCATACAAGCACGTCCATATTAATTGTGCGCCTCTTTTTAGAATTGTCGAAATATTTTTTTTTAAAAACCATAGCAAAACTGTGAGGTCACAGCAAGGGTTAAAGCAAAGCCAAAATGTGGCAACATGAACAAATTCTACGTGGCAAAACCTCGAGTAGGAAATAATACCCAAACGATACAATAAAAGGTCAACAGAACAAGATCATTTTGAGATTCCTGGGGAATTTCTCTGACCGAAATATTGATTTCTCTTCCCGTTTTTTTTACCTTTTATTGTATATTGTATTGTTTGGGTTTTATTTCTTACCCGTAACTTTGCTACTGACAACTTTTTTTCTTTTTGCTCTATTTTGACTTTATTTTTAGAATGAGTGGGATCAACATTTATCTTCTCCAAAACTGTCTGCTGGATTTATTTCAGATTTTAATTGTTTCAGAACTTATAATTTTTGTTTTATGTTAGACCGTAGCGTGATTTTGAGTTTACTTCTCTGTGCTACGTTAACCCCTTGCCTGCCACACAGATTTCCACTCATAGGCCGGGTACAAAAGGGGACAAAACAAGCAAATCTCAAAAATTACACACAACAAATCCCAAGCTTTTAAAATACACGCAAATGACGCAAGTAATTAGGGAAACCAACTTGGAAATACAAAACAATCATTATCCGGGACTTGTCTCCATATGATCACTCAAGAAATGCATAGGCCCGGAATAGTTCCGGGCACATGGCAGTAAAGCGAGATTAGACAGCCGGAAACAATTCCGGGCAAAGCAAGGAAGGGATTAAATAAATTATAGATAGACTGAGTTTCTAAGAAATTATTTCTACTGTACTGGACGTGTCTAAAAGCTCACGCAGCGTTTCAGACAAATCCAACAAACAGTTTTGAAGAAAGTCGATGTTGACTCCGCCCGTTCCACAGACTAATAAATTAACCAGACTGGAAACACGAGCTTCGGGCTGTGTCGTTTTTTACGGAATTTCCCGAGCGGCGGTCGTATAACCAACATGGCCGCCGCTCGGGAAATTCCGATTCTAGTTCTATCTGCAGTAGAAATTTCTTTTTATTTGTCAAGATTGGTGGTACATGTATTAATTTCTTGGTGCGGAACCAAACTTCCGCGTTCAGTAGGCGCGTCAAAATGGTGTCATTCAAAATTGTAGCTATGCTGAAGCGTCGGTCGTTAGCGTAAACCTAATGTGGCGGATGGTTCATGACCTTTCACTATTTTGTGGAGTCACACAATGGGATCATCCAGTCTGGGTATTTTATTAGTCTGTGGCCCGTTCTAAAAAAGGACGTGTTATAATTTATGAACAACTCCGCTATGATTGCGCACGACATCTGGTATACTGTCCTATGGTGCGCATGTGTGCGGGAATCGAGGTGAACAGCTTGCTGGCAGCACATCACAGGCTAATTAATAGCTTGGCGACCTAAAAAGGTTGACTGCAATCATACACTCGTAGAGCTAATTAAGATGCAAACAAACACAAAAAAAAAGGTTCAAAACAAGCAGAAGTTAAACTTTTTCTCTACCAAAACCCAGTTTGCTTTGAAATTTAACGGTCCTGAAAATTTCGTTTCTCTACGGCCTGTGACAATGGCAGAATCTACTTTTAAGCTTATTTATAGCCTATAGATTTCCAGCCCAACCAGCTAATGGTAACAACTCAATGTTTCCCATTTGTTTCAATGTTAATTGAAAATTGACAATTATAAAAGAAAAAAGAAATACTGATCAAGACTCAATTTTACAACAGGAAGGGTTCTTGTGAGTTGGATAAACGTTTATTTCAAATCCTGCTGTCAGCTTCATTCCAAAACTGTAACAGTGTGGCCACATGTCGAGCCGCTCTACCAGCTCGCTGTGATCAGGCGGTGACCGTGTTCTGAGCGATGGAGCTAGGGGGCCACACCACTAGCTATGGATTTTCAAGCTACATGTTCATGCCTACAGGAGGGCAAGAGGTCACGACACACAGTTTGAGCGATGAGCGATGTTAAATGGCAAGTTATTTATCTTCGCTCGTAGCGAGCACCCAGCTGGCGGTAATCGCTTGTGGTGTGGACACCTTGCTTAGGTTTAATGCACTTATTCTCGTCGCTTCGCTACAGTGCAGCTCACCGCGTGGCTCATCGCTCGACGTGTGGCCACACACTTAGGTTTTTTTTTTCACTGTTGTTGTTGTTGTTTTATTTTTAATTATCTACTTCACTATTTATTTACTTAAGTCTCACGAGAGTCGATGAAAGACCGCGAATTCCTAGGGAGCGTCGACCGTAAAAACACTATGGGTATCCCTACTTTAAATCGACACGGACTGCTAAAAAATTCTAAGCTCTTGGCAAATTTTAGTTGTATACAACAGAAGATTATGTCACAGAAATGGAAGTCTTTTGATGAAATGTTTTTTTTTTTAGGGAGAGCGGGGGGGGGGGGGGTGGGGTCTTAGTAAAGCTTGGAACAAAGTAATCTGCAACCACTGTGGTTTGCTGGTCTTGAGCACCATGTTGCGCTGAGTTGGTCTGACAACTAACCGTCATTTCGTGTCTAGGTGATTTTTTGTACTGTCTGTTCTAACGCGAGGCTTTGCAGCATACAATCCTTCATGAGTTCTGGGCAAGTACTTGAAGTGACATGCGTGCAAACATGATTCATGGCACGTTATGACGAGTGTGAGATGTGAAAGGTAGGATACCAGACAACACTATGGCGGAGACTGAAGTGAGATGGCGTATGAGGGTTTAAGCCAAGTCTGTTTTGTCTTGGTTTTAGTGTCAGATGTGGACAACAGAGTTCACCGGGACCTCGCTCACAAGAAGGAAACTGAAACAATTCTGTCTCCCCGCCAGTTGATTCTATGGAAGTTCAGGTCTCAGTCGAAACCGACTCAGAACAGACATACCTCACTATGCCGTCGTTCTGGTATTCGGGATATGATTGGATCAGACCCGAGACACAGAATACCGAGACGAACCATTCCTTCTTTCACTATATGTCCACAACTTGTGCGCGTATAAACACGGTGAGTTCTACTCACAGAGCTCTGTGGTACTAGTCTGTTTCGTTCAATTATGAAGAGGGTGTGGTGCGAATTGTTGCATTGTTGACATGGATGGTACGCGCACAAGCCGGCGGACGGAAAATGATGAATTAGTCCGTCTCGATATCCTGTGTCTCGGATCAGACTTTAAGAAGCGCAAAGTTCTGTTCTCATGAAGTGCATGTTTTTTCTCTGCACGTGTTTTTGATGGGTGTGTTCTTTCGAAAAGTATTATATCTCAAAAATATACACTTACATGGGAATACCTGCAAGAAAAATAGAAAAGGGGGGATTTAGATTTAAAGAGACGCGCAGAAAAAGCCATGAGAAAATACATCATGAGACCAGGCCTTAAGACTTGTGACTTGCGTCAGCAAATTGTTTCTCACAGATAATTATGACTATTCTTGTACTCTGTCGCCATATTCGCCTGTCTGTTCTCTCTTTTTCAAATCTCTTTTACTTTCTTCATATTTTCATAACGTTCTTTGTATTTGTCTGCGTGCATCATTCTCTTGGGCCAGCTCTTTCGACGTTCATCGTTTTTTTTTTATCACAATTTTTTTTTACTCAGATCTTTTGTCTTTCATTTCTATGTTTGCTTATCCAGGTCCCTGCAAAGCTGGTACTAGACCCATGCCAGATTCTAAATAAGAGCTCCCATTTCAAACTGCTCATTATGAATTTTTGTAATTAGCACTAAGTACATATGTATCTCTATTTTATCTGTATTAATAGTTTATGAATCTTCTTTAAAATATTGATATTTTATGCTAAAGGCTCTCTTTTGACTATATTCACAATATCAATATTCTTCACCAAAGCCCCACCCTTTCACGTTCTTCGACAGAGGGATGGGAACCCCTCAAAACCGAACACCCATGCCAGGTGACCCACCTAGCCCCCCCCCCTCTCCCCTTCCCCCTCGACCCCCACCCTGGACACCCAGCTTTTCCTCATCCACGACAGTTTGGACGTCATTCAAGTTGCAATAATTATTTGTATTTGTATATATTATTTTGTATACTTTTTTAATCCCATTTGAGAAATTTGCCTCTTTTTTTGCAGCCCAGTTATAACTGGAGCAGGCACGTCGTCGCCACAGGGGGGGGGGGGGGGAAATGAGGTGGGGGAGGGGGGAATGTTAGGGATGAATTTCATTTAATGTTGCCCTGACAGCGGCCTGTTCGGCCTGCTCTTTACGATTTCCAACTGCCAATGTATCTTTAACGTGCGCAACGTGCACACGGGCCCTCCGAATTTTTTCGTCCTTATCCGAGAAGACTAGGTACTCGATCCTACCCCCCCCCCCCAACGGATCAGGGACAGGAAACTATGATGAAAAATCCCAAACTTCCAACATGCCTGCACTGGCCGGGTTTTGAACCCGGGACCCTTGGTATGTGAGGTGAGCACCTTGCTTCTAGACCATCTTGTCTTAACATGGTTTAACTTCTATTCAATGAGTGGTTGGCGGACGCTTCTGGCAGGACGCAATTCTGTCGTATCATTCTGTTTTATTCTGTCTATCGTCATATCTTTTTCATAGCACAATGTGGCCGTTATCGCCTAGACGTGCCTTTTCCACACTCAGACTCAATCCCAGACCCATTCTGTTCACTTTTGTCCATCCACAGAGAGAAATCCATGTGTAAACCGTAGCGGCCTGTACGAGCTACTCGAGAAAGCCGTGGTGGACAGCGAAATTGTGTATTATGTAGTAGAAAACAAAACACACCTGGACCGATGGGATTTTAGCGGTGCCTTCGGCTTCGTTGTTTCCGTGGTGACCACCATAGGTATGTAAATCTTCTACAGCTGAAGATCCTTTAGTCTAGTTCACACTTTTCTCTTTCTTTGACTGAACTTACAATTTCTATTGTAATTTCTAATAATAATCCTTTTATTATGAATGGAATAGCCTCTAACATTACTAATATTCCCACCACTTTAACTACTAACTGCATCTTTACCATTACTACCATCCCTGGGTCTAAATACGAAACTGTGCAATAACAAAAACAACATTCACAAACACAAAGAAATATTTATTAAGTCACAAACATTCATTAATTAATTAAGAATCTCTTTGCAGCCCCTGGGCTTTCAAAAATCGGCCAAAAATTAACCCTTTGAATACTGAAACGTTATTGATCTTTCTCTTCACTGCTCCGTCAACTATAGGTTTTGATTCTCCGTTACCAGCTTTTAAATGTCGGTCAATATCCTGGTTTAGACTGTATTTAACATTTATAGTAATTACTTGAAATAAGTGTCTTTTAATATAAAAAGGATTAGAGAAATATCTAGCTTTCACATCGTCAGTAGACAAAGGATTGGAATTCCCCAAAGCTATTTAGAATTTATATATCCACTCCTATCTGCACCTTCAGGTAATTTATTCCAAATACATTTTCTCTTCTATACCCTATACCCGACAGGTGATATCCAAAACAGCCAAAACAACATACCAAAAAAGGCCCAACAAAACATGCCAAATGTGCTTAGATTCTTATATACCGAAACAGCCAAAACATTTTGAAAATCACACCATAGCCATTGTGAAGTCATACGTACTTCTTCCGAGAGCCAGGCTCTTTCTTGATATTGAGAACACTTCTATTGCCCGTGCTCACCATGGAGGGGTGTAAGCAGGGTTTGTAGCAAGATATCTGGCCCGCGAGGGGTGAGGGGAGGGGGGGGTTAAAAAAAGATTTTTAAATTGTCTGTCAGTCACTGCCAAATGAGGGCAAGTGAAATCTACTCTGAAAGAGATCACTTTTCAAGAATTTCAAGAAAATTGCTGAAATATTCACTTTTTTTTTGTTTCAGGTAACAACGATTAGTTTATCTATGATCTCAATCAGTTTTCAAATTTATGTATGTCTTTCTCTATTTTTCTGTCTCACTTGACATTCGCTTTTGTCGCCAAACATACACAAAGATGAAAATCGGTTCCAACTGTTTTCTATCACAGTAATTATAACTGTTTTTCTCAGCTCTTATCCATAATCCATTGGGCTCAAAATTAATCTCAGCGTTAATACAACCAGAGCCAATTACCTGGGCTGTGTGTCGCAATATGAAACTTAGGCACTTTTTCGTTTGTTTAAATTGTATTGGCCGTTTTGGATAATTAGCCACCGATCTATCCCGTCTATTGATGTTCCAGGTTTCGGTAACCTGTCACCGTTCACACTGGAGGGCAAGGCTGTGTGTGTGGTGTACGCTATGTTTGGTATTCCTCTGACGCTTCTGGTACTTGGTGGGCTGGGGGAGAAAATGGCCACTTGTATCTCCAGGATACGCCGCTGTAAGAACCCCATGTGTCATCATACACCCAAGGTGAGGCATCATCATCGTCATCATCATCATCATCATCATCATCATCATCATCATCATCATCATCATAAATGCCATCATCGTCGCCGCCAAAAATCATGACATCACTAGTCTCGAAATAATTTCTACTACCATCATCCTCCTCCTCATCACCATCATCATCATCACCATCACCATTGTCATCACCATTATCATGATCATCATCATCGCCATCAATAATCATCATTTCACCATTATGGAAGTAACTCCTACCACTATCATCACCATCATAATCATCATCATCATCACCGTCATCAATGTTATCATTTTCATCAAAAACATCGTCATCGCCCCCATTGATAAGGATGGCCTTGTCATCAAACTATCATCATCAGCATTATTATTACAATCGTCACCTTTGACAAACTCAAAGCCGACGTGTATTCATGCCTACCTCCAACATCATCATTTACACTTTCACCACCGCTACCATCACCGTCCATCATCTAGCCACCTAGACTGAAAATGCCACTTCATCTGCCACCCTACCCACTGCCCTACACAGAGAAAGATACAGAAGATTGGTTTTGCCCTCCGCAATTCGCGTCAACAAGAAGTGAGCAAATTAAGCACTGGAGTGTGCCTCTATCTATCCTTTCTGATGTTGTTGTATGACTTATAAAGCGTCAAACTTTGCCACGGATTAATTGACTCTTTGCTCATTATTGGCAGGGGGCAGTTTTGTCTATTGAGTCAGTTTTGTGCTTAAACATCAAAATACTCGACATCTGGCGTTTGTGTTTAACAAAGTTAAACAACTTATGACTATTCAAGTTAAACAACACACATTAAAATGAGACACTAATGTCTGGCTTGGTTTAAAACGAAAACGACAACAATAACGGTACAGATTACCATCAAGATGGGGGATCGCTCTCTTTGAAAAGAGTATACGATAAAAGTAGTTCTTTCTGAGTTTACGACCAAATCTGTCACACAAACACGCCTCACAGTTCCTGGCAACTGAATAATGAATGTTAAATTTATAGCCGGTGTTCATTGCTTTGTTGTTTGTGGCGATATGGTGGATAAGATACAATGGGTGAAAAAGGCTGAAAAAGCTAAAATGCTGAGGCTTTATTTGGTCTAGAAATATAGCACTCCCGAGTTTGATAGAATGGTAGATGGACAGATGGATAGACAGAATGGCAGGTAGGAAGGTGGACAGATAGATGGACACAGATGGTAGATAGACAAGCGGACAGACAAGCAAACGGGCAGAGAGATACATAGAAAGATAGACACATAGATATATGAACAGACGGAAAGAGAGCTAATTAGATTAGATAAATAGCTAGACATGCCTACAAACAGATAGATAGATAGATAGATAGATAGATAGATAGATAGATAGATAGATAGATAGATAGATAGATAGATAGACAGATAGATAGATAGATAGATATAGATAGATATAGATAGATAGATAGATAGATAGATAGATAGATAGATAGAGGGATAGATAGATAGATAGATAGATAGATAGATAGATAGATAGATAGATAGATAGATAGATAGATAGATAGATAGATAGATAGATAGATAGATAGATAGATAGATAGATAGATAGATAGATAGATAGATAGATAGATAGATAGATAGATAGATAGATAGATAGATAGATAGATAGATAGATAGATAGATAGATAGATAGATAGATAGATAGATAGATAGATAGATAGATAGATAGATAGATGGATAGATAGATGGATGGGTGGATGGATGGACAAATAGAATTCTCTATTTGAAGCATATTCGATATTTATGCCAAATAATGTTACACAATCCCAGTGCTATAGCACAATACGAAAGAGGAATCTTTTTTCCCCCTTTGAAATCTATTTCAGAAATAACTCTCATCGCCTTATTGAAAACTATTCCATTTCTGTCGGTGATGCATCATGAAATATACTTATCTTGAAATGATCTTTTCACCTACAAATCAGGCTAGAAACAGAAATACTGACTGACTGCCTGGGTAAACAGATCCACAGCCAGGTATAGTGTTACATCGATCGAGGTTTAAACACAGTAATGAGATTGAAATATTATACGTATTATTTATATATATAACTTTTCAGGGTACGGAAGCAACATAGCGATATTATCATCCACCCTAATTAGTTCTGTTGTGCTCCAGAAAAAACATGTAGTCGCCCCAAACAAAATTTAATAAGGGACGAAAAAAAAAAAACCACCAGTAACTTTGAATTGCTCTCCGCTTTATCCATCTTTCAATTTCCCTTTTGATTCTTCTGTTTATAACCTAAGGAAAAAATAAGACAGAGCGCATAATTTCATCTTAGTTATAAAAAAAAAAACAAGTTGGGGGGGGGGGGGGGAGTATTTCATTATTTTCACTTCTTTTACTCAACCCTACAGCCTAAGTGTCAGTCCCAAAAATTATCTACAAAATGTTATCCAGCGTCAACTAACCTAACCCAATCGCTTTTGTATCGATCTATTATTTTCATTGAAGTTTCAGGTCATTATTTAAAGAAATTGGAAAAAGGTAAAATACAATGATCTTTTGTGTGTGCGTGTGTGTGTGTGCGCGCGTATGTGTGTGTGTGTGTGTGTGTGTGTGCGTATGTGTGCTCGTGCGCGCTCGCGCTCGATTTGATAAACCCACCACATGCGAAAATTCATTTACCGCGTGTTCAATTCGGTGCCCGTAATTTCTGGGCCCAGAAATGAGTGCGCATATGAGATCTGTGACAAGACTGCAGATAATATAGTGGGAAAGTTCCTAGATCAGAGAATGGGAGGGTGGGAGTACAAGTTTATCCCGGGGTCATGCCGGTTACCTCATCTAGGTATATAGAATGTGTAAGTAAGCGAATCTGACCTAGGGACATGGTGGTCTGGAGGCAAGGCCTTCGCCTCTCATGCCGGAGGTACCGGGTTTGGTTCCCAGTCAGTGCAGCCATGTTGGAAGTTTGGGGGAATTTCCTGTCCCTGATCCTATGGTAGGTGGGATCGAGTGCCTAGTCCTCTCGGATAAGGACGAAAAACACTGCGCACATTAAAGATACCTTGGCAATTGGACGTCGAAGAAGAGCAGGCCTAACAAGACCAACTGCCTTGGCAAAAAAAAAAAAAAAAAAATCTCTGGGATCAAAGAAGTCTACAAACACAAACACAAACACAAATACAAATACAAATACAACAGCAAAAAAACAAGAACTGAAAAAAAAAAAGAGGCGCAAATGCTAAAGGCAGAGAAACTCCGAAGACTCAGTGAATCTGACCTAGACTGGTGGATACGGTGTTTTTCTGTAGCATGATACAGTTTTGTAGTTTTATGTGTGTGAAACCCTGTAAACAATAGCTCAGGTGAAGTTTCGGCTTTTGACACTATTTTAAGAAAGCCCCTCTTGATGACATAAATACATCTCTACTCTTGTTAACATCTTGTTAACATTTTTCAGATGCTGCAAAATTACTGTCCACTGTATAGATGTCGTGGTTATTATTATGCATTTCTGTCTTGACAAAGTCTCCTTTCACCTGTCTATGTCTCCTCCAATTTTTTAGTTATTTATTTGGGGGGGGGGGGGGGGGGGGGAGGGGGGAGGGGGGGGGTGAAGAGGGGATGATTTTAGTTTCAGAAATAGTTTTGTTTTCCTTCTTTACTCAACTTTTCCTCCATTTTTCCATGTCTCCATCTGTCAGTCTATTTTGCTACCCATTTACCCATCCTTCCATCCATCCATCGTTCTATCCATCCATCCATCCATCTACCCATCCATCCATCCATCATCCATCCATCCATCCATCCATCCATCCATTCATCCATCCATCCATCCATCCATCCATCTACCCATCCATCCATCCGTCCATCTACCCATTTATCCATCCATCATCCATCCATCCATCATCCATCCATCCATCCATCCATCCATTCACCCATCCATCCATCCATCCATCCATCCATCCATCATCCATCCATCCATCCATCTATCCATCCATCCATTCCCCCATCCATCCATCCATCCATCCATCTACCCATCCATCCATCCGTCCATCTACCCATTCATCCATCCTTCCATCCTTCTATCCATCCATCCATCCACCCATCCATCCATCCATCTAACCATCCATCCATCCATCCATCTATCCATCCATCCATCCTTCCATCCATCCATCAATCCATCCATCAATCCACCCATCCTTCCACCCATCCATCCATCCATCCATCCATCCTTCCATCCATCCATCCTTCCATCCATCCATCCATCATCCATCCATCCATCCATCCTTCCATCCATCCATTCGTCCATCTATCCATCTGTCCTACCACCTGTCCAAATATCCATTTATCATCCGTCCAGCTATCCATACATCCAGCTATCCATACATCCAGCTATCCACCCATCCATCCACCTATCCATTTATCCATCCATCCTTGCATCCGTTTACTCATACTTTTTTTCTGTTTCCTTATTCACATTCCACCCATCTGTCCATGCGTCCACCCATCTATCAGTTAATTGCCACAAATTTGGACAGTGTCCCCATACCGCAGCTGATAAGACTAAACCAATTGTAGATACAGAAACTACTGCGGCAAACCGTGTGAATGAGTTGATCATCTTGAGATTGCACTGGATATGAAAAAGGGGGCGTAGTACACTGTGAATATTTATTATCTCACCCAGAATTACTACACCATAGCCAGTGATGCCTTACCGGGTATTCTAGATTCTGACATCGGGTGGATATGCGGAACTGAACAAATTAGTCCTGATTCAAAGGTGAAGCCGACGTTTTTCTTAAATATGGGTATTTTTAACGTGACTAAATAGTAAATGTTTGATTGGGAACCTTCTCTACCACTTGCTCCATAAATTGAATAAATTTGTTAAAATGGCAGCAAACACATTCTCTAACGGGCTGAGAGAGAGATAGAGGGGGAAGTGACAGAGAGAGAGAGAAAGAGAGAAGTGAGAGAGAGGGGGGAGAGTTAAGGGTGACTAGACTGTTATTTTGCGCAAAATACTATAAATAACAGAAAAAAAAGAAGTTAAAGAAGCAAAAAAACAAATATTGTGAGAAAATTACATCAAGTCACATACATGTTTCAGCCTATCGTACTCACATAGAGGCATGTTCTATAGGGTGTATAAAATTAGACTTGCAATATAATATGTACAGCTTTGATCACTGCAGCATGACTGGCCTTCCTTTGTTCCAGTCTAGTGCGCCTGTTGTAAAACCCAACACAGGTGATATCGTATTTTCTTGCAGAATACATTGATCCTGTCGCTCTCTCTCTCTCTCCCTTTCTCCCTCTCCCCCCCCCCCCCTCTCTCTCTCTCTCTCTCTCTCTCTCTCTCTCTCTCTCTCTCTTTCAGTTCGTGCCTTTTATTTTAGCCGACTGTTTACATCAAATCTAATAAAAACCAAATGAAACTCAAGTTTTCTCAAAAAAGAATTGAATTTGAGTTACGCCACTTTTGTACACATGGGCACAGTTCGACTTCATGTCATTGAAATATCCTACGTTTAATCACAAGTGGATATCCATGAATAAATTATGCAAAAAAAATTACACAAGTGGATAAATAATGGCAGGGAAATAGGAGCAAATAATTCTCATGAATATGACAGGACAGACGGGCAAGGCGTTGTCTGTCAGCTAAATAAGCCGGCTGTCAGTCAAACAGTGTGTCCGTGCTTCCTAGTCGCCTGGGTTGAATCACATCATGACCGATAACCCCTGGGATCTGTGCTTCATTTAGCAAACTTCGGGTAGCATCAGGGTTGTCTGCCCCTTTGGCTCACGACTGAATCTAGAATCTTCTCTCTCTTCTTCTGTGAAGGGGCAGCTAGTTTAATACTCTAGGCGACCGATATTTTTGCCATTGTTATCATACTATGACCTTTTCGTAATGTATGTCCTTTCTTTGCTGTTCTGTATCAGTACCGCCGACCATATCAGTGGTTCTCAACGAGGGATCTGGGGAACTTCGGGGTTCCTAATGTAGGATCTGGGGAACCTCGAGGTTTTTAACGTTAGATCTGTTGGACCTCAGGGTTTTTAAAGTGGGATCTGGGGGACCTTGTGGTTTTCAATGTGTGGTCTGGGGAACATCAGGGTTCCTAATATGGGATCTGGGAAACATCAGGGTTCCCAACGATGGATCTGAGGAACATCAGGGTTCTTAACGTGTTATGTGGGGGACATCAGGGTTCCTAGTGTGGGATCTGGGGGAACCTGAAGGTTCCTAATGGGGGATGGGGGGAACCTCAGGGCTCTTAACGTGAGATCTGGGGGGAACCTTAGGGTTCCTAATGCAGGATATGGGGAATCACAGGTTTCCCAGTGTTCTTTTTGGGGAACCTCAGGGTTCCATTTGCCTTGTTCCATGGAGGTTCCATCAAATTGCTATGCCACACGGGATATTTCAGAGAAGCTGAGAAATCGTGAGCTATTCCTTGAAAGTCTTCTTTACTACAAAAGCATTCACTGTCGCAGTATAACCTCTACAGTCATGAATGGCCGTTTTCGGGAATATTCCGGTTTTCATTCCGGTAAACAAAAGACCCGTGTCTATGTTGTGTCGGCTTACAACCCAGTATCCGGTATTCCAAAATTTCAAGTTTTTCAGATCGGTGCTGACCCATCCGATGTACTCCTAACCCAATACATAGACAGCCTCCATCGAGAGTCACCTCTCATCACCGAGCCTGTCAGGTTTCTGAAACGAGAGTTGCTTCCACCCATACGACTAGACAAGTGTTTCTCAGCTACTACAATCCCCCCCCCCCCAAAAAAAAAAAACGTGCGCCCCATCAGAATTGGACAGTATCCCCATTCTGAAGTTTTAGGCATCACCAAAATTTTGCCACTTCACGCCTTGAGAAACACTGGTCTAGACTCAGAGACCGAGGTACGTAGGTGGGTAGGTAGGTAGGTAGGGAGGTAGGTATTTAAGTGCAGGTAGGTAGGTAGGTAGGTAGGTAGGTAGGTAGGTAGGTAGGTAGGTAGGTATTTAAGTATAGATAGGTAGGTAGGTAGGTAGGTGGATAGGTAGGTAGGTAGGTAGGTATTTAAGCGGGTACGTAGGTAGGTAGGTAGGCAGGTATTTAAGTAGGTAGGTAGGTGGATAGGTAGGTAGTATTTACGTAGGTAGGTAGGTAGGTAGGTAGGTAGGTAGGTAGGTACTTAAGTAGTGTCAAAATTGGGCAAAAAGAAAAAGTTGTATATTGCGAAACCCCGCGTCAGAAATAAAACCCAAACGATACAAAGCAAACTAAAGAGAAGACAGAAAATACACAAAATTTTCGGCTTTCGCCTTTTTCAAGTGAAAAAAAAAGAAAAGAATACAGAAAACAATCGAACAATAAAAGATTTCAACAGGAAATGTCTAGGATCTAAGCGAAACAGGATAATTATGTTACATATCTGCGAGTTCTTGCTTTGTTAGCAGCACGAAAGCACGTCTGTCTGCCAAAGGTCTTGAATTACGCTAAAATGTAATACTTCCGTTGCTTATGGGCCACAACTGAGTTGAAGAGAAGAAAGTGTTCCAACATTTTCAGCCGGAAAAAGAGACCGATTTTCTTCGAATAGAATTAAAAAGTATGACAGGAAATTTCGTTTTGCCCCTCAACTTACAGACTAGTGAGCAAAAATTAACTTTAAAAATTCACATCTGTGTATTCTCTGATTCAGTGGGCCAACTAGTAATAATAAATAAAAGGATTTGAAATACTTTCTAGACTTACTTGATTTTTCTACGTCTGTATAGTCTCGAAATGTTTCTACTGCATTTCGGATCCCTTGTAATATTTCTAATTCCGCCTTAACGCGTATTTTAAAAGTTATGATTCCACATGGCCAAATGCAGGTCAGTCAGCTATTTTACACGGAGGTGTCTTCATCTAAGGGGAGGGGGAGAGTGGGGGTCATATCGAGACCGGAACATCATGCCCAGTTGCTTCCAGAAAAATGTACACCCAAGAAATGGCAGCAGCTGGACTGTGTCTGGCCGGGTTTAGTATGATAGGGTCTTTCCGGATTTTCTAAGAAACAATAGGAAATCAAGGTGTGCACTTCTTTTCTGCCACTAGCTGACTATACCGTTCTGGGCTTCGTGTGGGCAGTGATAAGTGTATTAGTGTGATGCACACTTTATGAACGGCGAGCCACCAGTCTGGCGCCTTCACCAGCCCTGGCGTGTTTCACCCCTAAGTTTAGACGCGCACCAGTCGATTCTGATTGACCAAACTTGGATGATGACGTCAGGACAATGAATTTCAATGAGATCTCGTGCACCACCCGTCTAGTCGGATCACACTAGGCCAGAGAGTATGTATGCACAGAGAGGTTTCACTATTGGTCATTTGCACTACGAGACACGGGAGGCTCTGCGAAACCATTGTTAGCATGGAGCAGAAAGTAGGTCGCTGCGGTCAATAAATACTCATTTGTGCACTTCCTCGAGGCGTAGGAAATTACAAACGGCTCTAAATAGTTTTAATCAGCCTAAAACTATGAACAAACCACAGTAAACAGATGTGCACACTATCTTTGGTGAAGGCGATCTCTTTCAATTCTTGTTTACCGCAGTGACCTAGTTTCGCGATTTGGCTGAAGTAAGGTCTCTCTATAAATACACACTCTCTGCTGAAACTCAAGCTCGTGACGTCATCATCCAAATAGTTTAGCTGATTAAAATCGACTTGAGCGGGCCTGAGCTAAACAGTCAGTGTCGCCACTGTTACAGCTACCAACATGGCAGAATCGCTTAGCCCTATCTTTGACGTCCCACCCGTCCTTTGACAAAGATCCACATTATTTTCCTTTGATGAAACATGAACAAAAGGGACATTATCATAATGATCTCTTAGTAGCATGAAGAGTATTAATTTTATATTCTGTTTGTAATTTCCATCTGACTTAGGATGAGACATCAGACGAAATGAACAATTCGCCACTGTTCCGATAATTTATGCCCAACATAATTAAAAATTATCGAATACGGTATCGCTTGTCCGGTATTCTAAAAATAATAATAATAATACAATGCCGATCACGACTGTTTTTTTTTATTATCTCCAGTTCTGTTAGGGTGAGTGCACGCGCTGTTTTCATGGTTTGCTGCTGAAATTTAGCCCTTTCAATATTGAACCAGTATTGCTGTGAACTCTTTAATGCCCTACCAGTTATAGATTTGGGTTCTCTGTTACCAGCTTTTAAATACAGATAAACATCCTAATATAGATTCATATTTGCCATCTAACGCCTGAAATATCTTATCTTATCTTATTATTTAAAAAAATAGTGGCGGGAGTAATGCATTGTGGTGCAATTTTAACCCTTTTTTTGCTCGAGTCTACAGCCTAAATGACAGTTTCAAAAATTATAAAATTAATTTTCTTAGGTGTCAATTAATCCAGCCCAATCGCATTTTTATCGACCGATTATGTTGATTCAAGTTTCAGGTATTTTGAAATAAAAGTTGTAAAAACGTAAAATACAATGATCTTTGTTTTGGCTCCCTGTAGTAAGCCCACCGCACAGGGAACGATGTATTAATATGCGTTCAATTCGGTGCGCGCAGTTTCCCTACCAAGAATGAGTGCATAGTGCTCTGGTGTGTACGAAAGCTGTAATAAAACTGTAGAATATGGGAAGCCTTCTAGAGCAAAAAGAGAGAGAGATGGAGCGCTGGGCCCACAGGTTTATCCCGGATAATGCCGGGAACTTAATCTAGTTATAAAAAAAAATAGCGGTGGGAGTAATTCGTTGTGGTGCAATTTTGACCCTTTTTTTGCTCAACGCTACAGCCTCAATGACAGTTTAAACAAATATAAAGTTAATTTTGTTAAGTGTCAACGAATCCAGTCCAATCGCTTTTGTGTCGACCGATTATGTTGATTCAAGTTTCAGGTGTTTTTAAATTAAAAGTCGCAAAAAAGTAAAATACAATGATCTTTGTTTTGGCTTCCAATAGTAAGCTCACTGCACCGGAAACGATGTATTAATACGTGTTCAGTTCGGTGAGGGCAATTTCCGTACCTGAAATGAGTGCGCTCTGGTGTGCATGAAATCTGTAGTAAGACCAGAATAATTATGGGAAGCTTTCTAGACCAAAAAGAGAGAGAGGGGGAGGGAATGGTGGGTTCACATGTTTATCCCGGATAATGTCGGGAACTTCATCTAGTTATAAAAAAAAAATAGTGGTGGGAGTAATTCATTGTGGTGCAATTTTGCCCATATTTCGACTCTACAGCCTAAATGACAGTTTCAAAAATTATAAAATCAATTTTCTTAAATGTCAGTTAATCCAGTCCCGGATCTTTTGTATCGACTGATTGTGTTGATTCAAGCTTCAGGTATTTTTAAATAAATAGTTGTGGAAGTGTAAAATACAATGATCTTTGTTTCCCTACCTGTAATAAGCCCATCGCACCGGAAATGATATTAATAGGCGTTCACTTCCGTGCGGACAATTTCCCCATAAGAAATGAGTGCGTAGTGCTCTGGAGCGCATGGAATCTGTAATACGACTGAAGAATAATCATGGGATGCTTTGTAGACCCAAAGGAGAGAGCGAGAGAGATAGAACAGTGGGTTCGCAGGTTTATCCTGGATGATGCCGGGAACTTCATCTAGTTTTAATGTGGATAATCATATAAACAGGATTTGAGGACATTTAGCACTCACTGCTCTTAGTAGTCAAAGGGTTAACCTCGCCCAAAGGCGAAAGATCCGGGTTGATTTATGTGAGTATTTGGAACGACTTGATATCGATACCCTGTCATTTTAAATTAAAAAGGAAAAAAGTCTCCCATACGTCATAGAAATTGCCCACTGGGTTTAACAGTAGAGCCAGCGTATCGTTACCTTAATAGGAAATGTGATATGTGTGTACGTCCTGTTCATCTCAAGTGTCTTTCTACTGTTTGTGGTAATTCCCCGACCAAGCTCTCGCTTGTCAATACCAGGACTTTGTAGATGGACGGTTGTACTATTTGTGTTGGTGATGTCGGTATCTATGTGTTTATCTCTATCTATGTGTCCATGGTTCTATTTATCTGTCCATCACTCTATCTGTGTATCTATCTATCTGTCTGTCTATCTATCTATCTATTTATCTATCTATCTATCTATCTATCTATCTATCTATCTATCTATCTATCTATCTATGTATCTATCTATTCACCATTTGTCTGTGTGGCTGTATTCTACTTGTTTGTTTGTCTCTCTGAATGTCTGTCTATTTCTATCTAGCTGTTTATCTGTATGTCTACAATTTACATAACAAACTATCCATCCACCCGTCTGTCTGTATGTCTGTATATGTACCTTCTGCTTACTTGTTTGTCCATCTGTCTGTCTTTCAATCGGCCTAGCTTACTATCGATCCAGTGAATCATCGATCCCTAATGTACTGTTCGTGTATCTATCTATCTATCTTTCGGTTCATCTACAAAAACGAATGCTTGTTTATTTCTCTTATCAGCTCTAGCGCCTTTTTCTAATGTAAGCAAACATACACAAGCAACATCTTTGCCGTCTGGGGCAGCCAGATAACAGCAGGACAACAGACAGACGTCCCAGTAAATGTCAGCATCACTTACAGTTTCATAACAGGACGTAACAGTTCTAATCTCCGGAGGCACTTCATGGGCGTGTCTCAGAGTTTTCCAGAATGCCTAAGTTTAGGTGAGCCGAAAATCATTACGTTCCCTTAGCAATTAGCTTAGCTGAAAATGGAGAAATCTCGTTTTCGAAACTCAGTTTTTTGCCTCTGGCCGAGAGTTGAGTAAACTAGTTAAGGACAGGTCCGCACATGGCGATCGGTGAAAATTAAGCAGATAGATACACAGCCACCTGTCTACCCAATCCCACCTCCATCCTCATTCACAGACAAAAAGAAGGAGATACAAAACGAGAGAGTGAGTAAGTGGGGAAAGAGAGAGAGAGAGAGAGATAAAGAGAGGGGGGGGGAGAAAGAAAGGGAAAGAGAAAGACAGAAAGAGGAGAGAGAGAAGGGACACAAACAGAGAGATAGAGAGAGAAAGAGAGAGGCAGAATTGATTTCTCTTTATCTTCTTCCTCCTCTAACCTATCTCATCAAATCCCATCTATTTCTCCCCCCCCCCTCATACTACCCCCCCTCCCCACACACACACACACACACACACACACACAGACACAACCCCCCCATCCCAAATAATGGAAGAAAAAATGTTGATCTTCACAGGATCTATCTCATTATCTTAAACCGGCGCCCAAATTAACTAACTGAGCGTTTCATTCCGGGGTCGTGGTTCCTCCGTCTTGTGGGATAACCTTATAAGGTCTAAGCCAGCAGTTCTCAAATTCCCAGTCCACTGTCCTAACCTTGTCATCTCAGGTTTCCGTATAATTTTCTCGCTCATTTTGAATTGTCGTCTAAAAATATTTTCACTACTAGATGAGATCTATCTATATAGCTATCTATCTATCTATCTGTCTATCTATCTATCTATCTATCTA